>OZ024833.1:9258007-9502069 GCA_964016985.1 Anodontia alba
AATCAGCGCGTAGAACCCGCATACATAAGGCAAAAAGAGCAACGTCAGAAATCACGGATTTGTTTTTAGCTTTTTGTTTGTTTGCTTTTTCGGAAATCGAAAATACGCCAAACTAAAAATCCACCAAAAGGTCCACTCATAAAAAAAAGGTAAGGAAAAAGTCCAGAGAGTGCCACAATCACAAACCGCAGCCCTTCCCAGACCCCAAGAGGAAGAGGAAACCGACAAATCCAAACAAGCACAAATCGAGCAAACGTACGAAAAGCACTAAGATTAGCTCTGTCTTCCCCAAGCGAGGTAATCGCAATACTAAAAGGACTGAAAAACACAAGAACAAAATGGCAAACAAACGGAAAGACATACAACAAATCGCCTCGTAGAATAAACCACAAAGCAACAAAGAGTAAGACTAACACCGGGACCACCGCCTTAGAACGGTCAGTAGAGTAAAGCATCGGAGGGGGGGTGGGAGGGGGGGGGGTTAAAGCACTTTTACAGCTAGCTAACTTCACCGTAGGTCCCGATGCTACTCTTAATACAGAAACACGTAAAAATTCGGTTCGCATAAAGGCTCCCAACTCAGTCAATGCATCAAAGAGAAAACACAAAAATCAAATTAATCACTATAATAAACAAAGACGAGTAATGGCTAATTCTACTGTATGCCAGAGTAAATGAATACCAATAGTTGAACCACGGCGGGCCAAGCCAAAGACATATCGTCAAGCCCCAACCCACTGGTTAAAGTTTTACGAAGAGGCAGTCATTGGGTCTGAGGCCCAAACCGCGTAAACAGCCAAAATTTGCTGCTGCCAAGTTCAGGTATTTTACAGTAGCAAACGCTGTTTTCCATTATAAGCAAAGATATAAGGTAGAACATGTTTACCCCGTCCCCACTAATTGATTTAATTTGTTATTGCTACATATTAAATAAAACTGTAGAATTTTACTGTGAATGACAGCACTCCCATGTATCTGTTTTGTTTTGTTAACTTCCACAGCAGCACTAAATTATAAATGTTTCGAAACAAAGCATGCGTTGAGTAGGAGTGGACAGCAAACCATAATGCTTTATAAGGAAAGCAAACAATTTTAAACTCAGACGTTACATAAAAATATCTAAATGAACACATTTGGCCCTGATATGAGATGTTTCCCACGTAATACCCTTTGTACTGGTCGTCACGCTGTTTGCCACATAAATGCACACAAAGTTGATTAATTTTCTTTGACCAATTATGTCCAATGTGTCACATTCGGCCAATGACAAATAAATTAAAAGACATACGGACTACAAGGAACTGATTACATTGCGAAAACACGCCTATTCAAATATATTAAAAAAATCACCACCAAAAGCTGAAAGTTTTCAAATAAAAACTCTAATATTTTTCTTACTTCTGCTCAAAACATAGACTCGTTCAAACCGTCCCGCCAAGGCTGTTTTGAGAAGAAATAGAAAAAAAAAACCTGTAAACCTGTAAATCCCAGTTTTACTACAGAAAAGTGGGGTTTAAAGTAGTCAAAATTATATAGGTAAGTTTTTTGTGATGAACAAAACGATGACAAAATACGACATGGAGTTGCATCATCATTTCATACGATATAAGTTCTGAAAAGAGGAATTGTTTGCCAGGAACTAATTGCCGACTCGGTTTCAATTAGTGTCCGGTATTTATCGTTGCGCAGGCATGTGCTAGTTAGTCGCTACATATAACATAATCTACTTTTGAGTTTTGTTTCGTTGTTGCCAGTGTCTCCTTGTAGCAGCAACCAGTAAACATAATTTAATTTGTTTTCAGAGGACAATTCAGAGGAGAATTCCGAGGTGTCAGATATGGACAGTTCAAATCTAGAAACTAAAAAAGAGAGACTGTTGACTTCAATGGGATTAGAATACTCACAGACAAAAAGGGTACAATACTTTTTGATTTGTTACTATCACATTGTGAAGGAATATTAAGGCATATGCAATCAGAAGAAGTCTAGATTAGTACAGTCGACTCTCGTTATCTCGAATTCCAAGGGACCCTCTGAAACACTTCGAGATATCCGTACCTCGACATATCAGTGTTGCGGAAGTGAGGAAAAAAATAAATCGAACAACCACATTTAACAAATGAATATGTAATTGGAATCCTGAAGTTAGAGATATATTAGATAATATTGTGGAAAAGAGGAGAAATTGCTCCTCAGGAGCAATTTCTCCTCTTTTCCACAATATTTTATTACTTGTTTTTAGATTGCCATGTTAAAACAGGGACCAGAATTTCACTTCGATATAAGCGGTAATTCGAGATAAGCGAGGTCGAGATAACGGGGGTCGACTGTATTTACATTTGCACATTCACAAAGTCTATCGTATTTACGTATTCTTTCCGACATATAGCCCGAAGCTAAAAAAGGTGTTGATCCAGATTAGACACTGCATAAAAAATCAACGCTGTTTGCTAACCATCCAGGTGTTTTGGCCCGCCGTGATTCAACTATTAGTTTTCATTTACTATGGCATACAGTCTGACTAATTCAGTCATGAGTACTCGTCTTTGTTTATTATAGTGATTAATTTGATTTTTATGTTTTCGCTTTGATGCATTGACTGAGTTGGGAGCGAACCGAATTTTTATGTATTTCTGTATTAAGAGTAGCATTGGGACCCAGGATGAAGCTGGTTAGCTGTAATAGTGCTTTAAACACTCCCATGCCCCACACACACCGTAGTTTATTCTACTGACCGTTCTAAAGCGGTAGTCCTGGTGTTAGTCTTACGCTTTGTTGCTTTGTGGTTTATTCTGCGAGGCGATTTTTTATGCCTTACCTTGTGTTATTTTGTTATTATGTTTTTCAGTCTATTAGTATTGCGATGACCTTGCTTGTGGAAGAGAGAGCTAATCTTATTGCTTTTCGTGCGTTTGTTCGATTTGCGCTTGTTTGGTTTTGTTTGTTTCCTCTTTCTTTTGATGTCTGGGATGGGCTGCAGCTTGTAATTGTGGCACTCCCTGGACTTTTCTCTTACCCTTTCCTAGACACATGAACCGATAGTTACACAAAGGTCAAGTACTTCAAGGAGTAAGTCTGTTCCAAAATATAAAGTAATAACGGTATTTAGACATTCCCTGCCATTGAGATAGTCTTTAACAGAGGGCTTTAAGTGGCTGGGGTATTTTTCATTTTTCATTTTTTTTTGTTTGTTTGAGCCTAGTATTAAGATTTAGCACCAATCAGATAGATTTAAACCTCACCCCTCCCACTGGCAGTCGGTTGTTGCTGCTTGCCGTTCTGAGGCGGTAATTCTCGTGTTGTTCGTTAATTGAGCAAGCGCACGACAAAACTTACAATGACCTTTGTAACCAGCAAAGACTCAGCCTATAAATCCACCAGTATGGCAAGGGTTTTCGTTAATCCCTCTTTGGATAGCCTGCGCGCGGATGAGCAGGCAGATCTGAGTCGTCGCTATTTGAATAGGTCTTATTGTAGGTCCTACAATGTGGCAGTTTCCAGAATTGTTTCTGATGTTTTTGGCAACGACGAGCCATAAGTAGACTTCCAAAACGCCGGACATACGCTTCTACCTACATTTCCTTTGTTCAGGCCTATGGGCATGGTGGGCGAACCTTGCTTACCAAGTAATGCTTACTGTCCGATTACACCCGTTATTCTGGGGTCCATGTCTGTTGGTCTAAACATTCTGATTCGTCGTTCGTTTACGTATTTATGAGTTTGGATTATGGCTTGGGTACCATTACCACAACTACTTTCAAAAAGAACAAGAATGATTTTGATAGTTATTTTCCCTACAATATACCCATAACACTTCATGCGGAGGTCTGATGTGTCTGAAATAAACAAATTTATCAGATTTTTCGAGATTGTCAAAATGTTGTCATAAATCCCTTATTTTACTGGTCCGTTATCATCATTTAGGGTTAACTACTTTATTTCAGTTATAAGGTAAACGATTTTACAAAAGTGAAAATGATAACAAACATGTATGCTTGTTTAGACATAAATAATACTTAATTCTGCAATCTGAGGTATGCATCGTGCTTGCTGTCATCCATTCAAGAAACCGACAATTTCGTCAATAAAATTAAAAAAAAACACTTAAATTTTGGGTTTGTGATTGTGGGACTCCCTGGACATTTTTCTTACGTTTTGTTTTGTCTTTGGAAACAAAGAATACATTACAAATAGAAATTGAGAGTCTCGGTTTTATTCAGACTCTTAATGAGCAGTAATGAATTTGCAACACTGCTTACGCCCTCTAACGTATATATGAGCAGAACTCTAGTTTCGAAGAAATAACAATAGGAGAACATAAGTATATACTGCATTATGATTAAGTACGGGGAGACGTTTTACAGCCGCCACGTATGCATCAAATGACTTTTGCGTTTCACTTTTAATGAAATATTTTACATTAGAGTTCGAAAGTGATTTTCCGAGATGCATGTAACGAACATAACATTCGAAATTTTCAGAAGCAATAAGATAAAAGTGTATTACTGGACAGGTTCCGGTATACGATATGATCAGTGTCGGCTTGGAAAAGTATAATATTCATTTTTCTGCGGGTTATGCAAACACAGAAATGTTTGTTTTATTAATCATTATGATAGCTGAAGGTATAATACATCATCAAGAAAAACATATCCAACAATGGTATGGCATTTCTAAGTTAGGTCTATTAGAATAATCATATTATAATGTTTCAGCTGTCAATTGATGAAATCACCAGATATCTTAAAGCGCAGGTAAATGCACGCATGCATATCATTGTGCTTTGCATCCTCAATGTTTGTGTGACGTGTTTCAGTCTTTTGTGAAAATATATATAACCATTTGACCTTATAATGAAAAAGATCAATCATTTGAGTGTGTGTGTATTCGTAATAAGAACTGTCCAGGTTGGCCTTATAAATTGATGCAGAATTTATATGCTTTTCATCTATTCCCACGAGGTTCAATGGTTCTGTAAGCGGATGCCCTTTGCCTCAAATCGAATCCAGATATTTTGACTGGTGTATCCTTTGTGGCCTTGATACGACTAAAAATGATACCCGACGAAAAAATGATACCGATTTAAATTTCCGTACATTGCCTATTGAAAATAATGCACAGTTTTTTTTCGTACATCGCGTACGAAATATGATACCAGGTTTTCGGAGTTGAAATTTTCGAATACCAGTAGCCAAAAAACAAATGATACCCACAGAAGACGTCCGCATACAAGGAGAACCAAATCCCTTTAGTCTTTTTTTTTCTAATGTGATCCGGCAACAAATTTGATGTTGCCCACCTCGGTAGAGACAGGGACCAGGGCACAGACAGTAACATTTTAAAATTTAGGTCGTTCTTCACTTGCCAATTCCCTGACTCTGGCTGAAAGTGGGTTTCATTAGCGTCTTAAGTATGCTATGAGGCAGCACAGGGTCACCATGCGCCGGCACCGGGAAATATGCAGACATCTATGCGTGGATGCGCAGGCTAGTCAGAACCTATTCCGTTGACAGCCAGTTTTAATGATATAAACAACTTTATTCGCGATACGGCGCGAACCATCCAACAATTCAACGAATTAAACTAATCTCTAGAACTATGAACATGAACAGATAATACCTATTCTTTTTAACTACCGCGGGACCTACATCCACATACTTGACCCTTTTTATAATAAACTTATCACTGATCATCCATATCGAGCTAGGGAACGTCTTCTTCGTCGTAATAACATCTAACCGAAGAGTACATAGGCTTAGTAGTAGGTGCTTAATCTATCAGGTTAATGTAGCCTATATCTGCCATTTATGATAAAAAAGGCAACAACAGTAGGTATATTAGGAACAAAATACAATCAGAGGTTTTCATGTAGCAGACGTTTTCATGTTGGTATAATTTTTCGTGGCCACTGGTATATGATACAATATGCATACAATTGCAACTATGACAACCAGGTATCATTTTAGCTCACCTGAGCACGAAGTGCTCAAGGTGAGCTATTTTCATTGGTCTATGTCAGTCGTCCGTCGTGCGTCGTCCATCGTTCGTCGTGCAGCGTCAACAGTTTACTTTTAAAGCCTACTCCTCTTACACCTCTGTGCCAGTAGACTCGAAACTTAGTCGGTGGGGTGATTTTTTTTAGATCTAAAATAGCTAATTTTTTTTTATCAGAAACCAGAAACCAAAACTGGCTGTCATTGCCGCCATTTTGAATTTGTCGTGCGCTTCTTCTCATGAACCGAAAGGCCAATTGACTCGAAACCGGGTACGAATATTGGAGCAATTTATAGGTAAAAAATAGCCAAAATCGTATTGATCTCAAATCCAAGATGGCCGCCGTCTCGGAAATATATTTTGCGTGTTTTCTCCAAAACCGAAGCCCAATTGACTCAAGTATAGGGCAACTGGTAGATCAAAAATAATTTGAGAAGCATTTCGATCGGAAATCCAAGATAGCCTCACCCAGGGGGCACATGTTTTGTACAGAGGTGAGCGATACAGGGCCATCTTGGTGCTCCACTTCGCATGTGATGGATGCAAATTGATACCGGGTATCATTTTTCGAACTTAATGTACGAACAATTATAATGGGTATCAATTCTGAGTATCATCGGATCGTGACCTTCATATACTGGCTTTGTCATGGTGCCATTAACTTAATTACGTTTACTCAAAAAAAAGGAAAGAGAAAACATACTGCCTAGCATTCACTTGTTTGTAGTTTTAATAATTTCAAGAACTTACGGGTTATGCAGAGAAGAGATTAACCTATAGCCCCTCCGCATACAGAATACCATCACCCGAATCTGTAAATTACTACAAGTATGAATATTGTCAAGTACATTTTTCATGACTTTTAAGTTTCTGTAGTTTGTTTGAAACAATACTACTGGGAACCATTACCAACCTTAGGTCGGGCAAAATCAGATTCTTTGTTCATGTGAAGATTTCTGCATCGTATATATGCCCGTTGGTATCGTATTTTTGCTTTCGTTTGCCTTTAACTCAGCCACTTATTTTTTTTTCTCCGCTTTCTCGTGTCCATGTTTTGTCAATTTCTGGCCCCGAAGCTATAAAACTATTTTCATGCTCAATTCAGCTGAGCATGAAATTTATCCTACTAATAAATTTCAAATTACTAACAATTGCAAATTCTTTCTTTCTAAACATAGCTGAGCATGAAAATATCTCTGCTAATAAATATGAAAATGCCAAGTATTTTTGGCATTTTCATAACTATAAGCAGAGAAAATTTCATGCTCGGCTCAGAAGATTGTACAGCCTCGGGGCCTGGTTATCTTCAGACACGGAAAACTGTGTATGATTTGTTGTTTGTACGTTCCAACGTAACAATATTGAACCCTGCCACCAGTAGGTTTGCCTTCATTATTCAAACTACTAAATTTTAATTCTCGTGCAATATGTGTGCCGCACAGAGAAAGTATGACGTGCATAACATGCTATGGAATAATGATACTTTTGTATAATTTTATTATTTTTTTATTCTGAAAATTATAAAAGACACAAAAGCGGCTAATGACATATGGTAAAACTGTGAGCATGTTCCTTAATCTACTGGATATTACTCAGGCACATAATAAGAATACTTATGTATCAAGCCTGAAACAGTTCTTTCAACTATTAGACACGGTCTATGTTGCTATACAGGCACCAGTCTGAATTCGGTATGAAAATGAAGACATATAAAATAACTGAGACACATTTCTCATTGGGACAAACACTTTTACTATTACTATCATTTTTGTTAGTTTTTTTATTGTATAATTTAGTCCCAAACCGAATTAAGATTTAAAAACTATAAATAAAAAGACAGGTAAAGTAGTACATATTTTCGAAATGAATATTAAGGTATGTTAACATATTTCTATTTTCTGAGCAAGATAAAGAGCTTTTTCTCTTAAAACACATAAGGAGTCTGATTTTATGTTTATTTTGTTTTCATTTGATAAAGGTATATAACCCCTTAGTAAGTGCAAACAATAAAACAGGGAGATTTTATAATAACAGAAAATGTTTCTTACTTTGATTATTTGATGTAAGTTTCAGGAAATGACATTTGAATCCGATTTATATCAATTTTCACACGATTTAGCCATATATAGATGCGTTCTGACAGGATGGATGGAGATAGGAGCCCCTGTGTAGGGGACGATATCATTGGAAAAAAAGAATAATTGGATAGCAAAAGTCTTAGTCACTTCAATCGTCTTTTTTGCTTTGTAATATGGAGATTACCATAAATGCTATAATCACGGAACGCTGCCCTCCCACGACTACAAATAAGGCTTTACTTTTACTGCAACAAATCTGTCAGAATCCGAGTTTTATGTTGATGTATTGTATAAATTTAATAGAGTTCCTTGTAAATTTGATTTTTAGTTCAGTTTTAAACATGGATCTTATACCTCTGACTGCATTCTTAATTGGAACCCAATTAAAGTTAACACTTTCGCTTCCGTCTTTAATTGCACGCCGAGTGTCGGACAGCAGCATCAATGATAGCTCCATCCAAATTTTTTTTCTAGAAGGCTTGCCCTACGCTATTCAAACATTTATATGTAGCTGGAAGTGAATCAGGATAAAGGGCAAGGGTTGTGTTTGTGCCGTGTGGAGACCCTAGAAAGTCTCTCCGTACATTTATTTAATGGTGTTATTATTTCAAGTGCCAGAGTTTGCACTTTACAATCACCTTTCGTATTGACCCAGGGTGAAGTTGGCTAGCTGTAAAAGTGCTTCAAGCCCCCCTCCCCTCACACCCCCCGGTGGTTTACTCTACTGACCGTTCTAAAGCGGTTGTCCCGGTGTTAGTCTTACTCTCTGTTGCTTTGTGGTTTACTCGACGAGGCGATTTGTTTTATGTCTTACCTTGTGTTATTTTGTTCGTGTGTTTTTCAGTCGTTTTAGCATTGCAATTACCTCGCTTAGGGAAGAGAGAGCTAATCTTAGTGTTTTTCGTACTTTTGTTAGATTTGTGCTTGTTTGGATTTGTCGGTTTCCTCTTCCTCATGGTGTCTGGGAAGGGCTGCGGTTTGTGATTGTGACACTCCCTGGACTTTTCTCTTACCCTTTTTTGGCTATGTATCCGAAAACGATTGTTACTTGTAAAAAATGTTTCAACATGACGGTATGCGATAAATTTGTAACCCAGCTATGGTTGATACATTCCTTTTTCTGTCATTGCATGACTGTTTAACGGGCCTCAAAAAGAAGGATGGCCCCTTATTTAGTTTCTGGCTGAAGGTTGGCGCTTGACTATAGTTGTCTGTAGTCGGACCCACCGTAGTCTGATTTATGATTCTATGTCCCCGCCATTTTCAATGGGGGTAGGGTGGGGCATATAGTATCACTGCTGTCCGTAGGTCCGTCTCGTCTGTCACGTCCGTACTGTCCGTCCCGTACGAAGCAAAATGGTTTCCTTTCGATATCTTATGAAAAGATTTGTGTATTGGATTCGAATTTTATACACAGGTATATAATCATAAAATATAGGTCAAGTTCATTTAAGATAAAATACATTAATTATTATGGAATTTATGGCCTTCTTTCTCAACTTTAAAAAAAGGTTTCGTTCGATATGTTTTGAAAAGATTAATGTATTTGATTCAAATTTTATACACAGGTATATGATCATAAAATGTAGGTCAGGTTCAAAATATGGCTGAATTCCACCAATTATTATGGGAGTTATGGCCCTTTTTCAACTTTGAGAATTGGTTTCCGGCCGATATCTTTTGAAAAGATTAGTGTATTGGCTTCATATTTTATGGACGAGTATATAATTATAAAATATATGTCAGGTTCGATTTAGAGTAAAATCTGCAAATTATTTTGGGAGTTACGGCACTTTTTCAACGTTAATAAATAGTTTACGATTGATATCTTTTGAAAACATTAGTGTATTGGATTCTTATTTAATGCACTGGTATAGAATCATAACACTGCGGTTAAGTTCGATTTAGGGTAAAATCCATTTATTATTATGGGAGTTATGGCCCATTTTATCTTCAAAAATGTTTTCTTTCCGATGTTAGGTTAGAAAACATTAGATTATTGGATTCATATTTTATTCACAGGCATATAATCATAAAATATATGTCAAGTTCGATTTGTGGTATATACCGTCAATTATTATATGAGAGGTTTGGTCCTTTTTCAACTTCATTTTTGCAAAATGCCCGTGTTCGGGTGAGGAGGGCCCCTGTGCGGGGGCATCTGTGTCATATTGACACATTTCTATTTTTTCTCCTACATTTAGATTGTTATTTAGCACAGAGCTTTCATTTTAATGTAGTTTTGTCATTACTTTGATTTTACTGAAATGTTTCACCGATGACGTAGAGGAACCTTAATTTGTCACGTAGACAGCCGTAAGCGGATCCATAAAATATTTGTAAATTTGAGCTGCATCAGAAAGAAAGACGAGGTTTCGATACAGTTAGCTTAAGGATGGGGCCGAACCCCTTCTCCAAGTAGTTGTTTCTGTCAAGACGGTTCCTCTGTTGCAGTTATTCTTTGTTTGTATGGCGGCTGTTGTGTCTGTGTCATTAAGCTGCCTTATTGTATGCTCCTAAAAGCTTCTTATCTTGGTTCCTCGGGCAGACTAAGCTTCTTCATTGTGACCTTACCTTGGTAGCTTAATTTATACTTGTGCCTGACTTAACTTGTCAGTGTTCTGGCTCATCGCAGTTCAATTTACTTTTTACTCTGACTTGCAGTTTGTAGTCGAGCATTTAGTTTCATTTGCTCATGGTGTTAAGATCATTTTGTTGATATTTTTTAATTATTATTTAATAATAATAATAATAATAATAATAATTATTATTATTATTATTATTATTATTATTATTATTATTATTATTAATATTATTTTTAGTCCACCTGAGCCGTTTAGGCCAATAGGTGAGCTTATAGTATAGGCATGTATCAATTGCTTGAATAATTTTCACCAGATTTTACAAGGGGCCTTCTGTCGACATATGCAAAATCTGTTCGAATGGTTCCGCACCATTTAACAAGATGGCCGCCATGCCCATATATGTTAAAAAAACACTTAAAAATCTTCTGCTCCAGAATCAAGAAAGCTTTGAGGCTGAATCTTGGTATATAGCGTAGGCGATTCAAGATCTATTTTTTTTTAAATGATGGTTGTTGGTTTACCTCCGACCTTTTAAAGACAAGGTCACATCTGCGCCGAACATGTTGAAAAGTCATTTTCTCAGATTGTATTAAAGACTGTTGGCTGATCCTTTTCCTCTTGGTGTCTCGGAGGGCTGCGGTTTGTGATTGTGGCACTCCCTGGACTTTTTTCTTACATTTTTTTTTCACACTGCATGATTAAATTATTAAAACGTTTTAGTTACATCACAATTTTGTCCCCTGGGAGTTATCTGCCCTTTTCGCTGGGCTATATACATGTTTTCTTCTCTGAAACCGCTTGAGCAATTTTCAGCAGATTTCACATGGGGCCTTCTGTATTGTTAATTTTTTCACACTGCATGATTAAATTATTAAAACTTTTTAGTTACAATTACAATTTTGCCCCCTGGGAGTTATCTGCCCTTGTCCCTGGGCTATATTCATGTATTGGATTGTGAAAGTATTAAATGTTTTCTTCTCTGAAACCGCTTGAGCAATTTTCAGCAGATTTCACATGGGGCCTTCTGTATTGTTAATTTGTTTGAATGGTTCCGCGCAATTGAACAAGATGGCTGCCATATATGGTAAAGACACTTAAAAATCTTCTTCTCCAGAAACAAAAAAGCTTTGAGGCTGAATCTTAGTATATAGAATTGGGGATTCAAAGTCTACCAAGTTTATTCAAATGGAGAAAATAATGTAAACTCCTTTTCTCAATATGCATTAAAGACTAATGGCTGAAACTTACTATGTATGATTAAAGTAGTAAAATTGTTTTGTACTGTCAGAATTTTAGGGTTATCTGCTCTTGCCTCTGGGCACTGTACATGTACAAAATCGTAAAACCGTCAAACGTCTACTCTAAAACCGCTTCAACAGTTTTTACCAAATTTCACATGAGGCATTCTGCCGAAAGGATGTTGACAAATGGTTTTGGGCTATTGAACAAGATAGCTGTCATGCCAATTTATGGTAAACACTTAAAAGCTTCTTCTCCAGAACTAAGAAAGCTCTGAATCTTGGTATACAGCTTTTAGGAGTAAGTTTGTTGAAATGATGATACTAGGACGACTTTTGGCCTTTTATGGTATGGTCAAATTTGTGTTCTAGTTGCTTTGGCAATACTGGAAATATGCATGGCGTTTGCAGATATGTAACATCTATTTTCATCAAGTGAGCGATTTCTGGCCCATGGTCCTCTTGTTTTTATTTTAAATCAGATAAGAACGCTAGATGTTATGTTACCTTATAGTTGCCATGACTGCAGATATTTTGATCAAGGTTTTACATAAATGTTCTATGAGTAGTCCTCTACGTTTCACTTGAGTTGTGTTTAAACCGCTGAATTTGATGTGTTGCCATAGTAACCAAAATGTTAAATTTGCGAAAAATATTTTTAAAAAATCTTCTCTTTAGAAGCGATAAGACGGATAAAGCTGAAGGTTTACAGAAAAATCATAATATTAGCTGTGTTTTTATTGCCGTTGGTCGTGGGTTTCCATAGGTTTATAATTGGAAAAGTACAAGTCAAAAGAAAGGTAAGAGAAAACCCAGGGAGCGCCACAGTCACAAACCGGAGCCCCTCCCAGACATTAAGAGGCAGAGGAAACCGACAAAATCGAAAAAATATACGAAAAACATTAAGATTAGCTATGTCTTTCCCAAGCGAGGTAATCGCAATGTTAAAAGGACTGAAAAACACAAGAATAAAATAACACAAGGTAAGACATAAAACAAATCGCCTCGTAGTGCAAACTACACAGCAACAAAGAGTAAGACTAACACCGGGACCACTGCCTAAGAAAGGTCAGTAGAGTAAACCATCGCGGGGTTTAAAAAAAAAGGTAAGAGAAAAGTCCAGGGAGTGCCACACACAGCCCTTCACAGACCCCAAGAGGAAGAGGAAACCGACAAATCCAAACAAGTACAAATCGAACTAACGTACGAAAAGCACTAAGATTAGCTCTCTCTTCCCCAAGCGAGATAATAGCAATACTAAGAGGACTGAAAAACACAAGAATAAAAAGACACACGGAAAGACATTCAACAAATCGCCTCGTAGAATAAACCACAGCAACAAAGAGTAAGACTAACACCGGGACCACCGCCTTAGAACGGTCAGTAGAGTAAACTACCGGGGGGTTTAAAGCACTTTTACAGCTAGCTAACTTCACCCTGGGTCCCGATGCTACTCTTTATACAGAAACACAAAAAATCGGTTCGCATAAAGGCTCCCAACTCAATCAATGCATCAAAGCAAAAACATAAAAATCAAATAATTCACTATAATAAACAACGACGAGTACTCATGGCTAATTCTACTGTATGCCAGAGTAAATGAAAACCAATAGTTAAACCACAGCGGGCCAAGCCAAAGACATATCGTCAAGCCCCAACCTACTGGTTAAAGTTTTACGAAGAGGCCGTCATTGAGTCTGAGGCCCGAACCGCCGTCGTGCAATTAAAGAGTGAAGCATAGCCATCAACAATGATTTGGTTGACAACTAGGCATCCAGTCTGCCGCATAATATCCATGCTATAGCCAATTCTTTTAAAACGGTTAACAAGTTTTCTGAATTGCTCCGAAAAGTTAGATTTACCTAAAATTTTTCTAAATCTGTACACTAAGTCACCGTAAAATTCGGGTTCCGATATACCTTGTTGCAGAAGTGTTTTCAGACTGACGCTATATTTTTCTAACAAGGCACTGAGTCTGCGATAAAATTTCGAAAACGCCTTACGAAGTTTAAAATAACGATAGCCCTGCCTAAGGCAGTAAGGGCTTTATTACGGTAGTTAAAGTTATTAAGATTTAAAGAATCTCTGGCGAATCTAATAAGTTGAGATAGGTATACCCCATATGAGATACGCCGGGGGACATCGCCATCCAGAAAAGGGAAATTGACTATCAACATCAAAATCGTCCCGTTTATCATAAATTTTCTTGGAAACTGTACCATTAGATGTAGATAGATTAAAATAAAAAAAAAAGTGCCTCGGTATCGGAAGAAATTGCTCTATTTAATTGGAGTTCTGTAGGGTATATCCGCTCCACCATGTGGTCAAAGTAAATATTGTCAATATTTAATAAATTGTCAAGGTAAGCCTCAATAACGTCAGCCTGATTTTCATGTGAGAGAGACTTCATCAAATCTCTATCATAACAAAAAAGAAACACATCTGCAACAAGAGGAGCACAATTAGTTCCCATCGGAATACCAATAGTTTGCCTATAAAGTTTAGTTCCAAATCTAATAAAAATATTATCCAAAAGATAAACAAGGGCATCACAGACTTTTTGACCGACCATAAATTGTGATTATTATATACATCAGGTGAAAAAAGCACATTCTTCGTTGCAATCCAAATATTGGGTATTCTCCCGAATAAACGTTTGGTTAATTAAATCAATAAGTTATAAGATGATGAGGTAACGTAGTATACAGTGTAGAAAATGTAGACAATTTAGAAGCCTGAAACTCAGTCAATCTTGTCGGAGATATTTTCGCAAAGTTTTGTAGAAATGTTCCTTGAGAAGTCTTCTATGTGTCGTATGAATTCTGTCTAAACTGCTGACTTTGATTGGTTGCCATGACAACCGAAACATTAAATTTGCAAAATATACAACAAAAAAGTCTCTCCTCGGAAACCATAAGGGAGACGAAGCTGAAACTTTAAAGAAATCTTCATAACTATAGCTACTACAAAACGTTTGCTTTATATTGCCGTTGCTCGTGTTGTTTTGTCGCTATGGCAACTTTAAGTTTCCTTTAGGTTTGCATGTCTTACCATGTGTCACTATGTTCTTGTGTTTTTCAGTCCTTTTAGTTTAGTATTGCGTTTACCTCGCTTGGGGAAGAGAGAGCTAATCTTAGTGCTTTTCGTACGTTTGTTCGATTCGTGCTTGTTTGGATTTGTCGGTTTTCTCTTCCTCTTGGTGTCTGGGAAGGGCTGCGGTTTGTGATTTTGGCACTCCCTGGACTTTTCTCTTACCTTTTATAATAATTGGAAAAGTAAAAGTAAGCAATTAGTTTATTCTTATGGGAGATAGTTTTACAAAAGTTTTACAGAAATGTGTTTTTAGTAGTCTTCTACCAAACATATAATTCTGTCCGAGCGGTTGAATTTTATTAATTTACAAGGCAACTCTAAATTGCGAATATATATATAAAGTCACACAAAGCTATAAGATAAGGAGGGTGAAGCTTCAACTGCAGAATGGTTCAAAGTATTAGCTTGTTTGACAGTTCACTCGGGTGAGCATCGTAATCCATGGGCTTCTGGTTATTATCATTATAGTTGCATTGATCCAGTAATGGCTTAAGGAATCCCTACGCTGACCAACTATTTATGTAGCCTAAACTGTATCAGGATAACAGATAAAGGTTAAACAGCCGTAGGATAGAATTGAAGTATCACAAACCAACCCTAAAGATTTACTCTTGACAGCTACAAGACCGTGTCTCCATTGCCGTTCCTTTTCGTTTATTGGTTCTCATTGCGTTTGTTTGTTACGTTACCAAAGAAGTACTGGTTTGTGTGTGTGTGTGTTTTGTTGTTGTTGTTGTTGTTGTCGTAGTTTGCATGTTTTGGATCTCTGGTCCTGTACTTTGGAAGGGGAGAGTACCGTGATTGTCTCCTCTCCTTGGATTCTTTACATTATTTTTGTTCAATATATTTTTTAATATGTCCGTATGTTCCGTATGAACTGACTTTGCATATCGTTTAATGTAATGTATCTTGGTAGATTTCACTTTGGTTTACAGTTCAAGCGTTCATGTTCAGTCAAAAGCCAGTCACACGCGCAATACTCTGAGGCAAATCACGCAAAAATGTAAATGAAATACACTTTTATTTTATTTATTTAAAGAGACCGAAAAAGGATGAGAAAAAGGAAGAAGAATCACAGGAAGAGGAAATACAGGACACTGGGCCTCTAACTCTAACACTATTGCTAGCCAAGGAACAAAGAGAACACATCTTTTTTATTCATGCGAAGACGGTCGGAGAAAAGGACGTCTTTGTAAGTAACGTTACGAAAATGTTGTGGTCTTATACCTGCCGTAAAATGCACACTTCTGATACACTTACGTGAGCAAAAATCCCTTTCTTCAAGTTTCTATATTGTGTTCTACTTTCCATGTATTTATTGCAAAATATCTAAATTATTGTGCACGTTTGGTAACTCCTAATTGTTTGGTATATAACTGTTTCTTTGATGCGATCACAAACTGAGATACGGTATGCTTTATTTTGTATGTTATATGGCGTTTTGAATCGGCCTTTTCGTTACATTTACTATTGTGATGTGCAGTTGTTTGTGAATGGTTAAGGCTAGTTTCTATTTTTATTGTGTGTGTAGGACAGTTTTTTTATTGAGTAATGTCTCCTACTTCTGGAACGAGAAACATATTGATTTAGCATGGATGTTTATTTCTCTTTCAACATCTGATCATTCTATAAGTATGTCTGCTTGCCATGCAATGATGCCCGTTCCACTGCATACTTTGATGAAAAGAAGCCATTTTGTAAAAGCTAGTGCCAACATAGCGTATCATTAACTCGTGTACAGAGAACAAGAACCGTAAATGAAGATTTATTGGAATATTACGCTTTGTAATTTTGAATAAACGTCAATAAGATAGCCTTTGGAAATGAAGACCACACTAAGGGTTAGAAATGGGATTCTAGGTTTTATTGAGACTCTTCATAAGCAGTAATGAAGTTTGCAATTCTGCTTAAGGGTTAGATAGAGTCTAAAATTAGTGATCCTAGAGAGCATTGAACGTACATGCAAAACTTCAAATATCCAGGGCTCAGTTGTTCAAAACTAACGATGTCGCTAACGGATTCGTTAAAATTTACATCGAGTGATACGCAAATATGCTGAAATGTTTCGCTGAAAAAAATGTGAGTAGTTTTTTGCAGTGCAAAAGCTACTCACATTTTTTTTTCAGCAAAAACCATCAGAATTTTGTATATTGAATCCGCTAAAACAGTTAACGAAATGACCTTTAACGAGCTTGTTAAGCTAACGACGCTTTGAACAACTGGAAACAGAGTGTCAAGGTCTGAGGAACAGATTAGCTAGTTTCGGCCAATTAGGCACCATGAATGACCCTCATATATTTTCAAACTTTTCGGAATGTACTCGGTGATCCTAAACCAATGATTATCTTCAGAAACCTTTGTATAGATAAAAAAAACTGTCAAATGGTATGCTGAGGACAAACTTCGGAATACATGTTTAAGTCTGGCAGAATCATACCACGTTTCCATTGGATTTTTTTTGTGTTTTTGTTTTTGTTTTGTTTCTTTTTCGATATAGACCTAGGGTCCGCTTCATATATTTTAAACCAGTGACAATATTTGCTTGCACTAGAGCTGAGCCAGTATTAAAAGGACATTAGCAAACAGTTTAGACCCATATCATACGCCGCATGGTCTGCATATTTTGCATTAAATAGAGGAATTTCTATGATGACACCCTTTGGAAATAAAAACCGGTCCAAACAGTAAGTGTATATGAGTCCTCCGTATAAATGAGTTAAGGGAGAGTTGTCTGTCGAGCAAACTAAGTAAGCCTCCAGTAGATTTTTAGTCTGTTGACTTTTTTCCTGGATCTGTTTGTCTTTATTAGTATGTCTATCATTTTTGCATTGCAATTGTGGTATTTTGTCTTTCCATTGTATTCTTCTAACTCCATCTCCGTTTGCTGCCTTGGGAAGGCTCTGCGACTTGACAGTTGTCCTTCTTGCTCGACTAATTGATATTTAAGTACAAATATAAAGCGGCGTCAGACAATGTGTTGAAATTCCAAGAACATAGCTATTGCTTTATTCAGTGGAGGATACACTTATTAAGGAGATTTGAAATTTAATGGTAGATACAGAAAGAGAAGATATTAGATTTAATACATGTGAGGAATATTTTCCAAGGTTCATTTACATTTATATGTAAATGTATTTGCGGTGGTGGAATTTATATAAAAGGATCAATCAAATTTCACAGGTGTATCTGTTCAATCCTGTTGAATATGACACATAACCTTTGTAAACCGGCTCAGAGTACTTATTAAGATTCATAACGTGGAAAAAGTACCTTCTGACATGTGCGCCTAACGAAGACTCAAATAATAGAAGGGAAGGCAATGATCAGGAACCGATGCAATTATCCCACATCTCCCATCGGAGACATCAAAGCCAAACGGACAGTTGCTTTCCAACAAAGTGGCCAAATGGCTATCCAAACAAAATAAGTAAACGACACACACATTCAAAGACGAACTATAATAAAAATAAACAATGACAGAAGAACCGCCTTGGAACGGTCAGTGAAAAATATTTCACTGGGGGGCTTAAATCGATTTTACGTGGCCACAATCCTCGCCCTTACTTCTGTCGCGGTTTACATCCGTGTAGTATTAACAGAGTCTTCTTTATCCGCATAAAGAAACTGTGCATCCTTAGCTTTACAAAATATGGCCAGTGAAGATTCTGATCAGACTGCACGAATGCGTAGGATCATCTTAATCTTCGCTTGACGCACATTTCCGAAGGTAAGTTTTCTGACGATGCGGCTCATATGGTGTTCTATGTTGTTCACTTTTCCAGGGCCCAGTTGTTCAAAGCACCGTTAGCTTAACGAGCTCGTTAAGGGTCATTTCCTTAACTGTTTTAGCAGATTCAATATACAATATTGTGATATTTTTTGCTGAAAAAAATGTGAGTAGCTTTTGCACACTGTAAAAGCTACTCACATTTTTTCAGCAAAAAATGTCAGCATATTTGTGTTTCACTAGATGTACATTTTAACGAATCGTTAACTAACGACGTCGTTAGCTTTGAACAACTGGGCCCTGGTATTTAATTTATTTACAAAAGAAAGAGTCAACCGTTCAACATCAAACCAGTTTCCGTATTAACCCTATATACTTGGACATCTTAATTCTTTACTAAACTTGTCATAACATTTGAATGAGCCCATATTACATGTACTACCTGCTAATGTACCTCTTAGTTGCTGGATGATTAGAAAACAGTAATTAGTAAAGACTCTGGTCAGCCGCTGCATTGTGATCTTGCCTACACCATGTGTCCATGCCTATCTGTCCGAATTTTTAGGATCATTGAGGGTCACATTTAATTTTATGTACATCCGAAGTTATAAATAAATTTATATCCCACTACAGATATGTTATAGCAGATAACATAATATAACATGTTTGATACCGCATGCAAAGGGAAACGGCAAAGGCCCAAATGAATCTGCGTATTTGCATAGTCAGAAAAGGTAAGAGAAAAGTCCAGGGAGTGCCACAATCATAAACCGCAGCCCTTCCCAGACCCCAAGAGGAAGAGGAAACCGACAAATCTAAACAAGCACAAACCGAACAAACGAACGAAAAGCACTAAGATATGCTCTCTCTTCCCCAAGCGAGGTAATCGCAATACTAAAAGGACTGAAAAACACAAGAACAAAATGGCACACGGAAAGACATACAACAAATCGCCTCGTAGAATAAACCACAAAGCAACAAGGAGTAAGACTAACACCGGGACCACCGCCTTAGAACGGTCGGTAGAGCAAACCACCGGGGGGTTTAAAGCACTTTTACAGCTAGCCAACTTCACCCTGGGTCCCGATACTACTCTTAATCACAACAATTAAAACAGAAAGCAAAATGGGCAGCTGTTGATGGTGACCAAAATGCTAGCATTACAAAACAGCTGGTAAAACAGAAAGCAAAGTGGGCAGCTATTGAACACGGTACCACAATGCTAGCATCACAACACATACAGAAAAACAAATCACAGTCTCAGACCAAAACGTTTGGTGTCATCTTTTCTTAATAATTGCATAGTAAAATAGCATGCATGGAGGGCACATGTATTTGTTGGGTCATCTAGTGCCAGCAACAGCGTAATTATAATCATGTATCATCTTTATTCTTCGTTTTATTTTCAAATTATCTTAGAACAGACACTTTTATCTCATTGTTACACATTGAAAAGGAGATGCTGATTCATACACATGATTAATTAACGGCTACTAAATTATGTTTAACACTTAACCTATATTAATTTCTAATTAACCTTATAACTTAACAAATTACCTTTATTACTTCCCACGTCGATTTCAGGACTTGTATTCCATACTTCACTGTGACACGCCTACTACAGTACAACGTTATATATTAGTGAGTCAGGGCAGCAGAATGTTAAGGATAAAGAAGACTAATTTCTTCAAAGACGCCACAGCAAAAGCGATTGACCATGCAAAAGCACTTGCTGAGCTAGAAAGGTAGCTGTTTTAAATCTACAACAGAGGCACTAAGCAGACACCACCTAATATACTTACAAGGGGGGTATGGATGCACGTTCAATGTGGTAATCCTGCAAAACTATTTAATTGTTCTTTTGGAGAAATATTGTCTACGATAAAAATATAGATTGTCTTTCTTTGGGAAATAATCTGTCCTTTTGACAAACTCCCGATTTCGAAATGTGTTTGGAGAGCTTAAGTGGGGATAAGAACACACAGTTGTCACCTTTTTAAAGTTATATAATCTCTCCCAGTTGTCTTCAGGCCAACTACAGCATGGTCCCCAATAGTTAAACAATCAACTTTATTCATAGAAATTGTATTTCATATTTTATATGTTTGAAAGCGTAATGATCTTGTGCAGTAAGAATACCTATTGCAAAGACATCATCTCCGTTATAATATAATTTGCAATATTGACGGCTTTCAAAAATAAACTCAACGATTTCAAAGGATCGTAAAGTACATGTGCGAATTATACTGCGATGGTTTGCAGCAGATACTTTACGCATCTGGTCATGTGTTAATGGCTGTATCAACCAAATAATTATGATACTGATAGTCTTGATTTATAAGTTAATAGCTTACGGCTTGAGGTCACTAGTGTTACTGGATGCTGAAACAAAACAAATAATCTGATATAGTACATGGGACACCACCCTCCAGAAACTGAACATGTCAAAGTCAAAACTGGCCTTAGAGACATTAAGAAGAATAGACAGAACTCCAGGAAAACTCGTTTTATGTTGACGTTTTAATCTCCCTTTTCATAAAGGGCTGACCATGAAGAACAAAAAAGCTCGCTCTTAAAGCAAATTATTTCCTTTATAAACATTCTTTATTATTTTAAAATAAATAATTAAATACGACAAAGGCAACTTCTTATCTTCATATAAGTTCTTTGTCAAAGTTTGGCAAAATCTTTTAGAGGTATCCAATCACCGCACGAAATTACCATTTATCTTCAACAAGGGTGGTGTTAGTACCGTACGATCACCAAAAAGAACCTCCATTTACTTAACTTTAGTGTAGTTTATACGTTCTAGATCTTTGAGATCACTGATTGTTGCGAGTTTATATGAGGGCCACTGATGAGGATTAATTGATATTAATCTAGATAAGAAACTCGACATTTCAGCTCTTGTCAATTTTGCAATGTAGTCATTGCTCTGAAGGGTCATACCTTTAGAACATGGCTTTATTTCAACATAAACTGTGCGTTTGCGTTTGATGAATGTCGTCCTATTATATGATTTTATCGTACGATCGGATGTATATGTGATTTGTCTCTGAAAGTTGTTTGAATCTCGTCATGCAAAAGAATGTTTTCTTCGTATATGCGAACTGCAGATGTATAGATCAAAGTGCTTGGGATGCATAGTTTGATCAGCCCATTCCCGTAATAAGTACTAGATAAGGTGGGTGTCAACAGATAGTAAACACATCATTATATTGCGCGGTTCCATAGGATTATCTACATTTGCAAATTTCGCGTATGCTCTGAGACAATTGTTTACTTGAATGGCTCCTTTTTTACGACAAATGAGCCAGCGCACGATAAAACCTACAATAAGACCTATGTGACAAGCAAAGACTCAGATCAGCTTGTACGTCAACTCAGTACGGAATGGGTTCTCGCTTATCTCTCTTTGGATAGCCCGGAGGCTCTAAAAGGCACATGCGATCAGCGGATGCGCAGGCTGATATGAGTCTTCGTTGGTCGCACAAGTAGGTTGTGTCGTGCGCTGGCCCAAATGTTATTTTGATGGATAACTGTTTTATATTGTAGGTATCCAGAAGATGAGAAGTTGGTTCGCAGCTATATGGAACATCTAAGTTGGAAAATCTACAAACATTCTATTTTGGACCACACGTTATCTAAATATAAATACGAACACGCCAAGAAGTCTGTATATAACATAGCCATGTCAGAAAATGTAAAGCAGAATGCAAAGAATGTTGATATGCTAAACGCACTGTATCAAGCATTTTATTACAGTAATCCAAAAATGAGAAGACTTTCTAAGTGGAAACAAATGCAAACAATGGCACACTGTACACCAAAACGAAGGAACATGGATCAGGTAGAGCTTACTACAGGGATTCGAACCCTTGGTTCACTTATCCCTGAAATACGAGTTGATATACATAAAGACTATGCGAGACCACGTAGAAGTGTTCTCGCCTCAGGTCCGTCAGGAACGAACTCTAAAGAGTTGATACCCGAAAATCCTAGTTCTGCGACAACAGATATAAAAATTAACATTATATATGCATCTGAAGAGTCGGCAATGTAACGAGCCAAACGAATAGTTTGTACAGCAAATCAATGAGCCGCAACCGCCTGGAAACGTACCTTTGGACATGTTCGCCCAGCGAAGGGCCAGCTCAATCTCAAGGATGCACATTTGTTTCAAGTGGGAAAACAATTCTCTTTTCAGACTGATGTCTAGTTTGTGTACATGGTTTTGCATGTTTTATACAACACTACCGCATAAACTGACTAAAGATAAATTTCTTGACTTAATTGAAAGAACTTTTTTAAGAGAAAATTCTCTTCACCTAGCTTGCATTAAAAGCAATATCTTTTCATTTCGGAGGATCATAAACATTATATTTTTTGGTCTTGGCAGAACGTTTGTGAGGCACTTTGTTTATTTCTTGGTACAAAATTATACTAACCAATTATAAGTATAACTATGGATACAAATTGCGCCCGCCCCATCCAGTTGTTCAAAGCTTAATGAAGCTGTTAGCTAACTTTACGTTTTAATTTTTATCTATAAATATGGCAAATACATTGATATATGTTTGCTATAAGCATGTGCCTGGCTTTTGCATTGCAAACGCTACTCACATTTTGGCAGGAAAAATATCATTGTATATCAAAAATACATTAGCTACAACAATTAACGAGTTTGTCAGTTTGTCATTAACGAGCTCGTTAAGCTAAAAATGCTTTGAACAACTGGGCCGAGGTTTGTGTTGTTACGAAGGAGTATTTATGATAAAACAAGCAAAACATTTTCTCAGATTGATCGCCGTTATTCTGAAATACTGTCTATAAAGTTTGTTTGAAAACATATCCGCAGGAAGTTCTGTCAGAACCTGAATTTTATGGCGACTTTGTATGTAAATTTGGAAATAATATTGGTAATACTAATTTTCGGAGCAATGTTAAAAAGACTGTCACATGCTACAAAATAGGAACAACATGAATTTTCTGCGGCAAACTGCATCCATGTTTGTTAACCCAGTTATGGTTGATTATTTTGCTTCCCTCTTCAACTGCGCGACGGTAGATTGGTCCTCAGGTTAAATGACAGCTCCCTCTTCAATCTGTTTTAAATGGTTGAGGCCGGACTATTAATACCTAGGGCCGGGTCCGTCGTGGACATGTCTGTGGTTTTCTTGCTTTCTTGCTAATATCGCCATTGAGTATTTTTTTTCGCTAATCACAGTGTTTTTGATAATATGTGTTTCACTGTGATGTTTCCAGGATTTGATAGAAAAGCCTATGCGGATTAAATATATATTTGTAATTTGGGGCTGCATCAGAATTAAGGAAAACATGTAGTGCGAATAAAACTGATTTATGCTTCCCACATCCCCCAAAGTTTTCCTTCTGACCGTTCCAAGGCAGTTCCTCTGTTGCATTGCTTCTTTGTTTGTGCGTCTATGGTTTCATATGTGTCGTTTATTTTGTCATAATGTACCAAACGTTCTCGACAAGGCGGGCATAAGACGGTGACAAAGAATATTGAATGTGAACGTCAGCCAACAGCGTTCTTTCTTTACTGAAGTCATAATGATTTCGCTCCCATATTGCCCTTACGTAGCGTGCAAGTGCCGCCTTCTGGCTGATCTGATGTTTAGCAAACAATAATCGTCGGTATTAAGAAAAATATTCCTGTTAGGTAAAATACTATGGAAAATTGCATGAATAATAAAATAATAGGTAAATATAAGAATAAGATTACGTAATGTCTCAGAGAAGCCCTTTGGGCTTTACAGACATTAAAATAACCTAATGTCTTTCATCCTCCAATGCAAGCTCTGCAAACATTTGAATTTCCATTTTAACAGTGTTTTCAGAGAAAATAGGTGCCCCTCCTCACCGTGAATTCTCAGTTGTTTTTTCTACTGCTGTGACCTTGCAAATAAGGACAAATTACAATAATCTAATCCTTTCTTTATTATGTCCCAATTATACATCCATATAAAATTTTGTAAGCATCCAACCTTCGGTTCACAAGATATTATGCAGACAAGAATGAGTCACGCCAACGCCGACGCCGATCAGCACCGAAACACATAATTTACAATAAAACTAGATTATGTTATTTCTTTTTTATGAGATATTTTCTGCATGTATTAGTCTTTCCTATATAAATTAATTTGCTACAGTTTTAAGAGATGGAAAGCTGGTGAGCCAAATTATAGTTTTGGTGATATGCTTAAGACGTCGTGTGACATTTGACCTTTGTACTTTATTTTATGAAAATTACCTACGGCTGGTCTTTCGCTATTGTGTTCGCTCTAGTATGTTTTTGGGACATTTACGGTTATGTGCAGTCACTCGAAATTCTTAAGTAGCAACGATTAGTGCAAAATATTACTTAAGGGTGTTGACGTTCGTGCATTTCGGAGATCACCTGTGGTCTGACTGCTTTGATCATTTGCATTGCTTGACCCTGCAAACACTAAACGCACAAAGTCGTAATGACGTCGTTTCGACGTTGCTGCAGCGACGTCGAAACGACGTTATATTGTATAATAAAAGTCAAAAAGGATTGCTTTTGGAAAAAAAAAGAACACACGAAATCAAGAAAATCGGAGTCTCAGTTTGATTGAGTCTTTTCATGTGCAACGCTTTAGTTTGCGAGGCTGCATACGCCCCCTAGCTCCGGCTTAAGCGGTATTCGATTTTTAAAATAACCAGGATGGGCTCAATCTGCACTATGATGATGTACGGAGGATGCCTTTTACGGCCACCATACCAGCTACAGTAGAGTAAAAAAAAAGTCAAAAAGGATTGCCTTTGGAAACAAAGAACACACAAAATCACGAAAATTGGAGACTCGGTTTGAATGAATCTTTTCATATGTACTTTGCGAGGCTTTATGACGTCGTTGCGACGTATATTGTGTGTTTACTTGATAGATACTTGGCTGTTTATGCCCCGACAACAAGTTTATCTTGTGATACTGTTAGCGTTACGACAACAAAAATATCTTCTGATACCGTTAGCATTTGCCGAACAATAATAACCTGCTCATTAGCTCACCTGAGCACGAAGTGCTCATGGTGAGCTATTGTGGTCAGTCAATGCCCGTCGTCCGTCGTTCGTCGTCCGTCGTGCGGCGTCAACAATTGCTTTAAAAGTACTCCTCCTACACCCCTGGGTCAATTGACTCGATATTGGTAGTAAACATCGGGGTGACTTGTAGATGGCCGCCATCTTGAAAATTTATTTTTCGCTTTTTCTCCTGAACCGAAAGGCCAAATGACTCTTGGTAGGAAGCATCGGGGTGGCTTGTAGATCAAAAACAGCTAAAATCGTTCCGATCGGAAATCCGAGGTGGCCGTCATAGCGGCCGTCTTGAACATCTATGTTTGCTTCTTCTAGTAAACCCAAAAGCCAGTTGACTCGAAACTTGGTAGGGAGCATCTGGGTAACTTAAAGATAAAAATATTGCTAAAATCTTTCCGATCGAAATCCAAGATGGCCGCCATGGTGGCCATCTTGAAAATCTATTTTTCGCTTCTTCTCATGAACCGAAAGGCTTATTGATTTAAACTTGGTAGGAAGCATCGGGGTGACTTGTAGATCAAAAATAGCTAACTTCGTCCCTATCAGAAATCCAAGATGGCCGCCATGTGGCAGCCGTCTTGAAAATCTTTTTTTCGCTTCTTCTTCTGAACTGAAAGGCCAATTGACCCCAAACTTTGTAGGAAGCATGGGGGTAACTTGTACAACAAAAATAGCTAAAATTGTTATGATCCGAAATCAAAGATGGCCGCCATGGCAGCCATCTGGAAAATATATTTTTCGCTTCTTCTCCTACGCTGAAAAGCCAATTGACTGGAAACTTGTTAGGAAGCATCGGGTTGACTTATAGGTCAAAATAGCTCAAATCTTTCTGATCCGAAATTCAAGATGGCCGCAATGGCAGCCATCTTGAACATCTATTTTTCGCTTCTTCTCCTAAACTGAAAAGCCATTTGACTGGAAACTTGGTAGGAAGCATCGGGGTGATTTATAGGTCAAAAGTAGCTAAACTCTTTCCGATCGGAAATCCAAGATGGCTGCCATGGCGGCCATCTTAAAAATTTAAAAATCTATTTTTTTGCATCCTCTCCTAAATCGAAAGGCTTATTGACTTGAAACTCGGTAGGAAGCATCGGGGTGACTTATAGATCAAAAATAGCTAAAATCGTCCCTATTGAAAACCCAAGATTGCTGCCATGGCGGCCATCTTGAAAATCTATTCTTCACTTCTTCTCCTGAAGCGAAAGGCCAGTTGACTTGAAACTTCGTAGGAAGCATTGGGGTGACTTGTAGATCATTAAAAAATAACTAAAATCGTTTCGATCGGAAATCCAAAATGGCCGCCATGGCGGCCATCTTGAAAATCGATTTTTTACATAGACTTATATAGGATGGCCCCGTTCTAAGTATTGAAGCAGAAATAAGAAAAATACCATAGATTATCATTACCAATGCCCATGAATTTAAGGTCTACGAAACACACTGAGTTTTTTGTGTCATAATATTTATGTTAAAATATTTAGAAAGCTTATAGTTTTCTAACAGAACGATGGGTTTAGTCAATATTTAGTATGATGTTAGATATAAATCTAAAGTATCCAAATTCTCCTCGGTTTGTTTGTTTATTCATTCATCCATCTGTTCATCAGGCTTTCAAACGCCATAAGAGGGGCTGATTTTCCACAATAATTAGCATGCATACATTGCAAATTTTACTTTAAAAGACCTCCTTTAACACTGCTGGAAAGATTTTTCAATAATTTCACAAGAATTTGCCTTGGGTGATCCTCTACCAAAATTGCTCAAACCGTCCTGCTTTGCTGAACAAGGTGGCCGCCAGAGCTAAAAATAAAAAAAAAAACTAAGGCAGCATGGGATCCTGCTTCTGTCAAGTACCCGCCCCACTTCACCCAGGCCTACAATACTGCCAAGCATATCACATTCCTCCCAAGGCGTGTATAGTACAGCTCTTAAATCTCCAGCCTGTCATCTCATCACGAAAACATGCCTATATAATTTTGACCCCCTTAAACCCCACTTTTATATAGTAAAACTGGGGTTTACAGGGGTATACATTATTTTCTTATTTCTGATCAAAAACATAGATTGTGGTACTCGTTAGAACCGCCTCGTCGAGGCGGTTCTAACGAGTACCCATAATCTATGTTTTGATCAGAAATATGTAAAATATAGGAATTTTTTATCTAGAAATTTTCATTTTTTAGTGGTAAAATTTTCAGTATATTTGAACAGGCATGTTTTCGTAATGTGAAAACATTCATTTTCAACAAAGCTTTAACATAGTCCTTTGAAGAGAAACCAGTATTTTAGAATATACTAGAGACAATGACACTCAGGTGAGCAAATAAGGGCCCTCTAGGCCCTCTTGTTTTTTTTTTTTTTTTTTAACCGCGATATTGTTCTTTTTTCTTGTTTCTAAATGTTTTTCGGATGAGTACCCACAATGTATGTCTTATTGAAGAAATAAGAACAAATATTTATTTCTCTAGTTTGTTTTCTAATATAGAGCAAGATCAACCATGGAATATTACCATTATATGATTTAGAGGAATTGACAACTATTCCAGCGGGCACGTATCGTTTATATAATGTGTATGGTGTTTGGGTTCGCATTAATTGTTCCACAGCTCGTCCTATTCATGGCTGTGGTGTTTCCCAGGTACCTCCACTTGTTTCTTGTGTGCACTCTTTTGGTTGCTTATTTTCATCAAACGCAGGAATTCATTATTTTGGCGTGCGTTAGATTTGATAAGATGTCGGTGCTGTTTGACATCATTTGCGAGGGCAGAGTACTCAAAATATTTTCATTTTTGTTTATAACGTAATATGCGTATGTGCATTCTGTCTTTTGGACGGATTGATAGACTTTTTCAAAATTGCAACGTTACATCACTGAGATAGTATTAAACGTGAGCTCAATTTTAAGGTCAGTATATGATTTAGAATGCTACATGTGGGTGGACAATCGTTTTTGTCTAAAAACAAAAGTTCTAGTTGGTGTTGGGTGTTATTTTTGTTCGATGGCAACAGTATGTAGAGTTACAGAAATCATAATATATGCATACTATACGCAGGAGTAACAAATCAAATACAGTCGAACTTCAATGGCTCGAACATCTTTGGGACATAGAAAATCTTTCGAGACATGGAGTTTCGAGCCACTGAGGGTTAATTATGGTGCCACGTCAGGAAGCAAATGGCGATAATTTAGGGATTATTTTTTCAATTTTCTATACAATAATTGTATGTTGATTGTACTCAAAAATAAGAAAAAAATCATTAAATATTTGTTTTCTTGAGCTATTGGATGAATTTTGTAGGGACTGAAAAAAGAGTTCGAATCATCCATGGTAAACGAGCCATCCATGTTCGAGCCATTGAGGTTATACTGTACGTTGTTCAAAAGCATGTGCTATTGGCCATTATCACATCAAATACATTGAAGGTACAGATCAAGACAGTCACCGTCCATTTACATAATTACAGGATTTCGTGATTTATGGTCGTGTCAAAAAGTCTGTGATGTCCTTGTTTATCTTTTGGATAATATTTTTATTATATTTGGAACTAAACTTTATAGGCAAACTATTGGTATTCCGATGGGAACTAATTGTGCTCCTCTTGTTGCAGATTTGTTTCTTTTTTGTTATGAGAGAGATTTCATGAAGTCTCTCTTACATGAAAATCAGGCTGACATTATTGAGGCTTTCAATTCAACTTCAAGATACCTTGATCATTTATTAAATATTGACAATATTTACTTTGACCAAATGGTGGACCGGATATACCCTACAGAGCTCCAATTAAATAGAGCTAATTCTTCCGATACCGAGGCACCTTTTTTGGATTTGAATCTATGTATTTCTGATGGTACGGTTTCTACCAAAATTTATGATAAACGACGATTTTGATTTTGATATAGTCAATTTTACTTTTATGGATGGCGATGTCCCCCGGCGTACCTCATATGGGGTATATATATCTCAACTTATTAGATTCGCCAGAGCTTCTTCAAATCTTAATGACTTTAACTACCGTTATAAAGCCCTTACTGCCAAACTTCTTAGGCAGGACAATCGTTATTTTAAACTTCGTAAGGCGTTTTCGAAATTTTATCGCAGACACAATGCCTTGTTAGAAAAATATAGCGTCAGTCTGAAAACACTTCTGCAACAAGGTATATCGGAACCAGAATTTTACGGTGACTTAGTGTACAGATTTAGAAGAATTGTAGGCAAATCTAACTTTTCGGAGCAATTCAGAAAACTTATTAACCGTTATAAAAGAATTGGCTATAGCCTAGATATTATTCGACAGACTGCATGCCTAGTTGTCAACCCAATCATTGTTGATGGCTATGCTTCACTCTTAAATTGCAAGACGGCGGTTCGGGCCTCAGACCCAATGACGGCCTCTTCGTAAAACTTTAACCAGTGGGTTGGGGCTTGACGATATGTCTTTGGCTTCGCCCGCCGTGGTTCAACTATTTGTTTTCATTTACTCTGGCATACAGTAAAATTAGCCATGAGTACTCGTCTTTGTTTATTATAGTGATTAATTTGACTTTTGTGTTTTCGCTTTGGTGCATTGACTTAGTTGGGAGCCTTTATGCGAACCGAATTTTTGTGTTTATGTATTAAGAGTAGCATCGGGACCGAGGGTGAAGTTAGCTAGCTGTAAAAGTGCTTTAAACCCCCGGTGGTTTACTCTATTGACCTGTTCTAAAGCGGTGGTCCCGGTGTTAGTCTTACTCTTTGTTGCTTTGTCGTTTATTCTACGAGGCGACTTGTTGTATGTCTTTCCATGTGTCATTTTGTTCTTGTGTTTTTCAGTCCTTTTAGTATTGCGATTACCTTGCTTGGGGAAGAGAGAGCTAATCTTAGTGCTTTTCGTACGTTTTTTCGATTTGTACTTGTTTGGATTTGTCGGTTTCCTCTTCCTCTTGGGGTCTGGGAAGGGCTGCGGTTTGTGATTGTGGCATCCCTGGTCTTTTCTCTTACCTTTTTTTAATTTGATGAGAATAGAAGTTGCTGATTGGTGTGCAAATCTTGGCCCAGTTGTTCAAAGCGTCGTTAGCTTAACGTGCTCGTTAAGGGTCATTTCGTTAACTGTTTTAGCGGATTCAATATACAATATTCTGATATTTTTGCTGAAAAAAATGTGAGTAGCGCAAAAGCTACTCACATTTTTTTCTGCAAAAAATTTCAGCATATTTGCGTATCACTCGATGTAAATTTGAACGAATCGTTAACTAACGACGTCGTTAGCTTTGAACAGCTGGGCCCTGATCTGCATCTTGGCACACCAGTCAAACAGTAGATGTCATCAGTTTGCGACATATACATGTACACAAGTAAGTGTAACGGATTAAATTATTTATTCAGTAGAAAACATTTTACAGAAGAAGGAAAAATCACACGACAACTCAGATAAGGGGCAGGACTCTCATTTTTCTACGCCTTGGAAGAAAGAGCACTCACAAAATATGTTTTGTCGAAATTATATCAAACACGTATCCAAAACTATCCCTTGTCTTATTTTATCTGGATCTATACAAATACAGTCCACACTGTGCTCACAACAAAAGAAACGGAAATACACTAGCTAATCCAGTCAGTAAATATGTTAGAACTGTAAATGCTCTGCTTGCAGAGCTTTTGTGAGCATGTGCTTTCTTTGTGTCTATTTTCACGTCGAGTTTATGCAGCTGACCCATATCTCCGTTATCATTGTGAACAATATCAAGTCTTTGAGCTTCTTCGAATACATTTTGCTCCCATAACTTTTCCCATATTTCATCGCCTATTTGGCTTCCAGAGGTCCTTAAATCATTTATGTTTAGAATCATTTTTGTTTTATATCTAAATATTGAAGCACCAATTTTCGCTGTGACATAGGCGTCATAATATGAGTTGGTTTTCACTAGTCTGTTCTTGTCGTTCAGCTCCACCTAAAAAACCACAAGAAATTGTTTTCAAAATAATAAATAAGTACTTTTTTGTCATTACGAAAACACGCCTATTCAAATAAATTGAAATTTTCACCACTAAAAACTGAAAATTTTCAGATATGAATTCTGATATTTATCATATTTCTACTCAAAAACATAGATTGTTGATACTCGTTAGAACCGCCTCACCGAGGCGGATCTAACGAGTACCACAATCTATGGTTTTGAGCAGAAATAAGAAAAATACCCCTGTAAACCCCAGTTTTACTATATAAGAGTGGGGTTGAAGGGGGTCAAATTTATATAGACATGTTTTCGTGATGGTACTTTTTTGTATGAACATTTATTAAAGCGAAACATTATCAATGTCCAAGCTATGCACTTATTAAATGTTGAATATCAGCATATATAGTTGGAGTGCAAGTTTGCATATGCGCTTGCAAAGCAAACAGTGTAGACACTGAAGAGACGCCGCTGCTGCACGCAGCGTCTGAGCAGGGTCACAATATTTCATCACGAAAACATTCCTATATTTTGTTGACCCCCATTTAACACCAATTTTATATAGTAAAACTGGGGTTTACAGGGGTATGCATTATTGTTCTTATTTCTGCTTAAAACAAAGATAGTGGTTATTCGTTAGAACCGCCTCGCCGTATACAAGAGCAGGTTGTCTCATATGTTTATATGACATTTTCTGTGAGGTGCATTATGTCTAAATACCAATCCTTCGGTTATTTCTGAATTAAGACGCTAAATTAATCCATTTAGCCGAGTGATCTCTTTTATCTTAACTCCTTCGACCAGTCTATTTCCAAAAAAAATGGTGTCTGGTTTATTTTTATTATGACCATTTTTTATGAAAATCCCTGTATTTAATGCAAGCAGAGTAGATCCTGATCAGACGCCGCATTTTATCGGACACTAGGCAAAAATGGGCTGAAAAGCAGAGTAACCATAAGATTATATTCGATAATACATTACGAAAACTCGCCTATTCAAATATATAGAAACTTTTAGCTCCAAAATCTGAAATTTTTTAGATGAAAAACTCTGCTATTTTTCATATTTCTGCTCAAAACATAGATTGTGGGTGCTCATTAGAACCGCCTCGATGAGGCGGTTCTAACGAGTACCCATAGTCTATGTTTTTGAGCAGAAATAAGAAAAATAATGTATACCCCTGTAAACCCCAGTTTTACTATATAAAAGTGGGGTTTAAGGTGGTCAAAATTACATAGGCGTGTTTTCGTGAAGATACAGCTTCTATAAGGACTGAACATTCAGCCTTCAGACGATATGATGACAATGTTGTAAATATACCTAAAAACGTACCTTTAAAACGAGAGGCCCTGACGAAATGTGGTCTTCGTAGGCTTCCAAGTAGTTTTGCACTGAGCTGTCCAAACGTTTGATCTCATCCCTTGCTTTCTCTACCCCTTCACCACATACTGAAACAACAAAAGTAATTAAAAAAAGGTAAGAGAAAAGTCCAGGGATTGCCACAATCACAAACCGCAGCCCTTCCCAGACCCAAAAAGGCAGAGGAAATCGACAACTCCAAACAAGCACAAATCGAACAAACGTACGAAAAGCACTAAGATCAGCTCTCTCTTCACCAAGCGAGGTAATCGCAATACCATAAGGACTGAAAAGCATAAGAACAAAATGACACACGGAAAGACATACAACAAATCGCCTCGTAGAATAAACCACAAAGCAACAAAGAGTAAGACTAACACTTGGACCACCGCCTTAGAACGGTCAGTAGAGTAAACCACCGGGTGTGTGTGTGTGTGGGGGGGGGGGGGGGGGTGGTTAAAGCACTTTTACAGCTAGCCAACTTCACCCTGGGTCCCGATGCCACTCTTAATCACAACAAGTAAAACGGAAAGCAAAATGGGCAGCTGTTGAAGGTGACCAAATGCTAGTATCGCAAAACAACTAGTAAAGCAGAAAAACCCTAGGTTATGAATAGCAGCACTGTATATACAAACATGTTTAGGTTTAGATTTTATAGTTATGCGAAACAGGAGTTCACGAGCCTGATTTATTATTAGACCCTATTTGGGCAAAGTACCTGCCAAGATTGTCGGGTTTGACTTTAATACAGTTTATTTTTGTTGATAATTGTTATTAGTAAGATAAAAATATAAATGAAGAAAGCCAGGAAATTTGACAATGCTGGACACAGCCCTCCGCAACACCAAAAGAAAGGAGAGCTGAGAGATAATGAGCAAATAATGTCATAACAAACGCAATACAATCAAACCTCAATGGCTCGAACATCTTAGGGACCATGGAAATTTGTTCGAGATATGGGTAGTTCGAGCCACTGAGGGTTAATTATGACGCCAAGTCAGGTAGCAAATAACGATAATTTAGGGAAATATTTTCGATTTTCTACACAATAATTGTATGTTGAGTGTACTTATTAGAATCGCCTCGATGAGGCGATTCTAATAAATACACACAACGTACAATTTCATGATAGAATAAGAAAATTTTCCTAAATATTTGTTGAGCTATCGGAAGCTATCGGAAGAATTTCGTTCGAGTAAGCCATTGTAAACGAGCCATCAGTGTTCGAGCTATTGAGGTTTGACTGTATATGAAACCACCGAGGCATAAACAATGAAGAACTGTAACAACGGACCCCCACTGGAACGATCATCAGAAAACTGCATTTGAGATTAAATTAGACAAATTTAATTTTCTCCACCTTCAGTTGTCGAAGGATCGTTATTCCCACAGGAGCTTCACGTTAGAATAAGAATGGTAAGCCTGTCCCTACGTTTCTATGTAATAGAAACGAAGCTGAGACTCTGTTTAGGAGGTCCGAAGGTTTCCAGGCGTATATCTCAACCAACACACAGCATTCAGATGAAGTACAACGCGATTTATTAAATTCACCTTTCATCTTCCGCCGCAATTTATAGATCTTCGCTACCGTTTATAACACGGCAAACCGCCTGTTTCTTTAAATTTTACTTTCGCACAGTTTCTAAATACGCCGCCATTTTGTTTTTATGTAGTAATTCGGGTTGAATTATCACAACAATTTAGTTGGTCGTCAAGCATGTGACGATTCTTTGAATGTAAACATGAACAGCTGACTGTGATTATCCCGTTCGTTTGAAGATAAAACTGACCATTTATGAATGCGAAAAGATAAAGAATGACAGTAAAATGGTCAAAGCAGACCAACAAGGTCTTGCTGTGCGATGGTGAGCTGTTACACTAGTTAACATGTTTGACCAATAGGATCTTTGTTGTCCATGTACAAAACAACTGGATCCGGAAAAATCCCATTACAAAAACATGCCTATTCAAATATACTGAAAATTTTACCACCAAAAACAGAACATTTTCAGACAAAAGATCTGATATTCTCCATATTTCTGCTCAAAACATAGATTGTGGGTACCCATTAGAACTGCCTCAGCGAGGCAGTTCTAATGAGTACCCACAATCTATATTTTGAGCAGAAATAAGAAAAATAATGTATACCCTTGTAAACCCCAGTTTTACTGTATAAAAGTGGGGTTTAAGGGGGTCAAAATTATATTGGCATGTTTTCGTGATGCACTTTTCAGATTTTGTGGTTTTTGCTGGCTCATAATTTATTTGTCTTTCTTAAACATGTTAGTATCTTGTGGCGGCCGTAAAACATCGACCGTACTTCACTATAGTGTATAGTGTAATGCTGGGCCCTTGTGATCATTAAGAACATTACGGGATATTTTTAAATTTTATGAGGATCATTGATGAGGCCTAATTTACCGAAAGTAGCTAGTCTGGACCAGGAAACATTTCAGTTGTTTTGAGTTTTGTGTTCCTTGCTCACAAAGGCCATTCCTTTTAAACTCTACTCGCCCGGTACGCATGGGAGTACTCTAACCCATTAGTGAAACATTACAATAAACACATGCACTCACAAACAATATGCTGAAATAAGGTGGAGAGTTCATCAAAGACAACGGTATTCAGGCGACAACCTACTGATATAAACTTAGTCCTTAACAGTCCTAACTTGTAGTGTATCTTTTGTCCTGGCTTTAACTCGCCATTTCGCCCTCTACTCTACGTCGTTTTTCACTATATGTGATTTACTGTTCTGTTACAGGAGCCCTTATCTGACCGAACGTTTGTTTATAATTCGGAACTGTGTAATATCAGCTCATTTATGTCTTTCGTCCCCTAAAAGGGACATTGACAAATAATGTAGACACTGATCAGACACTAATCAGACAGCAGACGCCACAGAACGTGGCGTCAGATAAAGGTCTTCGACTGTTTGCTTTTGATATAGGAAAATTCAATAAAAATACAAATTAGCCGGACACCCTTTCAATTGGAATTGAACCGGTCAAAAGAGTTAAGGTAGAAGAGTCCACTCGGCAGAAGTGTGTTAAGGGCGCGGTTTCCATTAAATAATAAAAAAAAAAGTTTAAGCGCCCTATCAAAGTAGTTGTTGCAGCTTTTTTATGTGTATGTCGATCATTGCAACTGTGCCATTCTTTCTGGCACAGTCTGGTCCTCTTCTTGGTATGCCCAGGAAGATTGTGTTTCGTGAGTGTGGCCTTTATCGAAGAACTGGACCCAGTTGTTCAAAACTTTACGAAGTCGTTTGCTAACGTGACGGTAAAATTTTAACCTTGAAATATGGCAAATGCATTGATATTTTTCTTGAACAATTGTGAACAGCTTTTTTTGCAAACACACAATCTAAACTTACCGAGTCCTCCTCCTGTAAGTACTCATACTTTTGCAGCTAAAGTATCAATGTATTTGAAAATAACTAAAACAACTAACGAGGTTGTTATTGCATGTATAATTAAGCTAACCATGCTTTGAAGAACTGGGCCCTGTAGTTTTATTATCACATACAATTTATATGTCTTAGCAGCTGATTTTTGAAATTACTTCAATGTGAGAAGTTGCACGAGATATATAGACAAAGATAGAGGTTACACAGTAAGAGATAATTAGGATAAGTAATACTGCAGTTTGGCAAACAAACATACGGAAATATATACCTTCAAATCTAAGTCTTTTCTCCAATGTGCAATTATGACACTGTGATTCATATGTTTTGCAGTAGGTCTCAGGATCATATTCTAGTTTCTCACAATCTGGTTTAGTTTGTCTTCGTCGTCGGCCCTGGACTACTGGTTGATTAGATGCAAACTGTTGGCCTTGTCCTTGTCCAATATCTACTTGTTGTTGAGTCGGTTGTACTTGTATCTGTGGAAACTGTGCGTCGTTGCTATTTTGACCTGCAGTAAACTGCGCATTTTGTGTCTGGCTTTGGGGAGAAGAAGGACTTTGCAGCTGTTGTCCAGAAACTGATCCCATTGCTCCTGCGGTATTTGCTACCTGAGATGTACCCTGGGGAACACCTTGAGGAGGACTTGGTAAGTTTGGATTCTGTATTTGCATGTTTTGTGGAAACGCAGCTGGGTTTTGGGGGACATTCTGTATCATTCTTTGTTGTGATGATTGTCCTACAAAACCATTTTGACTATTTTGTTGTTGGAACTGACTATTCTGAACTGCTGGAAAGTGCTGACCCTGCATTCCTTGCTCTGGTGTAAATTGTCTGTTCTGAAAGTGAGGACCTTGCTGAGGAACGGGTTGCATCCCATTTATTGGATCTGCATTTTGAATCCAACCTCTATTTTGATTGGGCAGAAGATTTCGTAAGTGGTTTTGAAATTCAGATTGTAGATTTTGTAAAAACTGTCCTGCCCTATTTCCGTTTTGAAAAGATGTCTGGACGTGCTTAAAAGGACCGAAATCCGTCTGAAACTGTGACGTCACTATATGACCTCTAGCCGGGAAAGGTGGAGGCGGTATCTGGTTTGCTAAGTGTGGTGGCATACGGGGTCCAGTCGATCCAGGAACCAAGTTCAGGTTTGTTAACATTTGTTGTTGGTTTCTTGGGTATACTACTTCTTGTACAACAGGAGTGTTTGGATTATCTGAAAAACAAAATGAATAAATAAATAAATAAATAAATAAATAAATAAATAAATAAATAAATAAATAAATAAATGAGTTTTCTTAATTCAGTAAGACTACTACGCGATAGCTTTTTAAGGATCTCGTTTCTAGTCTGCCACATTTCGTTCATATCTGTGGGCCGAAAGTTTTCCTGGTCGCATCCTGATAGTGAAGGCCCAGATCAGCCGGCGCATCCACTCAACCTGATCAGGACCTTTACGCTTACGAAAAATTGGCTTATGATGTAGAGAGAAGACCATTATCGAACAGTACAATGTTACTGGCAGATCTAGACATGTTCTCCTCGCATATGTTCTGAAAGACATTATAGATTATGCCTAGAAAGCGCCTCAGTCACAGAAAATAGTCTACCACTGACGTCCAAGAGGAAGAGCAAACAAATTTCAACACATCACGAAAACATACCTATATATTTTTGACCCCCTTAAACCCCACTTTTATATAGTAAAACTGGGGTTTACAGGGGTATACATTATTTTTCTTATCTCTGCTCAAAAACATAGATTGTGGGTACTCGTTAGAACCGCCTCCGCAAGGCGGTTCTAACGAGTACTCACAATCTATGTTTTGAGCAGAAATATGAAAATTATCAGAATGTTTCATCTGAAAATTTTCATTTTTTGGTGGTAAAAATTTCAGTATATTTGAATAGGCATGTTTTCGTAATGAGACGTACATAGGCCTTTAACACAGAAAAGCAAAGCAAGCAGCTCACTCTTCCCCGACAAGGTGTTTCAGTGACGATCATTTCTCATGTCGCGGCTCATTTTCGAATTAATGAAATGTTTCTATCTGTCATTCTCCATTGCCATGCGCGCGCGCTTGTAGAGAAAGAGGCTTCGACTACTTTTAAATTTGGTATTTATCCACGCTAAAATAGACCCGGTGTTTTCATGAGTGTATATTAGTACGCCCTTGAAGAGATATTCATACAAAAGTGGTGCGACTTGTGTCTGGTTCATTTGAGCCACTGAGAAAACCCGCTTTAATACATTTGCTAACAACAAAGGCGCAGATCAGCCTGCGAGTCCGCGCAGACTTATCAGCGCCTTTGTTGTTCGCTATAGCTTGTTTTTTTGTTGTTGTTGTTGTTGTTTTTTGTTTTTTGACGGAGAAACTCCTCACAAGATTAAATGGAGGGCAAAATGATTTTCTGGAATTTATTAGTTTCTCATAGAATCTATCATTTCAGGACTATTCAGCCCTTTGATTGTTGTCCAATCATATGAGATTTCTCTTGAAAATGCCTTTACATAGAATATTCGGACAACACGTATTCAGAACAGCCCGTGTAGCGACGCATCCTCATTCGGTACAATAGAATACATAATTTCTGTAAAGATGTAGAAAATTACAAAGCCCAATCACCATATGGGCTTTTTTTTTTACAGAAACTGCAGGTGTTTAACAAACTATGCTCAACAGACAAAATATACACAAATGATCTAGTATGGCAAATAGTAGAGGAATCATATTATTATTGGTTTAACTGCACAGTGACATGCATAGCGTGACGCATACAGCGAATATCCTTACCCGCTTTGCATCCGCATTAATACAGTCTGATCAGGGATCTCTCTGTCTGCCTGCAGGAACCCAGGTTCTGCACAATACATGTACATTCTGCAAGTTTCCCTATCAGGTAATTAGGGGATAACTGCATTCAAATTTGTCATTTGGGGAGGTAAATCGGCGGTTTTACGGTCGGTATTTTCGTTTTACGGCGACGCGTGAGCGGAGCCGTAAAACGTAATTTGCGACCGTAAAACCGCCGATTTTCCTCCCAAAATGACAAATTTGAATGCAGTTATCCCCATTCTAATACATTTATTCGTTTTTTTTTTGTTTTTTTTTGTTTTTTTTTTTTGTTTTTTTGTTTTTATTTGTTGAAAAATGTACTATTTGCACAAAGCGACAAGCGCTGTGAGCTGCGTAAAACCAAACGCCAACCAATGAGAAAAGACGTTACGTGATGACGTCGGATTTGCGACAGTATATCACAGAATATACCGTCGAAAATTTGTGACGTTATCCAATCAGACGTCGCGTTACGCAAGTGCATTAGAATACGGATTCTTTGTCCCGAAAACACGTTTCGCCTATGAGATACAACTATAAACTTATCCGTTCTTTATAGATGAAGAGAATGAATCTTTATTTGATTTACTTTTTGATGTCACCTCACCAAATCGATATATTCAAAGATGCTAAAGTGAAAATGTTGAAATAATATAAATTTCAGATGACGAAAATACGCCTATTCAAATATATTGAAAATTTCACCACCAAAAACTGAAAGTTTTCAGAAAACAAAAATCTGATATTTTTCACATTTCTGCGTAAAAATAGATTGTGGGTACTCGTTAGAACCGCCTCGCGAGGCGGTTCCAACGAGTTCCCACATTCTATGTTTTTAGCAGAAATAAGAAAAATAATGTATACCCCTGTAAACCCCAGTTTTACTATATAAAAGTGGGGTTTAAGGGGATTAAAATTATGTAGTTATGTTTTCATGATGAGATTCCGAAAGTAACTCACCTAAAGCTTGATTAAACGTATCCAAGGCCGAATTGAAGACACCTACAACTCTTTCTTTAAAAGTCGATACTCTTTCTCCTAACTGTTTAAACACACTAGGGGCTTGCTCTTTAACATGCTCACCATTCTGCTGCATTGAATCTAGGTACGGTCTCGAATTCCGTAATTTAGTCGCCAGCGTCTCAGCAAGGTTAATAGCGTGGCCTCCGTTTTCGACGATTAACGTCCCAAGTTTTTCGCCAAGGTCTGGTAAAAGATGAATATTATTTGCAGCTTTCTGGAAATGTATTGTTATCGTCTGTAATGTTTTCTCTGTGTTTATGTTGTCTTTAAGATCAGTTAAACTCTCATCGACTTCGCTATGCACAATTTTCTCTCCTTCTCCCATTAGTTTGCTCGGAACATCTCGTAGAATATCGGCTCTGGCATTATCAGCAAACGCTCTCAGTTCTTCAGATACTTTCTTTGGTGCTTGCGACAGAAACTGGAGACCCTTGATTGGGCTTGGTTCATGACGGATAATTTCAGACAAACGAATGGACTTGATCTCGCATTCTGCCAGTCTGAAATAATAATAATAAACTATTAAACATGTAATATCTGCCCTAGTTCCAAACATACAGAGTATTCGAAGTATGCATTACGAAAACACGCCTATTCAAATATATTGGAAATTTTACAACCAAAAAAGGAAAAAATTCAGATAAAAAGATCTTATATTTTTTCATATTCCTGCTCAAAACATAGCTTGTGGGTACTCGTTAGAACCGCCTCGGAGAGGCGGTTCTAACGAGTACCCACAAACTATGTTTTTGATCATGAATAAGAAAAATAATGTATACCCTGTAAACCCCAGTTTTACTATATAAAAGTGGGGTTTAAGGGGGTCAAAAATATGTAGGCATGTTTTCGTGATGGTTTACATCGGGGCACAGCATTTCCTACAAGAATGCATGAGCTCCTAGTAAAAAGATTCGAATGCGCGTAGAATGACTAAAGTCTTCGCTATCCTCTAGAAGACGCCTTTAGTCTTTAGCTGCCCACACAGTGCTCCGCAAAGACTCTGATCTGACTATGTGGATACGTAGGCTGATCTGAGTCTTCGCTGGTCACACATGCAATCATGTAGGAGAGAATGCTGTGACCCTGGCGATTTAATACTCGTAAGTTCGGGAATGTACATGAATCGGAACTGTGGCGCTTTGACGGAAATCCTAGAAAGAACATATTGATTTATTAGAAAATGGTACTAATAATGATATTCCATTGATTGAGTGTAATAGTATTTTAAGTGATACTACTGATAACCGCGAGAATTGAGCGTAACTGTTTTACACTATCAAACGCATACGTTTTCAAACTGTCCTCTGGCAATTCAGTTGCTTACACAATATGCTCCAAAGAAGTTTTCTGCAACCATTTACAATCTTCTATACTACAGCATGGTCGATAGTAGTTGGCTCAGTCCTGTCACTGTGATCGATAATCGATTTATTATCACTAAAGCTTTGGTCATTACCTTTCTGCCTTACTGTCTGAACATGGATCTCAGTATATTTTATGCTTAAGCAATTATTATGAGACTCAAGCCACCAATTGTCCAGCCTTCTTGTTTTGTATGATTAATTTAAACTACAAATCAAAATACACGACAGAAATAATATGTCTCGTTGGATATGGAAATACAGTCGAATTTCAATGGCTCGAACATCTTTGGGACCATGGAAATTCGTTCGAGACATGGGTAGTTCGAGCCACTGAGGGTTAATCATGGCACCAGTTCAGGAAGCAAATAGCGATAATTTAGGGAAATCTTTTCGATTTTCTACACAATGATTGTATGTTGAGTGTACTCATTAGAATCGCCTCGATGTGGCGATTCTAATGAGTACACACAACATACAATTCCATGATAAAATAAGAAAATATCCCTAAATATTTGTTTTCTTGAGCTACTGGAAGAATTTTGTAGGGACTGAAAAATGAGTTCGAATCATCCACGGTAAACGAGCCATCCGTGTTCGAGCCATTGAGGTTATATTGTAATGTCATACATGTGAACACAAGCCTCAAATAATAGATTATTAGGCAAGCGGTGTAAATAATCATTTTCTGCTTCCAATCAAAGAATACGGCGTCTTATCAGGGTCTGCACTCTTTACCACTCAACTAGTACTATGTTTAGACACATCAATATGTAGTACAACAGATTTTCATTACGAAAACACGCCTATTCAAATACACTGAAAATTTTACTACCAAAAAATGGCAATTTTTTGGATAAAAGATTCTGATAGTTTTCATATTTCTGCTCAAAACATTAATTGTGGGTACTCGTTAGAACCGCCTCGGCGAGGCGGTTCTAACGAGTACCCACAATCTATGTTTTGGAGCAGAAATAAAGAAAATAATGTATACCCCTGTAAACCCCAGTTTTACTATATGTAAAAATGGGGTTTAATGGGGTCAAAATTATATAGGCATGTTTTCGTGATATTTTTCAAATTTTAAGACAAGTATGAGAAGGAGTTAAGGTGGTCCCTAATATTTAGGGTAAATACTGTAATTGCTGTATGAATGGGAACCAGTTTGATCCTAATCAGATCCTGCGTTCCACATGAATATACAGTATAACCTCAATGGCTCGAACCCGGATGGCTCGTTTACCGTGGATGATTCTTTTTGAGTCCCTACGAAATTCTTCCGATAGCTCAAGAAAACATATATTAAAGGAAATTTTCTAGAGGCGATTCTAATGAGTGCACTCAACATACAATCACTGTGTATAAAATCGAAAAGATTTCCCAAAATTATCGCTATTTGCTTCCTGAACTGGTGCCATGATTAACCCTCAGTGGCTCGATCTACCAATGTCTCGAACGAATTTCCATGGTCCCAAAGATGTTCGAGCCATTGAGGTTCGACTGTACTTTACCTGTTTTCACATCTTTCCATCATACAGTCGATGCAACTTTTTTCCAGCACAGTGATGTTTTGAACACATTCTTTGGCGTATTCATACAACAGTGCACGTATGATCTCTGTCCGAGCTATTTCGTTAGCCAGTAGTTCTACAACTCGTCCTTTTACAGCAACATTAAACACTGGAAACGTAGAATAATCAGAATTAGAAGTCAATATAAATCATGTCAGTGGATCTCATCAAATTACGTTTAAAAACAAGTTTAAATTGCATACAAAATTCCTCAGTAATATAAGATAAAATCGGGCATATGAAGAAGTATATATTTTTATGGAGACTTTTCAGAAATGTGGTTTCTGAATTAGTTTGTAACTTTTACATGTTGCAACACTGCAGTATAAATCTGTCTTTATCTGCTTAAAACCAACTGTTTCCTCAGTCCCATATTTGGGCGAAAATGTGTCTCCAGGCATATGCGGACAGCAAAGGCCCAGATCAGCCTGCGCATCCGCGTAATCTGATCAGGGCCTTCACTGTCCGCTAACAAAATTATTGGACATTATAGAAAATGCCAATGGAGAGCAAATGCCCGGATAAGACTTTGCACATGCGTGGGATGAATCTGAATATGCGCATGCGCGAAATGCCATGCTGTTCCTTTTAGAATCTATTTACACAGCTCATTAGTAAAATATTACCGTATTTATCGTAAATATTGGGACACCTTACCTACTTGTCCTAAACTTTTAACAAGTCCACTTTGCTATCTATTGGGGTGTGTAAAAACTGCTGGATGAGTAGCAAACAGTGTAGACCCTGATCAGACGTCGCGTTCAGCGGCGTCTGATCTGGGTCTACATTGTTTGCTCAGGACTTTCATTACTAATACTTTGGGTAATTGCGGTATTATCATTTATCCACAAAACAATAAACAACATGTATTTTTTTTTATTTTTTATTTTATTTTTTTTTTTTTTATGTTTGGTGAAGTTATACAATGTATAACATTGTACAGAATAAAACTCGACTGCAGTAAATGCAGCGAGATGTGTACATGTACAATGTGAACACAAAACGCCAGCTTTAAATGGTCAAAACCATAGACAAATTACCTGGGACCAGTCCATTGTGGGACGTCCGGTGATCACGTGATATATGGTCATTAGAATACTGCTAACTATCGTATTTACCCTAAGCATTCGGATGAGTAGGCTTGAGCAAGTAGAGTAGCTCCAGATAAGACGCTACAGAACAGCAGGCCAAGCGGAAACATGTCTTTGGGCATATGCGGACAGCTATGGCCCAGATCAGCCTGCGCATCCGCGCAGTCTGATCAGGGCCTTCGCTGACCGCTAACACAATATTGGATACTACAGAATCTATGAATGGAGAACACAGGTCCGGATGATACTTTGAAGATTATCTGAATTGCATTTCGCGCATGTTCGAAAGCATTTTTTGGCACGACAAGGCCTATGTAGTAATACACTTTGTTTTTCGAAGAAGCGTTGCAAGGGATTCTGGTGTTACATGTAAAATATTTAGGGTAATTACGACATCTAGGTCAACCCTCTGTATTAACATGTCATGTTTCAGAAAGAAATTCGTCCACTTTATAATTGCGCCAGCGAAAAACAAAACCTACAATAAGACTTGTACGACCAGCAAAAACTCAGATCAGCCTGTGCAACCGCGCAGTCTGAGCAGAGTCTTCGCTGATCGCATGTGCCTTCAACAGCTTTCGGGCTTTCCAAAGGAAATGAACGAGAACCCTCGCTTCCTGGTTGGATGTACAGGCTGATCTGAGTCTTTGCTGGTCACGCAGGTCTTACATGTATTGTAGATTTTGTCGTGCGCTGGCTCAACTTTTATAATATTGTATTCATTTTTTTTAAGTGATACATACAAATCAAATCATCATCGTCCATTTCCCGTGTCCTGTCTGTTATCCCTGTAGAATTTCTGCTACTCTGTCCATGAGCTGACGTCCAGCAACACAAAAATATGAGGATACACACACCACTTCCTAATGCCGCTTTTCCCATGGCTGGCTGTTTATGCAAAGACTGAAAGACGTAGGGAATTTATATGCATAACACTAATTACATGTTGTAGAGCAATTATCTGTACGTATAAGCCTAATCTAATAACAAACAGTGGAGAGTGTGATGAGATAGCGTGTTCTGCGTGTCAAGTCCGGATCTACACTGGTTGCTTAGGCCTGTCTGTCAGAATAATTAGGGCAAATAAAACTAAAATATCAACCTCTAAACCTTTATTTTTGTCAGACAATCATTCAAACGAAACAAGCTTTAAACAAAAGTTAAATAGACAGAGGAGGGGTAGGGGAGGAGGAGAGGGGCTTAATGATTCCTGTTAAATCAAGGCTGCAAAGATAATATTTCGACTATTTACACCTCATCCGTACACCCTACATTTTATTCTGGCTTACCCAAAGTATTTGGACAGACAGGCCCGAGCAAGTAGTGTCGATCCAGATCAGATGCTTTAGAACGCGGCGTCTGGTCTGTGTATAGATTGCTTGTCAGTCATCCAGCATTTTTGACACAAATGTAGGTAGAAAAGTGAAACTGTTCACGTATGGTCAGGAGTTAATGACCGAAAATTAAGGGTAAATACGGTTTTTTTTTGTTTGTTTTTTTTTTGTTTTGTTTTTTTTTTGTTTCTTTTTTTTTTTTTTTTTTTTTTTTGTTGTTGTTTTTTTATTTACTTATTATTTTTTTTGTTTTGTTATGTTTTTTTGTGTGAGTATTTTTGTTTTTTCTTCGTGTTTTTTTTTGTTTTTTTTGTTTGTTTGTTTGTTTGTTTGTTTATATATATATATATATATATATATATATATATATATATATATATATATATATATATATATATATATATATATATATATATATATATATACATATCAGTCAGCAGCAAGTCCAATTAATATTCATTAAACATTAGAACCCATATGACCTTGAAAATACGAGAAAAAAGTCCTTCTCGCAAACCACATGCACATGGATGGATATTCGCTGGACACTGATGACGCTCTGGGCCCAGGTCCGAAAATTTAAGATTTGAAATAAGATGTTTAAAGTCAATTAAAATGAATACATAGTTTTATGTAAGTTTTATATCCAACTGTAATTATCAATTTCATCGCTGAATACATCGCTGAAAATCAGCTTTTATGTGAAAGCTCAAAATGTGCTTTGCAAATTTCAATCCTCAAAGTGCAGGTCTACCTTAACTTGAGGGTCGATTGTAAACCTGGGTCCTGGGAGATAAAACATTCCCCTTTATACTTGGTGCGGCCATAAGAAAGTACAACTAAACAAGCATATTGTGGTTAATTCCAATCATAGTCTACAAAAAAAAAATAAAAAGAATAATAATAAAAATAAAAAAATAAAAAATAAGCCATAAGTTTAACATTTAATCTAGGGATGGCTAATCAGAGCTGAAAAGATAATCGATTATCGGTCCTGTCATTGCGATAGATAATCGATTAGTAATCACTGAAGATTTGGTCATAATTTTACCTGTCTGTCTGAGCATGACTCTTACCATATGTTGTACTTAACCGTATGTATTTGATCGGACAGGCCTGAGCAAACAATGTAGACCCAGATGAGACGCCGCGAACGCGGCGTCTCATCAGGGTCTTCACTGTTTGCTACTCATCCAGCTATTTTAGACACAACATTGGGCAGTAAGTTATACTTGTTCAAAGTTTAGATTAAGTATGGTAAGGAGTTGAGGTGTCTGAATACTAAGGGTAAATACGGTAAAGTAAGAGACACAGAAATTAAATGATCGATTATTAGCAAATCTGTAATGATTATCATTTTTGTGGAATTTATCGATCAATTAATCGATTATCCGATTCATTGTGCTAGCCTTAATTTAAGCCCAGTGTCCCATAAAGGGTCGACAAGCAAACAGTGTAAAACCAGATCAGATGCCACAGAATGCGGCGTCTATTAAAGATCTACATTAAACACATTATGTTTGTACAAAAAATAATAAAATATGAAATAAACCAGACAACTCTTAGCTTGAAAATGAACCTTTCGAATGAGCTGGGTAAAAAAAAATCCATTCGGCATACAGTGAAACCTGTGTAAGAGAGCCACCTTTGAGACAGACTTAAAATAGTGGCTGATATTGAAAAGGCGTCTGGCTTATAAAGGTACATGTCATGTAATTGTAATATAAGACAGCCACCTTTCCACATCAGCCACTACTGTAAATGGGTTATATAAACTCACCATATGCTTTGTGTGTTTCACAGTTTTACTTCTGGTAATTATATTCCTTTTTTCCTTATAACAAACGGTTGTATTTCATTTTGTGTAGTCCGTAAAATTAAAGACTTTTTTTTGCAGGAAAACTTTGAGGTTATTCCGAAGAAAAGTATACGATATAAACGAATTATTGTGTTTTGTTCAACATAAATTTTCTTTCACAAAAATACTGTCATTTCCTAAATAATTTCAATAGCTTGTTAAAACCTACGTAAATTCAATTACTTCCGCAAAGTATGTGTATTGATTCGTCAACGCCATGACGTCAATAATTTGCCGCCGGGTGGCGGAAGTCAACGCTAGAAATTGGTCAGATAGGACGCTTTCAGTTATTTCTGTTTAAATGTACATGTTTGAATCAAAAATGTTGAGCCGGGGAACAGCATTTCCTTTAAGATTGCATGTGTGTCCAGCGAAGACTCAGGTCAGCCTCAGCTGTCTTATCAGAGTTTTTATTGGGCATTCTGTGGGTAGTTTAGGATCCAAAGTGTATTCAGACTTCGATCAGCCTGTCCGGATTTAGTCTTGTAGGCATTACAAAAACACGCCTATTCAAATATACTGAAAATTTTTTATCACCAAAAAATGAAAATTTTCAGATGAAAAATTCTGATATTTTTCATATTTCTGCTCTGAACATAGATTGTGGGTACTCGTTAGAACCGCCTCGATGAGGCGGTTCTAACGAGAATCCACAATCTATGTTTTGAGCAGTAATAAGAAAAATAATGTATACCCCTGTAAACCCCAGTTTTATTATATGAAAGTGGGGTTTAATGGGGTCGAAATTATATAGGCGTGTTTTCGTGATGAAATGCTGTATCCCGGCTCAATTTTTCCGCTATTTTAAAATTGGTCTTGCAGACATATATGAACCGTGTAAACAAGCACCTGCCTACAACCCAACCAACTCCTCCCTCTGTCTGACAGCGATTTTCGCTGTTCATTTACAGAATAACTGACAAATGGAGAATATATCAGTTGTTTATATTAACATCACGAAAACACGCCTATATAATTTTGCCCCCCTTAAACCCCACTTTTATATAGTAAAACTGGGGTTTACAGGGGTATATATTATTTTTCTTATTTCTGCTCAAAAACATAGATTGCGGGCACACGTTAGAACCGCCTTATCGAGGCGGTTCTAACGAGTACCCACAATTTATGTTTTGAGCAGAAATAGAAAAATATCAGAATTTTTCATCTGAAAATTTTCATTTTTTTGGTGGTAAAATTTTCAGTACATTTTAATAGGCGTGTTTTCAAAATGAATATTGGGGACCTTGCTGGTGAGTCTAGATCATTATTGGTTATATAAGCCCCAAATACAACGTTTGCCATTACGAAAACACGCCTATTCAAATATATAGAAAATTTCACCTCTTTCACCTCCAAAAACTGAAAATCTTCAGATAAAAAAAAAAACTCTGATATTTTTCATATATCCGCTCAAAACATAGATTGTGGGTACTCGTTAGAACCGCCTCGGCGAGGCGGTTCTAACAATTACCCACAATCTATGTTTTTGAGCAAAAATAAGAAAAATAATGTATACCCCTGCAAACCCCAGTTTTAATATATAAAAGTGGGGTTTCAGGGGGTCAAAATTATATAGGCAGGTTTTCGTGATGCTGACGGCGAGGCGATTTTAATTAGAACCAGCGCATGACAAAACCTACAATAAGACTTGTGGGACATGGAAATACTCAGATCAGCCTGTAAATCCACCTATATAGTATGGCAAGACCTCGTTTATCCCTCTTTGGATAGCCTGGAGGTTGAAGAAGGCACATGCGATCAGCGATGACTCAGATCAAACTGCGCCGATGTGCAATCTGATCTATCTTCCCTAGTCGCACGTCTTATTGAAGGTTTTGTAGTGCGCTGGCTTAAAATTGTTCTTAATTGTTCTGGGTATTTAGCGCACATGGAAACATGGATATATTACAAAAAAAACATACGAGGGACGATCAAAAAGTTCTCGGCCCCTGTACTTTAGGAATGGCTAAAAGCAGGAATTGTGGCATTGTATCCCTCTATGATTTCTCTTTGCCTCGATCCTCTTTCTCCAACGTTGCTCCAGTTTGCTTATTCCTTCAAAATAGAAGCCTTCCACCTGGTCTCCGGTACTCATCAACAGCTCTTTAACGCCTTCATGGCTTCCAAAATTCCTACCATGAGGGTTAGTTTTCAGGTTTGGAAACAGATAGAAGTCCAAAGAGTTTTAATTAAGTTGTCATGATTTTCTTCGGGGACATGCCTTTCTTACAAAAGACTTTTATGCCAGCACTAACGTCAACTTAATCCATTTCTTTTTTTTAAGTTTAACACACCATTCTCCTTGCTCTGTTTGCAAAGAATTCCTACTGAAATCAATAGCTTTGAAATTCAATTCTTTCTACTAACGATGTTGAATAAAGTAACATTATCAACTGATTGGGGCTTCATTTCAATTTATTTCAATTTATTCCTTCTAAGTATATTGGGCCGAAAATTTCTTGATCTTACTTGGTATCTATATATATATATATATATATATATATATATATATATATATATATATATATATATATATATATATATATATATATATATATATATTGGTCAGAGATCACGAATCTACGCCAGACCCTAGCCATTCAGACACTACTGTTACAATGTATGGTGAATAAGTCACTACAAATGCAATAAAAACAAAATAAAGATCGATATACAAAATTAAAAACAAACAAACATAAAATTAAATAACACTACACCTATATATAATACAATTATATACTTCTAAGCCACCGCTTTTTCGAACATAATAAACTGATATTTTTTTCTTATTTCTCAACAAAATCATATGTTGTGTGCACTCGTTAGAAGCGCCTTGGCAAGAAAACATATGATGTATATACTCATTAAAAGCGCCTCGTGGATGCGGTTTTAATTTTACCAATAATATAATAATTGACCCAGCTCACGACAAAACCTACAATAAGACTTGTGCGACAAGTGAACACTCAAATCAGCCTGTGCATCCGCGCAGTCTGATCAGAGTTTTCGCTGATCTCATGTGCCTCCTACAGCTGCAAGCTATCCAAGAAGGGATGAACGAGAACCCTTTCCACACGGTATGGATGTACAGGCTATCTGAGTCTTCACTGATCGCACAAGTCTTATTGTTGGTTTTGTCGTGCGCTGGCTCAATTATGTTATCGTAGAGAATACATATTTATCTGTTTAATCCTCCTATGGAGAGCAATGTGAGCCTTGAAATTTCCATTATATATAATGTAATATGAAGAGAAGGTGGATTACTTTGACATCACGAAATCATGTCTATAAAATGTTGACCCCCTTAAACCCCACTTTTATATAGTAAAACAGGGGTTTACAGGGGTATACATTATTTTTTCTTATTTCTGATCAAAAACATAGATTGTGGGTACTCGTTAGAACCGCCTCGCCGAGGCGGTTCTAACGACAACACACAATCTATGTTTTGAGCAGAAATATGAAAAATATCAGAGATTTTATCTGAAAATTTTCAGTTTTTGGAGGTGCAATTTTCTATATATTTGAATAGGCGTGTTTTCGTTATGAATAGTATGTACATGCACGTCAATATACATGTATAACAAATGTCTAAATATATCTTACGGTTTGGTGAAGGGAATTAAGCGCGTCATGTCCGTAAACATTACGAAAACATACCTATATAATTTTGACCCGCTTAAACCCCAATTTTATATAATAAAACTGGGGTTTACAGGGGTATACATTATTTTTCTTATTTCTGCTCAGATACATAGATTGTGGGTACTCGTTAGAACCGCCTCGCCGAGGCGGTTCTAACAAGTACCCACAATCTATGTTTTGAGCAGAAATATGAAAAATATCAGAATTTTTTATCTGAAAATTTTCATTTTTTGGTGGTGAAAATTTCAATGTATTTGAATGGGCGTGTTTTCGTAATTAATAAGGCAGATTCTTGCCTGCATGTATTTCCCTATAGACCACCGTGAGATTATGGATAAAATAACCTTCAGCAGACGCATTTACCTATGTTTCGAGGCCAGTATACATGTAGTCTGTCCCATCTGAATGCGCTCGTGATTAAGATAAATCGTCTATTTGCAAAGAACGAACGAATGAAAAGAAAAAAAGAAGGATGGAAGGAAGGAAGGAAGGAAGAGAAAGAAAGAAAGAAAGAAAGAAAGAAAGAAAGAAAGAAATGATGGATGGATGGATGGATACAATTATTCTTCTTACGCGGACGTACAGGCCCAACAGAGTCTATTGAGTAGAAAATGCCTTTTTATTGTTTAAATTGTTTGTCGGAATGAAGGTGTGAAGACGGCGTTTGTTTGGCGAATCCTCTGATACGCGGCATATCAAAACAGCTGTCCTGTTTGTTTTTCGCATCAAATGTTTAAATAATTTTGCAAAATAATTTAATGCTATAATTACCGGCGGGTGGAAAATTAACATTCAAAAGATGTTTTTAATGTCCTAAAGTGTTTGATTTATTAGATTAAAGAAATTTTAACTTAAGATCATTAAGAATCGAAATAATATGCGTAGACAAAATTAGGACTATATCTTTGAAGTGCCGTGTGTTTAAGTAAAAATAAATAAATAAAAAAAAACAACAACAAAAAAAAAAAAAAAAAAAAAAAAAAAACATAACGATAGTTCTTTTGAGAAATATTTGTCTCGCCTGCAAAAGCATCATATTGAATTCCAAATAAAATGCCTTTGAGGCCTTTTGATTAGCATAATATCATAAAATCCATATGTGAATTCGGACTAAGAAAAAAACAGCTGCCATTTCGTTCACACTGATAAAGAGTCCAACCCCGATTTTCGGGAATCTCGGGAGGCAAAAAGACCGAAATGAATATAAACAAATTATGTACCATTGTAAAGTTCAGTAAACAAGGAAGGCATTCATAAAAGGAAAACAATATACCTTTATAGCTTTATATTTGTTTGAAATGTGAAAATTTGCGTTTCTGATAGCCTTTCACTATATAGTAAGCCATTTGCATACCAGTCTCCTTTTCGAATCTCGAGAAGCACGAATATATCAAAATATTTTAATAAAATTTATATCATTATAAAGCTAATAAGATTGTCATTCTTAATATAACAGGAGCATGTGACATTTGTAAAGAAAATATCTTATATGAAATATTATTTTGCGTTCCCTATGGTTTCCATTGTAATTATTTTGACAGGTAAGTGCGTTCACACCTTTCTACGGAAACCGATGATCTTCGGCTATCTCCGGCGCTATGATGTAGATAGTGGGGTTTGAGATCGATGGAATTAAAATAACAAATTGAAATTATATTTAAAAGCTGAGAAATTCCAGATGAAAAGACTCTAGATAATGTCTAGTGTCCGACAAAATGGGCATTGAAAAATAGTGTAGACCCAGATCAGACGTCAAAAACCGAGGCGTCTGATCAGGAGGGAACGACAACCCATTACGAAAACATGACTATTCAAATATATTGAAAATTTCATCACCAAAATCTGAAAATTTTCCGATAAAAACTTCTGATATTTTTCATATTTCTGCTCAAAACATAGTTGTGGGTACTCGTTAGAACCGCCTCGCCAAGGCGTTTCTAACGAGTGCCCACAGTCTATGTTTTTGAGCAAAAATAAGAAAAATAATGTATACCCATGTAAACCCCAGTTTTACTATATAAAAGTGCGGTTTAAGGGGGTCAAAATTATATACAATGTAGGTATGTTTTCGTGATGAAACAACAAGACAAGTGGCCTTGCTAAAGAGCTGGGCATGCTCACTGATAGATTGATTAAGGAAAAAGTCAAAAGAGTTTTTTGTTTTGTTTTTTTTTTATCTCGACACGGCTCACATATTTTCTTGTACAATGTATATTAAATGCTTCACATCTCTACAGTAAGTTTATTCTCTAGTTGAAAATTTAAGTAATTCATTTAGCGCTGGTCATATGTCGAAATATATTTTGATAACTGGCAGGTTTATGTAACCCCACGCACGTTGACATTTAGTCAGGGTGACATTTTTAGTGTGATGTTATTCTTTGTGGGTGTTTAGTCAATTAAATGGTCCAGGAAATAATTTGTTAAAACAGAAAATATTATATGATGATATAACCTTTCTTCGGACTTACTTAATCGATCTTCTCAGACATGTGTTTACTTGATATCTAACATACACATCTGTTTACTGCATGCGCGGATCTGGGTTTGAAAAGTCACCCGTCCGAAGCCTCATCCATTATTTCGATTAGGCCAGCTTGCAAACACATATATGTGTTCTGTACACATAGCGGCTTTTGCATTATCATTAAGATATCACAATATAAGATTATCAAAACGACCACGACGAAACACAACAGCGGACTAAAATGACGATTTAAAGCCAGAGTAAGAGCATGTCGTAAACAGGGCCACTATGGTCCGACCACAGACATCGACAGTCAGGCGACTAACTTCTGAAATTGTAAAAGACGGAGCCATTATTTTGATAAACGATGTCAAACTCCAAGTTCTTATTTTAAATTTAATTCCCGACTAGTTTCGGTTATTACAACCTTTTTCAAGGGACATTATTGTAAACAATGAATTATGATGACATTAACGTCACATCACATCAACTGCAATGGCGTCAACAATGGCTATGACTTCGGTGTCAAAACGATGATTCAACGGTGTTAAGCTCATTTAACAATAATAGGATCTTAGAAGATGTAAAATAGCAGGAAAAAATACAATTTTAAAGCTTAATATTAAGACGTCTGTAATAAGTCACATTAAATGAAAACTGAGCCAGAGGGCAGCAATGGGTACATGTACAAAAGAATGAGCCCTTATTTAGTCGAGGCTCACAACTCATTGTTGTTCAATCAAAATGGAAAACACCTACAATGCGTAAAGATTGCCTGATTGAATCGCCCATATCAAAAGTAATGCACATTTCCGTTATACCTGAAAGTAGAAATTCGTAGGTACATGTACGTGGTTTATATATTAGATTTAGCACAAATCCTTAAATAATGTATTGTTATCTAACTGACATGACTGAACTAGTTTCTAATTTCAAAAATTACCTTACCGAAATCCAGCTTGTTGCAGATTGAAGTGCGTATTGAATCGAATATTAATTTTACATCACGAAAACATACCTATATAATTTTGACCCCCTTAAACCCCACTTTTATATAGTAAAACTGGGGTTTACAGAGGTATACATTATTTTTCTTATTTGGGTACTCGTTAGAACCGCCTCGCCGAGGCGTTTCTAACGAGTACCCACAATCTATGTTTTGAGCAGAAATTTGAAAAATATCAAAAAATGTTATCTGAAAAATTTCATTTTTTTGGTGGTAAAATTTTCAATATATTTGAATAGGCACGTTTTCGTAATGAGGTATTTCAGACTTTATGACTTATATTGTCAAAGGGGAAACTGACTAAACTATTTGTAAATAGTGGAGACCCAGATCAAACACCGCATTCTGCGGCGTTTGATCTGGTTTTCCACTGTTTCCCAGTTATTCATTTGGTGATCTCCAGACTCAATGGGTTAAAATGTTCTAGTGATACTCAATTAAAGAATGAAGTACTGTATACATACATTACATGTAACAATACTGTGTGAAATATTCAATGTAATGTAGACAGTTACAAATCTGGAATAGATTAAAAAAAATAGCCGCCTTTGAGAGCAGTTGATACATGTACACTCGGACATTTGAAAGTTGCTGAAGTACCAAGTTTTCTAGGCGAGATTACATGTAGCTAGTATTGGAAGTCGCATAATGCTGGTCATTCTAGGAAAACAATTGCAGAAACAGTAAGGACAAACACTCGAATCGCTCTGGTTCACTGAGTAGACTTTAAGGCATTTCAAATGAAAAAGAAAAAAAAAATATACGTGTAACAGGTCATTGGAGTTTTACGTTCCAGTCAACACTATTAAGATCATGTCGAGCCGGCCAGGTTACGTTTTACTTTAATGAGCAGGCTTAGTCCTCTTAGCGGTTAACCAGTCATTACGAAAACATGCCTTTTCAAATATACTGAAAATTTTACCACCAAAAAATGAAAATTTTCAGATAAAAAATTCTGATATTTTTATTATTTCTGCTCAAAAACATAAATTGTAGGTACTCGTTAGAACCGCCTCGGCGAGGCGGTTCTAACGAGCACCCACAATCTATGTTTTTGTGCAGAAATACAAAAAATAATGTATACCCCTGTAAACCCCAGTTTCACTATATAAAAATGGGGTTTAAGGGGGTCAAAATTATATAGGTATGTTTTTCGTGATGACTTGTGCACATTCTTTCGCCAGAAACTGACAACTGTTCTTCTTAAATCAGTGGAAGGAGGAGAAATGACCGTTGAAAATATTCCATGATCAATCGCCATGAAAGAAAGTTGCCGGACCCGGCGGGGATCGAACCCGTGACCTCCTGATCATCAGTCGGACGCGCATCTGACTGAGCCATCGAGGCCGGCTCGTATTAGGGAGCTAAAACTGAGAAACGTTGACCTGTAGACTACTGTCCTTTCGACATCACTCGGAAAGACGTTTTTTTTTTTTTTGGCTTGGCGTTTTATTTTAAAAGGAAATATTTTGTTCTGAATGACCATATCTTATCAGAAACCATTTGTCTTTTCTGTTTCTGTGTTTTGTTCTCAAATATGTACATTTGTACCCTAAAATTTAAATTTATGGCCAAAAATTGGTCTGACCTATGCAAATTCTATAGTAAAGTGATTTTTTGGAATTTTTGATTAAGAAAGTAATTTTCATGTTTCTTTGCAGAAATTGAATTATTGGCGTTTCACAACAATATTGTGAAAATTTCAGAAAGAATTGAACAAGCGGAACTTGTTGAAAATCTGCCTCCAAGTTACCTACCCTACAGATTTCTGCATAATTTGCATTCATTTTTACTATGGGGAAAAGTGAAAATACTTGATTTTTTAAAAACCAATGACTAGAATAAAACTTTTTGTGCATAGGTAGTTACGACAAATGGTTTTGCATTAAATAATGACAAAAGTTTGCAAATTTACTTATTTTGTGTACAGCGCCAGGCAAAAAACGACTTTCCAAAAGATGTTGAAAGGACAGTAGGCCTGCTTGATGATGCAGTGTCTGAGCGCATTCACATGGCCAATGCTACGGTGACTTCGGATAATCAGTTTGATCAGTTTGCAATGGATTCAGGTGTTGTTCAAAAGAATATAGGGATCGACAGTGGCGGTCATATCACGGTCCTCGGTAACAGCTGACCAGACATGCATTCAACTCTGATCATCACGAAAACATGCCTATATAATTTTGACCCCCTTAAACCCCACTTTTATATAGTAAAACTGGGGTTTACAGGGGTAAACATTATTTTTTCTTGTTTCTGTTCAAAAACATGGATTGAGGGTACTCGTTAGAACCGCCTCGGCTAGGCGGTTCTAACGAGTACCCACAATAGACTTTTGAGCAGAAATATGACAATTATCAGAATTTTTATTTGAAAACATTCAATTTCTGGTGGTGTAATTTTCAATATATTTGAACTTCAACGAAGTTCTTTCTATTTTTTTTTCTTTTTTTTTTTATTTTTCGCATAAATCTTCAGACAGCCCAGCCTTTACAAAAGGGAAAGAGACCGGTAAAAAATGTTAGCAGCACATCAGGCACACAGAATTTAAACAACGTCGATTCAATGTTGATTAAACGTTTTGACGTTGAATCAATGTTGAATTGACGTTGTTTCAATGTTGTGTGCCTGCAGGGATGTTTGTTCTGTTTTTGTGAAAGATATTTTAGTCACACTGCCATCAAAGCAAATGAATTTAGGTATTTTAGGGCATTGTCTATGCTTTCTGGCAAGGCAGCTCGTACACTACAATCTGACAGTAACCATTTAAACTGCATAATGACAGCGCCAGTGGGAAGTATGGTAGGTGCGATCTTGATGGATTTAACCTGTATTTTACCTTACGGGATCATGATGTATTCTAATTATAGTACTGCTGGTTGTAAAAATAGACAAAAAAATATTTATGTACAAATTTATATAGATATAGGAAGAAAAATAACCTTGTCCAGTGACCCGAGGTTTCTGTTCACAGCTGTTTTACGTCAAACAGAAAATTGAAACCACAAGTTACAGATCAGCGTGCAAGGTTATATTTATACCCATATACATATAACTGTACCCGGTGATCTGTGGCCTTTAATTTTCTATTTGACGTTATGCAGCTCGGAACTACAAGCTCCAGATCACCGGAAAACATTATATGAGCCAGCGCACGACAAAACTACAGTAAGACGTGTGTGACCGGCGAAGACTCAGATCAGCGTGCGCATCTGCGCAGGCTGATCAGAGTGTTCGCTGATCGCATGTACCTTCTATAGCCTCCAAGCTATCAAAAGAGGAATGAACGAGAATCCTTTCGATACTAGGTGGACGTACATGCTGATCTGAATCTTTGCTGGTCATACAGGTCTTATTGTGGGTTTTGTCGTGCGCTAGCTCATACTTTACCCACACTGAACAGTCAAAGGCCCCGTAAAGAAAGAACGATATTTAGAACGCTCGCGAGTAAAAACTACCACGGTATTTAAATAGATTTTCCAGGTGCCAAATCTCCATCATAGGTTCAAAAGAAACGTTGTAAAACATACATTTGTACATGTATTGGTTCTATCTCACTCAGTGAAACGACACACACACACATACACACACACACACACATATATATATATATATATATATATATATATATATATATATATATATATATATATATATATATATATATATATATATATATATATATATATATATGTATACATTAGATTGTGTGTGTGTGTGTATATATATATATATATATATATATATATATATATATATATATATATATATATATATATATATATATATATATATACACACACACACACAATCTAATGCATTTCTTTTTGAGTAGAAGGGACATGGTGTGCAGGAGCAAACGCCTTGTTTTTTCAGTAAAAGGGACATGGTGTTCGGGAGGTAACGCCTCCCAACTTTAGTAGAAGGGACATGGTGTGCGTGAGTTAACGCTTTGCTTTTTCAGTAGAAGGGACATGGTGTGCAGAAGCAAACGCCTTGTTTTTCAATAGATGTAATATGGTGTGCGGGAGTTAACGACTTCCAACTTTAGTAGAAAGGACTTGGTGTGCGGGAGCAAACAATTTCCTTTTTTAGCAGAAGGGACATGGTGTTCGGTAGTTAACGCCTTCCAACTTTAATAGAAGGGACATGGTTTGCAGGAGCAAACACCTTTTTCTTTTGAGTAGAAGGAACGTGGTTTGCGAGAGCAAACGGCTTTCAACTTTTGTAGAAAGGACATGGCGTGCAGAAGCAAACAACTTCCTTTCTTAGTAGAAGAGACATGGTGTTCGGGAGGTAACGCCTTCCAACTTTAGTAGAAGAGACATGATTTGCTTGAGGAAACACCTTCTCTTTTGAGTAGAAGGGACATGGTTTGCGGGAGCAAACGCTTTCGTCTTTCAGTAGAAGGGACAAGGTGTTCGGGAGTTAACGGCTTCCAACTTTTGTAGAAAGGACATGATGTGCAGGAGCAAACACCTTTCTTTTTGAGTAGAAGGGACATGGTGTGCGGAGGCAAACACTTTTTTTTTTTGAGTAGAAGGGACATAGTGTTCGGGAGTTAATGCCTTCGAACTTTAGTATAAGGGGCAGGGTGTGCGGGAAAATAAACATAAAGTCTCAACAGTTGTCTCCCTTATACAACATGGAGTAACCTAAACCCAAATGCATCACTGTTCTAATTATCTCTCAATCCAATGACCTAAAGGTCGTCGAAATATTTTCAAGAAATGGTAAGTAAAATGTTACATACTTGAATGTTGATTCTATACACATGAAGCATGTGTATATTTTGTATAAACAGATTGTCAAAAGGACAACAGCAACAACCAGGAAATCCTAGACAGTGTTTGTTGGCATTTGCTCACGGCTAATAAATCTGGCAGTCACACTCAGTAAAACATTTCCACATAAACTACAAATTTTTGACACAAAATGATGTTTCACATATTGTAGCTTGAACTCATTCATTTTTTGTTTTGTGATGTTTCTGTCTTTGCCATGTGACAGGTTACGACTCGCGCCCATTTAATTAAACTTTTTTTCTTTTTATTTAATGCGGATTCACGCTTTTTTATTGTTTGTGAGACACCTAAATTTACTTTATGAATTATTTTGATGACAATTTTATTTTTGCATATGTGTCATATCTCAACAGTTTCATGCAAAACAACTGTCCTTTAAGATAAAAAAAAAAAAAGAAATCGCAGACTAGCTCTATGTCAGCATCCGGGCAATTTGGTAAAACTGCTGTATTTCATCACGAAAACATATTTTGCCCCCCCCCCCCCCCGCCCCTTAAAACCCACTTTTATTTAGTAAAACTGGGGTTTACAGGGGCGTACATTATTTTTCTTATTTCTGCTCAAGGCGGTTCTAACGAGTATCCACAATCTATATTTTGAGCAGAAATATGAAGAATATCAAAATCTTTCATCTGAAGTTTTTCTTTTTTTGATGGTAAAATTTTCAGAATATTTGAATAGGCGTGTTTTCGTAATTCTGAATAGTAAAACTCCGGGACTCATAAATGTACGTGAGCGTAGGAAACTGCTTTGGGTGCTAGTCAATATCAACTGAAACTCAAGCTAGAAAACACGCCTTATGGCCGGACAATCTGATCAGGCCCGCCTGTAGTCATGGCGTTATCCCATTTTAGCCTGGAGACCCCAAAAGGGTGATTGGCAAACAATGTAGATAAAGACAGACGCCGCAGAATGTGGCGTCTGATCAGGGTCTCTACTGTTTGCAGTTAGTTTAGCCATTTCATCACGAAAACACGCCTATGACCCCCTAAAACCCCACTTTTGTATAGTAAAACGGGTTTACAGGGGTATACATTTATTTTGATAAAAAAAAAAACAACAACATAGATTGTGGGTACTCGTAATAACCGCTTCGCCGAGAATTTTTTATCTGAAAATTTCCCTTTTTTGGTTGTAAAACTCTCAATATATTTGAATAAGGATGTTTTCGTAATGTTTCTCGGGGAACTCTAGGAATATCTAAATCATATAGCCTAGCATGCCTTAAATTGAAATTTAATTCTTCCAATACATAGTGTGGGGGGAGTTTATTTAGTCTACAATGGGTTATTCTACAGCATCCCATTACGAAAACATGCCTATTTAAATATACTGAAAATTTTACCACCAAAAAATAAAAATTTTCAGCTAAACAATTCTGATATTTTTCATATTTCTGCTCAAAACATAGATTGTGGGTACTCGTTAGAACAACCTCGACGAAGCTAGTCTAACGAGTACCCGCAATTTGTTTTGGAGCAGAAATAAGAAACATAATATATACCCCTGTAAACCACAGTTTTACTATATAAAAGTGGGTTTAAGTGTGGTCAAAATTATATAGGCGTGTTTTCGCGATGCAGTGTTTTTATACTGAGAAAACTAAAGTTATGATGCGAATGCGCTTGATTCTCTGGACCTTCATAGTTTGTAAGTGCAATAAGGGCCCTTTTCTCATAATGGAGTAGTTTTGTTTGCAGGGGACTTGATATACATAGTATGGGGAGCTATATGTTTACTTTTAGGGTAGTCTTTTCAAAAGGGATTCAAAACACTTGTGACAGTTTCTTCCTTGAATATTTATTCATTCTTGTAAGAGTCATGAGTACACTGCCAAGGCTAGTAACTCTGTCATAGAAATATTTCCTTCCTTCTCATCCAGGGTCTACTTTTCAAAGGAAAACTGCCTCCTCTAAGAAAAAAGGGACCATAAATAAAGGTCAGTTTATATAAAGAAACTCAAATTAAATCATTTACTGTTTCAACGATCAAGTATTCAAAAATCATATCACTGAGAACAATGACAGAAAAGAACTAGAAATCTATGTTACCGAGCTGGTTGTACATGTACAATAGAATTTTTCGATATACATGTACGTGTACAGTCAAGATGATTGCGTCTCTAAGTCTGAGATGAACACTACGTCTTCCCCTATTATATGCATGTTGTTTGTGTAAAACGGAGTACGCCGGGGTATACAATACAAGAAATACTTCGCGTTTTCAACTTTCACGTGTCCACCACGAAAACATGCCTATTCTAATTCACGTAAAATTTTACCACCAAACTATGAAAATTTTCAGATAAAATATTCTGATAGTTTTCATATTTCTGTTCAAAACATAGATTATAGGTGCTCGTTAGATCCGCCTCGACGAGGCGAGTCTAACGAGTACCCACAATCTATGTTTTGAGCAGAAATAACGAAAATAAAGTATATCCCTGTAAACCCCAGTTTTACTATATAAAAGTAGGGTTTAAGGGGTCAAAATTAGGCCCTGGATAGGAACAAAATATTTTCACATACATGCAGAATACGCAACGTAGAAAAATGTTCCTTCTGGTGTGTGCGCCCAACGAAGACTCAAATCAGCCTGCGCGGATCTGTTTTCATCGTCCGCACTAAGGAATTTTCCATTTTTGGCCATCCCAAATGCGCCCAGTGAAGATTCTGATCAGTCTGATCTGAATCATCGCTGGACGCACATATTCGTAGGCACGTTTTCTGACGTGGCGGCGCTTGCGCATGTAAGCGCAATGACAAAAGATCTTATTTGATTTTGCCGCTTCACTAGCTAATCTTGATCTTTAATCTTCGCATACATGTATATCCGAAGACACCTTTTCGTATACCGCGCTGGGCTCGGTGGCTCAGTTGGATGCGCGTCCGACTGGAGACCAGGAAGTCGTGGGTTTGACCCCCGCCGAGGTCGGCAACATTCATTCGTGAAGATTGATCATGAAATATTTTCTACGGTTATTCTCTTCCTTCCACTGATTCAAAAAGGGCGGTTGTAAGTTTCTGGCGAATGAATGTGCACAATACTGGTTAACGGCTTAGAGGACTAAGCCTGCCCAGTAAACGTGTGGTTAGGTGGATTGACCGCGCTGGTCATGATCCCGTTGGGTTAACTGGGCCGTAAAACCTCAACACAAACAAACAAATTTTCGTATAACCCGGCTAAATTATAAATTGCGTACTGTTATATATATACGCCGCATCATGGGATTGATTGATTGTGTTGGAATTTAACGACACGTCAACCCTTGTAAGTCATTTTGTGTCGTCTCCCAGAGAAAGGGAGAAAAGAGATAGAATAGATAGTAGAAGAGATGATAAAGATGGACAGGTAAGAAACAGGAATAGGAATAAAAGTGAAGAAACAGAAGAAATAACCCCCCCCCCCCCCCCCCGCCCCTGTAACCTTACCTGCTACAAGGATAGCAGGCCTTGTTTAACTTTAAGCAAATATCAATTGGACGCCACGGTTACGTAAGATACACAACACTTTCACCACACCCGACCACCCCTCAGCATCATGGGAATATAACTGTTATACATGTAGCGCGAAGAGCGAAGGTTCAGGCGAGACTCAGCATTCGCGCAGTCTCTCCAGAACCTACGCTGTTCGCTCACGTAAGCGGTATGATAAGGGGAAACTTCAGCCAAAGAACTACAGTCGACTCTCGCTATCTCGAAGTCCAAGGGACTATCTGAAATACTTTGAGATATCCGTATTTCGACATATCAGGTTTGCAGAATAGAGGAAAAATGATAAATCAAACAACCACATTTCACAAATGGGTATGTAATTTGACTCCAGAAACTAGAGATATACTGAAAATATTGTGGAAAAGAGGAGAAATTGCTCCTTAGGAGCAATTTCTCCTCTTTTCCACATTATTTTGTTACCTGTTGTCATAGTTTCATAACATTGAGACAAGATTTTCACTTCGAGATAAGCGGTAATTCAAAATAAGCGAGTTCGAGATAACGAGGTTCAACTGTAATTATATTGCCTCGCTTACGGGCTGGGCATGCGTACTGAACGTCTGACTCGACGGAATGTCGGCAGAATCTTTTTCTCGCGCGACGACTACTTTGTATACAGACCAAGACCATGCATCACGAAAACATACCTGTATAATTTTTACCCCCTTAAACTCCACTTTTATATAGTAAAACTGGGGTGTACAGAGGTATACATTATTTTCCTTATTTCTGCTCAAAAACATAGATTGTGGTACTCGTTACAACTGCCTCGGCGAGGCGGTTTTAACGAGTACCCACAATCTATGTCTTGAGCAGAAATATGAAAAATATCAGAATTTTTACATGTATCTGAAAACTTTTAGTTTTTGGTGGTGAAATTTTCAATATATTTGAATAGGCGTGTTTTCGTAATGGTACATAAGCTCATACATGCACTAACAAGATGGTTGGTACATGTACTAGACTAATTATATCATTTTTATTCGGAAAATTGTCTCCAGACGCCCAATTCATTATACTATTTTCACTGACCTCATAACTCTATGTCAACCAAGTCTGAATTTAATTTGAATTCATACATCAGTTTGGTAAATATGCCTTGCTTTAATTTGATAGCTTTTTTTAATATCTTGCTTTAATTTGATATCTTTTTCCGTCACCAAACATCCCTGATAACGTTATCATAACGAGAACATGCCTATATAATGTTGACCCCCCTTGAACACCACTTTTATATAGTAAAACTGGTTTACAGGGGTATACATTTTTTTCTTATTTCTGCTCAAAAACATAGATTGTGAGTACTCGTTAGTACCACCTGGCCGAGGCGGTTCTAACGAGTACCTACAATCTATGTTTTGAGCAGAAATATGAAAAATATCAGAATTTGTATCTGAAAATTTTCATTATATTGGTGGAATAATTTTCAACATATTTGAATAGGCTTGTTTTCGTACTGACAATAAAAAAAAACAACATTAATTTCTTCTCACCATATTTCTAATTCTATCCTTGTATGCCTTTGCACGCAAAACTAGAGTATTTTTTTTTCCTATTTTCTGGGAGGAAGAATGCTATTAAGGACAACAAACTTACATTAACCCGACATGACTTTTCCTATTCTTGCATTTCAAACATTCTAACTTTCTGTCGGTGTTATGACATCTGAAAATGTTTAATAAAGCCCAGCTGGACCCTCATTAAAATATGTTGAATCAGAATGCAAATTTATTCAGCGCTCCGGACAAGAGGTGTCCTCTCATTTCATGACAACGTGCGTTTTGGATACGTATTAGAATTTTCCCCCATGATCTGAATCCTGGAGTACTCGCAATGCATGTGGTCGTCGAAAATTAAGAAAAACATTCGTGTTTTTTTTTTTTTTTTTTGTTCAGTAGTAATGTCTCATCTGGATCAAAATACAAAACTGTTAAGCCCGATATGCATTTGAGCCGGGAGGCAGCATTTCCTACAGGACCAAGTGCACCCGACGAAGACTCAAATCACCATGCGCATGCGCACAGTCTGTTCAGACACTTCGCTTTGCGTTCCATGGTTAGTAAAGGACCAAAGGCATATTTGTGCGGCCAGCGAAGACTCTGATCAGACTGAGCGCATGTGCATACCGATCTTCGTCTTCGCATTGCGTACGTGCAATACTGTAGGGTTTCCTTTGTCCCGGTCCATATGGCAGTTTCATTGCTGCTCTACGCTTTAATTATGTTGATGCACTTAAATATTAATTTAGCTTTGACAGGAAGTAGTTACTGTACTGTTGACAGCTCAACTGTAATCTTTCCCGTCATTTAAGCCATAAGGTCTGAAAACGTACCATCGGACATGTGCGCCCAGCGAAGATTCAGATCAGCCTGCGCGTTCGCGCAGGCTGATCAGAATCTTCGCTTAGCGCATTTTGAATAGACAAGGATGCTTCGTTTCTTCATGCGGACAATGCGCACACTGTTTCTTCATGCGTTGTTGCGCATGCTGATTTGAGTCTTCGCTGAGCGCACATTTCAGAAGGTCCGTTTTCTCATCCACCGGCTCATCTCTTGACGAACGCCATCGGCCTGTGATGGACAGGCTGTCATAATAAGTATCATCATATTAACTGCTTGTTATCTTTGTGTCATCACACTTAAATAACATCTTAGCTTATTAATAACAATGTGCACCATATTTACCCCATGTATTGAGACACCTTAATGCCTTACCATATTTGGGCCACCTCATGACAAAACCAACAAAATGGCATGTGCGCCAGCGAAGACTCAGATCAGCCTGGTCACCCGCCCAGGCTGATCAGAGTCTTCGCTTGCGCTAAATTGGTAGCTAAGGACACAAGTTTTTTTGTTTTCTTTTTCATGTGGACAGCGAAGTCTCTGATCAGACTGGGCATCCGCCCAGTCTGATCAGAGTCTTCACTGGGTGCACATGCCATTTTGTTGGTTTTATCATGGGGCGGCTCATTTATCTTCGTATTAAAACAGTTAACTTCCTGTTGTGGTTTTTAAATTAACTTAAATCTAGATATTTCCGGGCGTCTAGTTTGTCTACATATGATTCTATAACGCTTTATACAGCATTGCTTCAGACATTGATTAAAGATAAAATTCTTGATTTAATTGATAGGACCTTTATAAGAGAAAATTCTCATTACCTTTTTTTGTTCACCTCTGCGGAATTTAAATATTATACTTTATTTTTTGATATTGTCAGTAAAGTATAAATAAGTGAACTCAGGAACTGATACAATCAGATCCACATCAAGACCAAAGACAGCCACAATTAGCAGCCACGAGTGAGGCTCTTTCGTTTCTTCTTCTTAATATCTTTATTGGGGTTGGTACTAAATTATACCAACAAACTAATCGTATACCGATGTGTACAAATTGTGACCCACCTCATTCACCCGTATTGCAGATCTGTTTCTGTATTGTTACGAAAGAGACTTTGTGCTGTATCTTTCTTCCGAAAACCATGCCAATAGTATTGAACTCAATATTATTGAAATATTCAATTCAACATGATTGAAGCATTTAATTCAACATTAGCCTGCCTCGGTGGCTCAGTTGGATGCGCCGTTCGACTGGAGACCAGGAGGTCGCGGGTTCAACCCCCGCCGAGGTCGGCAACATTCTTTCGTGGAGAGTGATCATGAAATTTTTTCTACGGTCATTCTCTCCCTTCCGCTGATTCAAGAAGGGCAGTTGTCAGTTTCTGGCAAATAAATGTGCACAACACCGGTTAACCGCTTAGTGGACTAAGCCTGCCCAGTAAACGTGTGGTTAGGTAAACTGACCGCGCTCGACATGACCCCACTGGGTTGACTGGGCCGTAAAACCTCAACACAAACAAATACATTCAACATTATTGAAACAGTCATTTCAACGTTTCGATATCTGGATGACTTACTACATATTAATACTGAACATTTTGCACAACTGGTTGATAAAATTTATCAAAACGATCTTTTAAATCAATTAAATAACATACTAGAATTAGTTTTTTGCTGAGCCATATTCCAACTGATCAAAAATAGCTGGACCTCAAATATGGAAAAACGTCATATGTCATATGCAACCAGAGTAGGCTCAGATCAACCATCTTAGCCATATAGACATATCAAGGTCTCCACTGGTCGCTAACGTATGCAGAATATTGAAGGTCCACACATTATGTTAATAACAAGCGTTAACTCTGACCAGACAGCGCTGATGCGCAGGTGTTTTCTGTTTGGTAGGTCCCATTACTGACAGAGATACTAGTCATCTAAATAAAACAAGGCTTGTTACACCTACATATAGTGAATAGTTCCTGGTGAATTTCCTAATTTTGCCATGACCGATTTTCTGGATCAAACTAATATTGCTTAAATATCGCAAGGAAATTTTGGTATTAGTCTTAGTTCACCCGACCGAATATCAGGAAGAGCTATAGAGATGTATTTTTGTCCATCATCCGTCTATGTGCATTTTGTCCAAAACAGTTAAAGGATTCGAACCTAATTAGGCTGAAATATTGCTTGCAAGTTTCAGTTTCCATCACGAAAACATGCCTATATAATTTTGACCCCCTTTAACCCCACATTTATACAGTAAAACTGGGGTTTACAGGGGTAGACATTATTTTTCTTATTTCTGCTCAACATAGATTGTGGGTACTCGTTAGAACCGCCTCGCCGAGGCGGTTCTAACGAGTACCCACAATCTATATTTTGAGCAGAAATATGAAAAATATCAGAGTTTTTTATCTGAAAAATTTCAGTTCTTGGAGGTGAAATTTTCTAGATATTTGGATATAATAGGCGTGTTTTCGTATTAATGATTGGATGTCACTGTCGAATTTGATTTTTTTTGGTGCTTAAATATTTCAGCTCGCTATAACTAAGTTGCATGATAACCGGTTGCAAAAGGGAGTATTTACAAATGTATAGCGAGCTGGAATATAGAAAGCGCTCTCAGGCTAGACAGAAAAAAAAAAAAACAACAACAAAAACGCACCAACGTAAAGCTTCCTAAGGGACATCATGGCCGATGAGGTAAAGTACTCATATGCGGACCGACCATATGTTCATAAGTAGGAGCTGCATCAGAATTAACCCTTGTTCTGTTGAACCCGACAAGAAACCCTGACATTGCAAACAGAGTAGATCCAAATCAGTCAGCTTCTGAAGAAGCCAACTGATCTGGATCTACACTGTCATTAAGTATATGAATTTGTATCAACAATCTAGATCTAACAATCAGATTGGCTGACAATTAGAAGTGGGCGTGGCATATTAATTCATTCAGCATGACAAGGGTTAAGGGCGAGGTTTCGCGCGAGTAAAACTTGTTTACCTGCACAACCTTCTATGTAGCTTTTCTACTGTTTATTCTAAGGCGGCACCTTAGTTGCAGTGCGTCGGTGCTTTCATACGTTGCGTTCCTTTCTTTTTTTATTTCTTCCTCGTCTCTTCTTCTTCTAGTGCCTTGGGAAGGCTGTGTTGGGTGAATTTGGCATTTCCTAGGTATATTCACTTAGAGATTTGATACGTCATTCAATTCTTTTAACATTTGTCATGCTAAATAAATTAAGATGCCACGCCCGTTTCTAAGTTTTAGCCAATCAGATTGCTTTATCTGGATTGTTGCTATGTTAACATATTAAATGGCAAATAGTGTGGATCCAGATCAGTTGGCTTCTACAGAAGCCAACTGATCTGGATCTACACTATTTGCAAAGGCAGGGTATATCCGGGTTCAGCATGACGAGGGTTAAAATTATTACTCATGCCCGTTTGAAATGAAGTAGCCTCGTACGAAAGCGTGAGTGCAGCCGAGCAGAAACGAAAGAATTGCGAATCCGGCGATACATTATCTTGAATTAAGCTTTCGTGACAGTCGCTACACAGCAAGTAGCTGGCCCTTTAAGCCATATGAAAATGATTAAATATACCTCAACTGCAAGGGATTTCAATGGTCGCAGTCAATCACAACCGACGACCAATAGAAGTAAAAGAAAAGTAAATAAATCAATAAAAACCGTTCGCTACTCTAAAATTGCAAATATCGTAACTCCTTGTTACAGTATACTCATTCTTATTATTTGAACAATGAATATGGAAATGCAAGTCCATTTTAGAATCTGGTAGTATAGGGCGGCACGGTCAGGAAACTTCATAATCGGAGCCAGTGACTCTGATAAGCAAATGTTGTGTGTGTCTTCCGGAGCACGTGCGGCTCTGAATATAGCGGCTGAAAAAAGTAAACAAAAGAGGTAGGTCAGTCACTCGTCGAAATAATCTGTTTTTGTGGGGAAGTTTATCTCAAAAAGGAGAATTACATGCTGCTCTCAAGTCTTTGAACATTTTTCGCACCTAATAGATAGTTTGTAAATGTGTACGATCTCGTCTGAATTACTTGTGGCGTGGGCTGATCGATGCTGAATAAACTGATCGTCGAAGGTTCATCAACGCTATTCCCGGTTATTTTTTTTTTTTTTTTTTTTCATAAAATGCATATGCGCCTGGACTGTTTGGCATTTTTTATGTGTGAAATGATTGTTTGACCTGTCCCACTTACCGAAAAATAAAAATTGACAACAAACTAATGGAAATGGAGGGCCAATAAACAATGGCTTCGATGGTGTAGGGCGGCTCTGAATATATCGGTCGGCTCTGATAGCTTAGAGCTAATGTTTGCAGAACTATTATTATAAAAGATAGCCCCTGTCCAGTTGCGAGTATTGAAGCCTTGCAGCAACGTTTGTCTCTTCTGATCTTTGGACATCTATTCTGTGCTGTAACAGTTGATTTTTGCTCTAAAATGTCTTGACGGGGACGTACAACCTTATCAAAACAAGCACAGAAACTGATTATAGCCTCTGCTAGTGGATTTACGTGGATTTTTCTGTTTCAAGATATGCGATGAAATCGATCACGTCACAGGTGCAATTTTTGTGGTCAGAAGCCAAGTCATATTGTTAAATTTCTCATAATGCCTGGAACCCAGATATCACATTTGTACTATACAAAGTGGTACAATAAGGTATTTGTTTTAAATCTGGTTAAATGCAGCGTTTCTTTTTCTGATTGTGTTTAAAACATCAGATAAAACTGTTGGATATTTGCTTTTGCTTAGTACATGTAACCCTGGTCCTGCTGAACCCGGATATGTCCCGCCTTTGCAAACAGTGTATGTCCAGATAAGCCAACTGATCTGGATCTGCACTTTGTCATTTAATATGTGAATTTGTATCAACAACCTGGATCAAGCAAACTGGTTGGTTGACAATAAGAAGTGAGCATGCCATTTTAATTTATTCAGCATGACAAGGGTTAAACCGTCCACTGAAATGGATTGGATAATAAGTTTTCGCATGCATGATAGGGAAGTTCCGAGGTTGAAATCTGTAGGTTTAACCTGCTGATTATAGATACACTACGAAAACATGCCTCGTCAAATGTATTGAAAATCTTACCACCAAGAAATGTAAATTTTCAGATTAAGAAATCTGATATATTTCATATTTCTGCTCAAAACATAGATTGTGGGTACATGTACTCGTTAGAAGCGCCCAGGCGAGGTGGTTCTAACGAGTACCACAATCTATGTTTTTCAGCAGAAATAAGAAAAATAATGTATACCCCTGTAAACCCCACTTTTACTATATAAAAAAGTGGAATTAAAGGGGACCAACGTTATATACGTGTAGGCATGTTTTCGTGATGAGATGCACGCTACAGTTATAATATAATATATCTCTTATTTTTCACAAAAAATTAAGTTGACATTCACCGAAGTAAACAATTTAAATGAAATGTAATTCTTATTTTCTATGAAAATTAAAACTACAGTCGACTCTCGCTATCTCGAATTCCAGGGGACTGTCTGAAACACTTCGAGATATCCGTACCTCGAAATATTAGAGTTGCAGAAGTGAGGAATAATATATCGAACAACCACATTTAACAAATGAATATGTACATGTAATTTGACTCCTGAAGTTAGAGAGATATATTGAAAATATTGTGGAAAAGAGGAGAAATTGCTCCTTAGGAGCAATTTCTCCTCTTTTCCACAATATTTTGTTAGCTGTTCTTAGATTTCCATGTTAAAACAGGGACCAGAATTTCACTTCGAGATAAGCGGTTATTCGAGATAAGCGAGGTCGAAATAGTGAGAGTCGACTGTTTATCATGAACTAACATCTGATGATATAATCGACAATGTTTAAGCTTAAGATATATTCGGAACATGTAATGGGAATGAAAAAACAAAACAAAAAACGAACTTCTTTGTCGATCTTTTGTTTCTGATTCTAACAGAATATCAGAGACAAGATGCCAATTTAATATAAATTGCACACAAAACAATAAATAACAAGAGTTAATGATTACTTCCATTTTTATAAGTGTGGTTCAGATACTGGTCTTGTTTAGAAAAAATACATTTATAAGCCGTAGCATGTCAAATTGTGTTTTCAGGGCACATATATACAGACAGCCTGGTCCCGAGATTATAAAACTTTTTTCATGCTCAACTCAGCTGAGCATAAAATTTTAGCTGCTAATAAATATGATAATGCCAACAATAGTTGGCATTTTCATATTTATTAGCAGAGAAAATTTTAAGCTCAGCAATGTTACATGTTAGGCAGGAAAGAATTTAGAATTGTTAGTAATTTGAGATTTATTAGCAGGTCAAATTTCAGGCTCAGCTGAGTTGAGCATGAAAAAAGTTTTATAACCTCAGGGCCAGGCCTCAGATCACCCTGTTTATCCGCCCAGACCTGTCGCAATCTTTTTTTGTCAAAATTATAGGATACTGTAGTGCCGCTTCGCCAGCTGAGCTGGACCGTTGCTATTCATTACGAAAACAAGCCTATTCAAATATATAGAAAATTTCACCTCCAAAATTTGAAAATATTTAGATAAAAAAGTCTGATATTTTTCATTTTTCTGCTCAAAATATAGATTGTGGGTACTCGTTAGAACCACCTCGCAGAGGCGGTTCTAACGAGTATCCACAATCTATGATTTTGAGCAGAAATAAGAAAAATAATGTATACCCCTCTAAACCCCAGTTTTACTAAAAAGTGGGCTTTAAGGGGGTCAAAATTATATAAGCATGTTTTCGTGATGTCACAGACGCCCGGGGCCTGAGGTTATGAAACTGTTTTCATACTTAAATCAGCTGAGCATGATTTTTTCCTGCAAATAAATCTCAAATCAGAAATTACTAACAATCGCATATTTTTTCTTGCTAAACATAGTTGAGCAGGAACAATTCTCTGCTAATAAATATGAAAATGCCAACTATTGTTGGCATTTTCATATTTATTAGCTAAGAAAATTTCATGCTCAGCTGAGTTTTACGTGAAAAATAAAAAAAAAAAGCCTCAGGGCCGGGAAGCAGGAAACACACGGTGTGAAATATTTCACCGGCATAGACCAAACTCGTCCAAACTGTAGTGCTGTTTGGGTATGGTCTTTGCGGCCTCTTCTCTTTTTTTTATATTTCTTTTTTAAGTTTTCTTTGTACTTCGCATTTGTTAAAATATTTGTATTTGCCTCTGATTTAGATATCCCTGTGCACATTCGATCACAAAAACACCAACGCGTGGACACCCGAAAAGACACACATTTCAAAACACCAAACAATTCACAAAGCGAAATAAATCAAGACAAACCAGACATACATGTAGCTATGACCATTACAAACTATTATTTATGCGGATTAATCTTTGTACGAGTACATGTACATGTCTTTCTGTGTGGTGTTCAGACTGCTATAAAGTGCGTGCAGATAACATTTTGGCTTCGTTTGCTTTTCAGAGAAAATAAAACTTGAATTTCTATGGGTGTCGTCTGCCATCACGAAAACACGCCTATATAATTTTGACCCCCTTACACCCCATTTTTATATAGTAAAACTGGGGTTTACAGGGGTATACGTTGTGTTTCTTATTTCTGCTCAAAAACATAGACTGCAGGTACTCGTTAGAACCGCCTCATCGAGCCTCATCGAGGCGGTTCTAACGAGTACCCACAATCTATGTTTTGAGCAGAAATAAGAAAAGTATCAGAATTTTTTATCTGAAAAATTTCATTTTTTGGTGGTAAAATTTACAATATATTTGAATAGGCTTGTTTTCGTAATGGCTAGGCAGACGTTTAACATGCAACAACAAGTGTTATTTCCTCCTGAAAAACGGGGAAATCTATTCAATAATGTCATTTGCAACACGTTTGCAAGGCGTTTTATGGGTTAACGATCCCTTTAGCTGTAAAATGCCATACGTGATAGCCAAGAGAAGATCATACCAATAGCTCAGTCCGGCTTGTCTTCAAACACGAAAATAACCAAAACCAACGTTTAAAAACAACGTTCCATCAAGAAAATAAGAAACATATTATCATATGATTGGTATTAAACTTATATTCATTGTAGATTTCTAACGCCTCCACGGTACATATCTGTATTAACCAATACCATACCAGTTCCACAATCGCATCCGTTTATGGTATGACAAAAGGACCCTCCTGGACAAAATTGCAACAGACGCCAGTTTAAAGCTATTTCCAAAAAAAAAAACAGGCTTCATACTTTATGCGTATTGGCACCGACGACGTGTTTCGCGAGAAAATTAACACCTTTTTCCTTGGATTTTTTTTTTTTTTTTTTTTTTTTTTTTGCAAAATTCAGTCACTTTTCATCCGTTATTTAACTTAGCATTTATTATTATTACTATTTTTATTTTATTTTCGATTGCTATTTAAAAATGGAATAATGCTGTATTTACCCTAAAGATTCAGAGAGATAGGTCTGGTCAAACAGTGCAGACACAGATCGGACGCCGCACACTGCGGCGTCCGATCAGCGTCCACACTGTTTACCAGGAATCCAGCCGTTTTCAAACACACCATTTGTTAGTAAACTAGACTTATTTTACTCTCTAGACAAGTATAGTAAGGTGTTAACCCTTAAAGCGCCAAGAAAAACTGCATCTGAAAATGTCGTCTGCTTATGTTGTCTGCTGAATATTCTTGCAAACTTCTCAAAGCTATTTTTTGCATAGCAGCAAACAGTGTGGACCCAAACACTGTTTGCAGAAATGACTTTTAAAATCACAAGCAGAAGACAAAGCAGACGACAATTGTTGGCGTTTTAAGGGTTAAGGTATCGGAATATTTAGGGTAATACTGAAATGTTGGCTGAAATACTGTTATTGTAGATCTCATGTCTTGTAATATAAATAAACGGATGTCGCTTTAATCAGCAAACAATCACAGATACATCGTCATGATGAAATTATGTTGAAAGATCGAGGTCGATTAGTATTCGACATATTCGCCATTTTTCTTTATTTCGGGGGCATCCGTTGGGAAATAGCGAAGGAGATCAAGTGGGTTGATGACTGGAGCCTGTGGTGCTGGTAGGGAGGGGTATCCGGGTGCTGGCTCGTTCAGTATAGCTGGGTCAAACAATGCTGGTCTTCCCTGGTAGGTGTATGCTGGTCTGGGAGCACTCTTTGTTCTAGTTGGTGGCATGACTGGGCGACCTGGAACAGCTGGGGCAGGTGCGATTGCAGCTGGTATTGCTGGGGCTCTGTAACAAAACAATTTATTATAAGTTATCTACTGTCCTTTCGACATTAATCGGAAAGACGGTTTTTGGTTGGTGTTCATTTTAATTGAACATATTTTGTTCTGATTGTCCATATCTTATCAGAAACCATTTGTCTTTTCGGTGTCTGTGTTTTGTTCTAAAATGTGTACCCTAAAATTAAACTAGCGGCCAAAAGTTTGTCTGGCCTATGCAATTTCTTTAGTAATGTGATTTGTTTGGAATTTCTGTCTAAGAATTTTTTTTTTTACTTTTGTTTGCTGAATTTAAATAATTGATGTTTTACAATAATATTGCGAAAATTTCATAAAATTTGAACAAGCGTAACTTGTTGAAAATCTGACTCCAAGTTACCTACCCTACTGATTTCTGAATAATTTGCATTCAGACTTACTATGGGAAAAGTGACAATACAGTCGAACCTCAATGGCTCGAACATCTTTGGGACCATGGAAATTTGTTCGAGATATGGGTAGTTCGAGCCACTGAGGATTAATCATGGCGCCAGATAAGGACGCAAATAGCGATAATTAAGGAAATAGTTTCGATTTTCTACACAATAACTATATGTTGTGTGTACTCATTAGAATCGCCTCGATGAGGTGATTCTGATGAGTACACACAACATACAATTTCATGATATAATATGAAAATTTCCCTAAGTATTTGTTTTCTTGAATTATCGGAAGAATTTCATAGGGCATAGAAAACGGATTCGAATTAGCCGTGGTAAACGAGCTACCGGTGTTCGAGCTATTGAGGGTCGACTGTATTTGATTAAAAAAAAGCAATGGTTAGAAAAAAAAAACAACACTTTTTTTGTACATAGGTACGTATAGTTACGACAAATTGTTTTGCATTAAATCATCAAAAAAAGTTTGCATTTATTTCTTCTGTGTAAAGCGCCAAGCAAAAAAAAAGTGACTTTTTGAAAGATGTCAAAAGCACAGTAGCTAAGAGTCACGTTATAAAGAAACAAAACGGAGAGAGAGACAGACAGATACAGGGACAAAGAGACAGAGATGGAGAGACGGTTAGTGACATATATTCTGAATCTGTGTCGAACTCGCTCGTTTGCATTATGCATTGTATATACCCAGCTAGCATTCTATATAAATCTATATCGGGCCCGATATAGATTTATATAGAATGCTTACTGGGTACAGAAGAATACATAAATTAGAAAAAAAACTCGGTTTGACTGAGAGAACACTACACAAAACAGAAATAGCAGAGAGAACGATACATAATCAAAGCACTGATAGCACTGGCTGGCTGATCGGACCTGAAAAGATAATGGATTATCAGTCCTGCCATTGTGATCAATAATCGATTAGTAATCACTAAAGATTTGGTAATAATTTTACCTATCTGACTGAGCATGACTCTTACCATATGTTATACTTTACTGTATGCATTTGGTAAGACAAGCACGAGCAAACAGTGTAGACCCAGGTGAGACGCCGCAAATGTCCAGCTATTTTTAGACACAACATTGGGTAGAAAATTGTACTTGTTCAAATTTTAGATAAAGTATTTTATTTTATTGTTAGCGGTGAAGTCAGTGTATATCTGGTGAAAATAAAAGTGGTATCAATCACAAGTGAAATGATATCGTATCATTTTACTAGTGACTGATACGATTTATATTTTCACTTCTCGGCTTGGGCGACTTCGGTTTTCTTCATTGTTTCAGAAGTGGATGTTACTGCCACTTCAGATTTTTGAACGCCTCTAACTTCTTTGTTTCTGAACTAAACTATCTTTTGTTGGTATGCATTTTCTTAGTTAGAATGTAAGGAACATTTTGGTATCAAGGTTATTTTGTTTGCCGAAACTTTTTGTTTTTGTCTCTCCAGCGCTTCACAAATTAAGCACTGAACGTCGACGCATTGACGTTCCTGTTTTGTTTTGGTGACGTTAGTTATGACGTCGGAAGTGCGCATTTGTCGTGTAAACAATAAATAAAAAGAAAATTTACTCTTTTTCAGTGAATACCATACCAGTTTCCATCTCGTGTAATGAAAACATTCAAACTTTCATTCGTGCTTCGCACTCGTGAAAATACTGAAGTTTTCATTACACTCGATGACAGTATTTATGGTATTCACAGCAAGAGTAAATATCCTCTATGTAAGGAGTTTAGGTGTCTGAACACTAATGGATAAATACGGTAAGGTAACAGGCACAGAAATCAAATTATCGATTGTTAGCAAATCTGTAATGATAATCCTTTTTGTGGAATTTACCGATAAATTAATCGATTATCCGATTAATTGTGCCAGCCTTACTGATAACACTGGTGGGTCGATTGTTTCTGAGTGTAGGCTACGAAAAATGGCTTTGGAAGCGAACGTAAGATTCAAACACAAAGATCCTGATCAGACGCCGCGTTTTTGATTGTATGTAAACAAAGTACCTTGCTTTGGTTTTTGAGATTTATTAATGACACGCTGAAGTAACCGTACTGAACGTCCCGGTTTAGGGACTCCACGGGTCCGTTTTCACACATTTTGACATACCTTGCTGGTACTGCTGGTACTGGTGCTGCTGCTGGTGCCATTGGTGCTAGTGCTGCTGGTACTGGTGCTGCTGCGGCTGGTGCCATTGGTGCAGGTGCTGCTGCTAGTGCCATTGGTGCTGGTGCTGCTGCAGCTGGTACTGCTGGTGCTGGTGCTGCTGCAGCTGGTACTGCTGGTGCTACTGGAACCGCCGGAGCAACCGCCTGATTAAACATAGCCACAACCTGTTGTTGAAGTGCTGGAGGCGCTTGCTTGAACATACTTAGAAAATTTGTTATCCAGGCATTGTTGCCATTGTTACCATTGTCACCATTATTACCAGCTGAGTATGCTGGTGGGGCAGCGGCCGGAATCGCTGGCCTAGCAGGTACAGCCGGTGGTGCTGGTCGAGTTAAAACTGCAGGATGTCTAGAAGCTGGTCTAGCTATCCGTGCAGAAGCTGCTGCAATACAACATACTAACACTAATGAAATGGACTTCTGCATCTCGAAAGACAAAACTTGCGTTATCTTCTCACGAAATAGCTGTATGTCAAACCTGCAATTACAAATAACATTACTATATTTACTAAAATATTTAGACAACTTAACAACTTAAAATAATGCTAACAATTGCCTCCCCTGGAAGTGTATGAACAGTCGACTTTCTTTATCGCATATTTGCTTATCTCGAACAACCGCTTATCTCGAAGTAACAATCTGGACCCTGTTTTCAACAGGAAATCAAATTACAGATAACAAATATTAAGGAAAAGAGGACTTTTCCACAATATTTTCAATATATGTCAAACGATAGTAGTCAAATTACATTTTCATTTGCGGAATGTGGTTGTAGATTTATTTGTTCCTCAATTCTGTACATCTGATATTTCGAGTTACAGATATCTCAATGTATTTCAGAGAGTCCCTTGAACTTCGAGATAACGAGAGTTGAGTTGTAGTCTTCTTAATCTACATACAGTCGAACCTCGTTATCTCGACTTCGCTTATCTCGAATAGCCGCTTATCTCGAAGTGAAAATCTGGTCCCTGATTAAACATAAAAATCTAACAACAGATAACAAAATATTGAGGAAAAGAGGAGAAATTGCTCCTCTTTTCCACAATATTTTCAATATATTTGTAACTTAGGAGTCATATTACATATTCATTTCTGAAATGTGTTTGTTCGGTTTATATTTTCCTCAATTCTGCAAATCTGATATGTCGAGGTACGGATATCTCGAAGTGTTCGGAGAGTCCCTTGGACTTCGAGATAACGAGAGTTGAGTTGTAGTCTTCTTAATCTACATACAGTCGAACCTCGTTATCTCGACTTCGCTTATCTCGAATAGCCGCTTATCTCGAAGTGAAAATCTGGTCCCTGATTAAACATAAAAATCTAACAACAGATAACAAAATATTGAGGAAAAGAGGAGAAATTGCTCCTCTTTTCCACAATATTTTCAATATATTTGTAACTTAGGAGTCATATTACATATTCATTTCTGAAATGTGTTTGTTCGGTTTATATTTTCCTCAATTCTGCAAATCTGATATGTCGAAGTACGGATATCTCGAAGTATTTCGGAGAGTCCCTTGGACTTCGAGATAACGAGATAACGAGAGCCGACACTATTTCGCATTTGCCCGAAAACACGTATATGCTGGAAATCGAAACTTTATCATGCATTCTTCGGGACAAGTTGGAAGTGAAATTAAGTACCAGTTGTGATGTTTTTTTTTTTTTTTTTTTTTTTTTTTTGTATTCCAGTTTTACGGCCCAGTCACTACTGTTTAAATCATGTCAAGCTAATATGACTTTGTTGAAAAACCAGGGCCCAGTTGGTCAAAACTAACGATGTCGTTAGTTAACGATTCGTTAAAATTTACATCGAGTGATACGCAAATATGCTGAAATTTTTTGCTGTAAAAATGTGAGTAGCTTTTGCAGTGCAAAAGCTACTCACATTTTTTCAGCAAAAAATATCAGAATATTGTATATTGAATCTGCTAAAACAGTTAACGAAATGACCCTTAACGAGCTCGTTAAGCTAACGACGCTTTGAACAACTGGGCCCTGGTTGACTTCTCAGTACCAAAGGCGTAAGCAAACGGTATGGATTAAGATCAGACCGCAGAGAAGGGTCTACACTACTTGCCACTCATCCAGCATTTTAAAATAAAGGCATTTAGTACAATGGACTTGTACAAATTTTAGGGCACGCATTATAAGAACCTAAGCTGTGCGAATAATTTACTTAAGAAAAAACAAAAAAAAAAAAAAAAAAACGGTAGAAACGGTAATGCTTGTGACTGTCAATATTTGAAAGACAATGGTATGGTATAAATTATCACAAAAACAAAAAGATTCTTGACCATTTTATTACCATTTTATTTTATTCCAAATTCTGATGAAAGACTTTCCTAACCCATCTTTGCCTATAACAAGTATTGTAAGGAGCTTAGATGCGGCGAATGATCAGGGTATGCACTGTTTGCCAATTACAAGGTTGGGTTTTTTAATCTAAAGTGGGTTAAAGTCGTTATTAACATTATTTTAGTACAACACTATACTGCTGTCATTGACTCCGATAACATTTCCATACTTCAAAAGAAAATGGATTCAACACCTGGTTTGGTGGATGATGTAAGGTTATGCATTTTATGACAGAACGAACACATGCACTCACTGATAAATTGCAAAATTATTTAGATTATTATGATAATTGTCCTGCTACGTGTGAAAGAATGACAAAAAACAAATGTGGCCGTATGATTTATGTTGACCAACCAGAAATCGTAAACCTTATGAACTTTTAACCTTTAACAACTGAGCCGGGGCACAGAATTCATTACGAACACACGCCTATGCAAATATATAGAAAATTTCACTTCCAAAAACTGAAAATTTTCAGATAAAAAACTCTGATATTTTTCATATTTCTGCTCAAAACAATGTTTTTGAGCAGAAATAAGAAAAATAATGTATACCCCTGTAAACCCCAGTTTTACTATATAAAAGTGGGGTTTGAGGGGGTCTAAATTATATAGGCATGTTTTCGTGATGTCCTGCAAGATTACATATGTGCCCAGCGAAGACGCAGATCCGAGCAGTCTGATCAGTGTCATCGCAGGGCATTACGAGGGTCCTGCAAAAAGTTTTGTCACTGGGTTCGTAGTACTTCAGTGTTACGTTTTATCAAACATATTTTTATTACAAACCTTCAAAGTATCCCCCTTTAATGAAACACATTTTTGTAACCTTTTTACCCAGTCGCGAAAAGCAGATAAATAGTCTTCTTTTGGTATCTGTTGGAGCCACTGATAAATATAACGCTGCCAAGAGAACTTCTAGGTGTATACTTATTTCCAGAAAGCATTTTCTTAAGCCTTGCAAATAAAAAGAAGTCACAGGAACTCCGGCCAGGTGAATAAGATGGATGGTTTAAAACTGTCATCTTTTAAGAAGCCAAAAAAATGACTTAACAACCTCACACTTATGAGAGGAGGCGTTGTCATGTAAAAGGTGGACTCCTAACAATTCTTTGCTTGGTCGTTTCTTATTATAAAACTCTTTTTCACTTTCTTCAGTGCAGAATTCTTGTAGAATCGGCCAGTTACTGTATGACCAGATGGACAAGGCACTTGAACGACTGGCCCACTTGAATTAAAGAAAATTCCGTACAACATCTTTTTCGAACTTATGGTTCTCTTGGCAATACATGAGCGTTTTTTATCTTTTAGTTTCAATTGCTAATTATCAGCCCTTCTTTGTGGCTCAAACATGTGCACTCAGGTTTCATCACCTGTTAGCAAGTTAGAAATAACCCGATTATTACAGCCTTTGTATGTTTTGAAAAGTTCCCGGGCACATTTAAGGGGTTGTGTCTTTTGCTCCTCAGTGAGCAAATGAGGTACCCATCTAGCGCAAACCTTTCTCAGGTCCAAACGCTTTTTCCCAATTGTTTGCACATTGCCTTCTGATATGATAGGTTCAAAAGCTCACACAGAGCTTGTGTTTGAATTGTTTATATCTTGCCGGCTTTAAATAAAAACCTTATCTTACATGTATCTTATCCTATCTTTTCTTATCCATCCTGAATCAACCAAAGGTGTCGTCACTGCGCAAATCAGTTTATTTTGGTCATTATATGAGCTATATTTCGATTAGTGTTATGATTAATTATACTTAAACAATACTGTCCTTATACCGTCTGCTGAATCTGTCAGTTTTAATAAAAATGAATGGTATATAACTGACCACAAAAGGATCAATTATTCATCAAATAATGTCCACTCTCATTATCGTTGACACTTGTAGCAAGGGCATTACGTTCAAGCGTGTTATCATATAATATCTGCAACGACCGTGCGCTATTGTAATTAACCTTAACTCTCTGGGCTAATTCAGCAAGCGACAATTTGATGATACTTTTCTTATTTTCTCCAGAAACAGGATTTGTCATTTCATGCAAAGAGTCTCCACTGAGATAACTGAGATTATATAAAAGAAAAAAAAAAGTCGGCACTATGACCGTGAACAGCGTTGCCTATTCCGTGGCCCTTGTCCAGTTCTCCAGGGCAGGGGGAAGATTCCAAGTCATAGATCTTCTTAGGCGTAACTCTCATGTAATGGAGACAATTTGCATGAAATGTCAAATCCTGTTTTCTGGTAGAAATACGTAAAAATATTTCACTGTGTCGTCTACTGAAAATTTTATTCAGATTGCCAAGCGTCAATTAATAATTTACAGCAGCACTCTAATTCTTCAAGACAATGTCATATCTCACTGTATATAAGATTTGAGCCGGGGTGCAGCATGTTCTTCAAGATTGCATGTGTCCCCGGCGAAGACTCAGATCAGCCTGCGCATTCGCGCAGGCTGATCTGAGTCTTTGCAGAGGACTCTGTAGGTCGTCAAAATCAAAAGCGTCCTTGCTGACAGCGAAGACTGGTCAGCCAGCAAGGATGTGCGGGCTAATGTGAGTCGTCGCTGGGCGCATGTGTCCTGCCTTAGATGGAAATGGAAATACCTAAGTGGAGTCTATTGAAATAGACATGAAATTCATGTCCTGAAGAAATACGACGTACTGTCATCATTCTAAATATTTTGAACACAAAAATACTTTCCGTACTTATTCTAAAAAGTTAATTTAAAAATAATCTTTTGATTACGTGCCGATGTATTTAAACAAGGCGTAACTAACCTGAATATGTATTAACTCGTACATTATATGGGCCGCGCCAAGCGAAAAGGTGTCTTCGAGCGTGCGAAAAATGCACAGGTTCAGATTCATTCCACGCATGCGCAAGTCGGGCTTTTGCTTTCCACTGATACATTAATAGTGACCAGTTTGTCTGTTAGCGGACAGCGAAGGCCCTGATCAGACTGCGCGAATGCGCAGGCTGATCTGGGCCTTCGCTGTCCGCAAATTCTCGAAGCTGCGAGAGAGCGGTCCGCTTAAAGCCGCTAGGGAGTGTTCCGCACAACACTGCTAGGGAGAGCGCCACTTAAACCTGCTTGGGAGCGGTCCGCTCAAAGTTGTTAGGAAGCTTCCGTCGCTCAAAGCTGCTAGAGAGCGTTCCGCTAAAAACCGCCAGGGAGCGTTCCGCTTAAAGCTACAAGGGAGCGTTCCGCTCAAAGCTGATAGTGAGCGGTCCGTTTTAAGTTGCTAGGGTGCGTTCCGCTCAAAGCTACCAGGGAGCGGTCCGCTTAAAGCTACGAGGAAGTGTTCCGCTCAAAGCTGCTAGGGAGCGTTTCGCTCAAAATTGCTAGGGTGTGTTCCGCTCACAGTTGTTAGGAAGCTTCCGCTCAAAGCTGCTAGATAGCGTTCCGCTAAAAGCTGTCAGGGAGCTTTCCGCTTAAAGCTACAAGAGAGCATTCCGCTCAAAGCTGCAATAAGGGAGCGTTCCGTTCAAATCTCCTAGAGAGGTGCAACAAGAGAGCGTTCCGCTCAAATCTGCTAGGGAGCATTCCCCTGAAAGTTGCAACAAAGGTGCATTCCGCTCAAATCTGCCAAGGAGCGTTCATCTGAAGGCTGCCAGTGAGCGTTCCGCTCAAAGTGAAAGAGAGCGTTCCTCTCAAATCTGCTAGGGAGCATTCCGCTCAAAGCTGCTAGGGAGCGTGAGGGATGCTCCTTTTTCACAGGCAAAATCAAACCGAGCCTGCTATTTCCTGATTTGATTTGTTCTGTATTCCCAAAGGATACCCACTTCCGAATATTTGGACATAACGGCAGACAGTAAGAATTCTTTATAAATTTATAGCTGGCCTTTATCGGCCCGTCAGGGTAGCTGAAGGGCCGATAACGGCCTTCTACAGATTTAAAGAATGCTGGCTGGGTACACAGAGCAGACTCTGATAAGATGCTGTATTCTGTAGCATGTCAGCTTTCAAGGTCTATATATTTTGCTCAAGCTTAGCTACCCGGGCATTTAGGATACATACATGTATATGACAAAGATTGATTGTCGAATTGTGGAGTTCATTATTAACTTCTCATTTCAGTAATGAGCGTTTCACGGTTTTTAATAAGAGACAAATCGCAAAGTCAACGAACCTTAGGGACAATTGCGGTTGAAATCAAGTAACCTTGCTTTCACTTTGCCGTAAACCATCAGCGTTAACTAGATATAATTAATTGACTTGGACATGTCAAGTGACACCATGTCAGCGATTTTAAAATTATCCTACATACGTAAGGGTTTACCATCACAACAGTATTCTCAAATAAACGTATGGAAGAACTTTTCGAGAATATAACTGTCTAATTTATCATACAACTAACTACATTAGAGCCAGCGCATGACAAAACCTACAATAAGACTTGTGCGACCAGCAAAGACTCCGATCAGCCTGCGCATCCGCGCAGTCTGATTATAGTCTTTTCAGGCCACTCTGGTCAGAATATTCGCAGATCGCATGTGCCTACTACAGTCTCCGGGCTATCCAAATAGGGATAAACGACAACCCTTACCACACTGGGTGGATGTACAGGCTGATCTGAGTCTTTGCTGGTTACATAGGTCTTTTTTTTTTTCATGCACTTTCTCATTATACAGTGAACCCTCATTTCAACGACAGCATTTGTTCTCCCACATGCTGCCATTAAAACGAAAAGAATTAAGCCGTTGTAAAGAATTCTAAATGGACAGAATGCAGAATGATATGTAAGAAAGGTTTTGTTTCATTCATATATACTCACAGAACATACGTTTTGGATATTTGTTAGAATCGCCTCATTGAGGCGATTCTAACAAATATCCAAAACATGAGTTGCTTGATATTTTAATGCAAGATTCTTGCATAATTTTCATTAAATGTCACCGCTAGAGCGAAGCTTTCGTGGCATTGAAACTGTCATTATAACGAAATTTGTCGTTGTATCGAGTATCGGTATAAAGAGGGTTGACTGTAAATCATTATGTAAGGGAGATTGATACACTTTTAGATGAGACATTTTTTTTTTTTTTTTTTTTCAAAATTGGTTTCCCTTCCTTCTGCAAAGGCCTCTACTCTAAAAGCAAAGACCTTTACCTACTTTTTAGAAGGGACTTGCTGTTCTGGAAGACAAATTAGAAAGCCCCAGGAATTTCTCTTGTCGAAAATCTAGCAGGTGTAGACCTTTCCCCTTAACTTGAAGCTTTGTTAGTATTTACCCATTGTACATTGTATACTGAAAAGACTCTCCCACGCTATATATTGGAAGAGCCCAATTTCAATTGTAGGTACGTTAGGCCGTGAGATTTACATACTCCTAGAGAAAAATGGCTAAATTATTTGCAAACAGTGGAGACCCTGATCAGATGCTGGTCTGCACTGTTTGCCAATTAACCTTTAACGGGCCTCCCGACTACAATGGGTTAAATAAGTGATGAATGAATGCACCGAAAAAATGCTCACACAGTCGAACCTCAGTGACTCGAACACAGATGGCTCGTTTACCATGGCTCACTCGACCTCGTTTTTTAAGTGCATACTCAATTTCTTCCGAGAGCTCAAGAAAACAAATATTTAAGGAAATTTTCTTATTTCATCATCGATTTGTATGGTGTGTATACTCATTAGAATTGCCTCATCGAGGCAATTCTAATGAGCACACAGAAAATAGAATTATTGTATAGAAAATCGAAAGGATTTCCCTCAATTATCGCTTGCTTTCTGACCTGGCGCCATGATTAACTCAGTGGCTCGAACTACCCATATCTCAAACAAATTACCATAGTTCCATAGATGATCGAGCCACTGAAGTTCGACTGAAATAATATTTCAGAAACACACCTTTGGAAATTTGGATACCGGCCTTTGCAACATTTACTTAGACAAAATACAGCTCCCCCGTCCCAGTACGCTGTCCCTCCTCAACAGTGAGCATTTATCTATACACATGTATAAATAAATGATCATATACGAGTATCAATTCAATTTGACATTGGCCTTCGAAGTTTCGTGAAAATAACCAAAGCAATGAATGTGCTATATGGAATTTTGACATAAGATGGACCGAAACAAAGCATTTTTACAAGACTGCATGTGCTGCTAACGAAGACAGATCGGCCTGTGCATTCACGTGGTCTGATCAGAGTCTTTGCAGAGCATTTTGTGATTAGTCAAGGATCCAAAGTATCTTCCGGCGAACAGTGAAGAGTCTGATAGGATTGCGCGCCATCGCAGACTTACCCGAGTCTTCATTTTCGGCAATACATTTTTTTAGGAAATAATATGCCCGGTTCAAATAATCAAAAATTCAATAATACGATCGTAATCGAATAAAGCTGATAATTTGATAAAGTTGTTTAACCCTTGCCCTACTGAATAAATTAAGATGCCACGCCCACTTCTAATGTTCAGCCAATCAGATTACTTGATCCAGATTGTTGTTATAAATTCACATACTGAAGGGCAAACAGTGCACATCCAGATAAGTTGGCAGAAGCCAACTGATCTGGATCTTCACTGTTTGCTAAGTTAAGGTATATCTGGGTTCAACAGGACGTGGGTTAAGACATAACTAAAATGAGACCAACAGTGGTACCATTCACTTATTATTTTACAAGACTGCATGTGCTGCAAACGAAGACAGTACCTAGGCACTATGCAAGAGATATCAAAGGCATGTTATAAAAGGGTGATTATGAGATCTCAGGAGGGGTGATAAAGAGGCCTTCTGAAGGGTAATAAATTATCTTTTGTTGACAGTATAGGTACGATTGGCGTGGAACTGTGAGGGGAAAGGAAACACTAAACATTTATGGAATCCGATATTTTGTCTCATTCAATGTAGGTAATAACTTTGGTTTTGTTCGCCTACAGTAACTAAATTTTAGCTAAAATATTTAAAAAAAAATATGTTCAGAGTCATTAAATCCTTATAAAGATCATAAGAACAGCTCATTCCCTCTTATTAAAAGTAATTGCGTTTTAAATATCTTGACAATTTTTTCAAGTTTTGTAAACTGATTAATGATAAATCTACAACGATAAAAACCGAGGAAGGTACCTCCGTGGAAGGAAAGCAATGGCGGCTGTGACGTCAGCCCATTCGTCCTTTTAGGGCACAGTGAACCAATTGTGACAGGACTGCTGATTGGTGCAAAAAAGTGTAAGCCCGGGGTAGTTATTTTCTGTAAGGCGGCCTGTGATTGGTTAATAATAAAGATGAATTAAAACTCATCATTCTAATTTGAAGAAAAAAATGTCTGTTTGTATTTTTCTGATTGTTTCAAAGAAATAAATGTTTCTGTGTGATTTGCTGGAGCCCAAAGAAGAAGTGGTGAAATTGCAAAGTTTCAATTTTTGATACCTGCCAATTGAGGGGTTGCTACATTCAGCCTCCAAAAAGTCCCTGAAAGTGCTGATGATGGTGGTATTTTTCCTTGTTTATTTTGCTATGCTAAGCCTGGGCTTTGAATTAAAACAAAATTTAGAAGCCCAGCCATACCCTGAAATGAACCCTTAAGCACCAAAAAGGGTGGAATCACTATGGCGCTCTATGGGAAAAATAATTAGTTCACTGTACCCTTTACTAGGTGTTTTGTTGCACTGTCTCTTATCAGCGCAAAGACTAATGACTGGAAACACAGCTTAGTTTATGTCGTTATTAGTGTACGCTGCACATTGATTGATTTATGAACGTCTGTGAAGTTTTATGACAATAGTCATGATATCCCCCATATCAGTTGTCTCAGTGGAGATATAACGCTTTACATTCCGGGTAAATATTTTGGCAGAAGACATTTTGAAATATTTTTCCATTATTTTCTCACAAAAAATAAGCTTTGAGATTTCATGCAAATTGTCTCCGGACAATTTGCATGGAATGTCAAAGCTTATTTTCTGATTAAAAATAAAAATACGAAAACAACTCGCATTTTTGAATTTGCCCAGAGAGCAGGTGAGGTCAAATGACTTACAAAACTTGCAGTGCAAGGGTTTTAACTGACGTAGATATCTATGTCTGTCAATTATATCGTACTATAAATCTGTATATATGCATTTTATTATGAATCTATAATGCGGTTTGCAATTAATCCTAACATCAATTGATAATTATACCTTGTGTGAGGCACGATCCAAACTGACAGTAAAAAGAAATGCACTGTCTTAGAGGCATGAAAATAGTCTGTCAAGCCAACGAACATAATGTCAGACAGAACACAGCTGACTCGGTTTGTCTGAATCTTATAGCCTAATCAAAAACAACATAATGCGCTTCCAAAAATATTTGAAAGCTATTTTTCATTTCTATATCATTAGTTTTTATTTATATTTTTCTTTGGGACCACTGAGCCCTCTCATTAAATTTGAAAAAAACAACAAAAAAAAAAAAAAACAAAAAAAAAAAACAAGTTTCGCTGAAGCCGATGCAAGGGCGTGAGGCGTATCATTCAAATACATGTATACTGAAAATTTTACCACCAAAAATGAAGATTTTCGGATAAAAATTCCGATATTTTTTTATATTTCAGCCCAAAACATAGATTGTGGTACTCGTTAGAACCGCCTCGCCGAGGCGGTTCTAACGAGTACCCACAATCTATGTTTTGAGCAAACACAATAAAAATAATGTATACTCCTGTATATCCCAGTTTTACTATATAAAAGTGGGGTTTTAGGGGGTCAGAATTATATAGGCATGTTTTCGTGATGGCAGCCCTGCAAAATGCAATGCTGTCATATGAAGAATCTCAATCAAACCGAAATTGCGATTTAGATTCTTTCATGTGTTCATTGATTCCACGGACAATCCTTACAGAGTTTATTGAAAGATTTGTAATAGCACACATGAATTCACTTTAAGCACTTAACTGTACATTACTAAACCCTTAATGTTGTAATATTGCCTGGAAATAATTCACCCTAAGCACTTAACTATACATTACTAAACCCTTAATGTTGTAATATTGCCTAGAAATAATTCACCCTAAGCACTTAACTATACATTACTAAACCCTTAATGTTGTAATATTGCCTAGAAATAATTCACCCTAAGCACTTAACTATACATTACTAAACCCTTAATGTTGTAATATTGCCTGGAAATAATTCACCCTAAGCACTTAACTGTACATTACTAAACCCTTAATGTTGTAATATTGCCTAGAAATAATTCACCCTAAGCACTTAACTATACATTACTAAACCCTTAATGTTGTAATATTGCCTGGAAATAAACTCGTATGTAGTAAAATCATCAATAATAAGTTGAAAATAATGATGATTATCGGGAGACTTTAAAGTAAATGCTTAGAAGATACATGTAACAAACACACCAAACCAAAAGAATTTGAGAAACAAAACAAGAATGTGATGCAAAAGGCACCAAATGCTGATGTTTGGTTGGGAAAAGATGGCTGTTTAATAAACTCTTTCACTGCCACAGGCGATAAAAAATAGGCATTTGCAAACAGCGTAGACCCAGATGAGACGGCTCATGATGAGCCGTCTCATCAGGATCTACGCTGTTTGACATTCAGTCTTTCAGTCTTTCAACTTTACATATAATTTCTTTTCAATCGCTTGTGAAGATTTTCAATCGTTTGTAAAAAAAAAAAAAAAAAAAAGAAGCGACGACAAATGTCATACGGCATTTTTCGTCCCTTTTTTACGTAGGAGCCGCGACGTCAGAAAAAACGTACCTTCGGACATGTGTACCCGGACATATGAAATGATTCAGACCAGCCTGCGCGAAGCAGTTTGATCAGACTCTTCACTGGGTGGATTGTGGATAGACAAAGATGCGCAGGCTGATTTGAATTTTACAGAGCGCACATTTCAGAACTTACGGTTTTTTTTGTTTGTTTTTTTTTTTTTTTTTTTTTTTTTTTTTGCTTTGTGTATGTGTGTTTTGTTGTTTTTTGGGTTTTTTTTTTTGTTGTTTATTTTATTTTATTTTTTTTTTTTTACATTACGGCTTGTGTGATTTAGTTTTACAGGTGATCTCCGTCATTTACAGATACATTTTTAATTATCAGTAATTACAAATCTCGACACGGCATATTTACCACATTTCTATCTTTATATCTTATCTTAATAATTGAATTGCCTGTAAAAATGATACATGATTTTTAATGTGGTAACAATCATCATATTTGCAGTAATCTATGTTTTTTAGCAGAAACACGAAAAATAATGTATACCCATATAAACCCCTATACAAAAGATGGGTTTAAGGGGGTCGTGATGGGCACATGTTCAAAGGTACGTTTTCTGATGTAGAGGATCAATTTGATGAAAGAAAAGTATTAAAAAAATTAAATGTCATTGGATATTCTTCCCCATTAATTATCTTTTTTTTTTTTTTCGATATTTTTATGACTTTACATTACTAATATGTCATGGTTTGCTATATTTGTCAGACTTTGTCTTATCACTGAAGGAAATTTACACGTGTAAGTGTCAGAGCAAATTTGCTTAGACAATTAACGCCAACACTCGATGGATGAAAAACATAGCATGTGTTGTAAGATATTTATAAGACAGAAGCGTCAGTTAGATGATAGCAAAGTGATTTAATGCTCTTATCTAAAAGCAATTGTGCAGAAGCGACGACAGCGAGTGCAGGGCGTGTGGTTTGTGACTAGTATCTAACATGTTATGGACATGTACAGTATGCCGACTAAAACAAGTACGGGACTGGATACAGTGCGTACTTTTAAAGGCTCCATATTCCTCAAAAACAGACATTTATTATCCAAGAAAGGTTTAATAAATTGATATATAGTATTAATACAATCATAAAATATGGCACCTGACAGCCTGTAAAATTTCAATTTGTCTCTGTCTTGAACAGGATTTTTTTTTCGTATCTCTGAATAATTAATTCAGAGATAGAATAAAAAAAAATCAGTTCATTTTTGATCCAGTTGAAAAATGAGGGACTAACTGAAATTTTAAAGGCTGTCAGATGCCACATTTTATGATTGTATGAAAACCATGTATCAATTTATTAAACCTTTCTTGGCTAATAAATGTCTATTTTCGAGGAATATGGAGCCTTTAAGCCATTTTGATACATGGAACAACTCCTGCGACGAGCAGTTTGCTATCATACACAACGGTTCTCTTCTAACCAGAATTCTTCTCTAAAAAGAGTGATTACACGGAGAGCATTTATCCTTTTAGAGTAGATCCCATTTCAAAAGGGAGGCAAATATTTCTGCGATGAAGGGAACTGAATACACTGATAGATTTTGACGGAGTTCAAAGTCTATATCCCTTATGTAATACAAGTATTAGCTTTCACAAAAAGCTCGGTCTGTGCTTAGCACACAATGTGCGCTAAGCGCAGACCAACCTTGTTTACGAAAGCTAATACTTTGTTATAAAAACGTTGAGCAATCCAGGAAAACAGCATTGGGCCGGTCTATGACCTTTCATAAAACGCTTCCGGAGCAATAACAAATACTAAGATTGTCTACGCCCATGTGCGTTGAGCGTAAACAATAATGCCTAGAGCAGAAAATGTTGCTAATGGCGCACAGGTTAGCCTGTGCATGAGCGCAGACCTACAGTTTTATCATTCTTTTTATCTAATTGCCTCACATACCCCTATAAGCACACAGTCAAGCAATTTCTTAGTCTTAAGACTACAGCCCTTGTGCTTTTATCTACAATTTTCTAAAATCATATGTTGTGGTAACCCATTTGAATTGCATCAACGTAGATGGAATTCAAACGAGTGCCCACAACATATGATTTGATAAAGTAAATAAAAAATCGCATAAACATCATCAAACAAGTTTGTGTTTGTGTTGAGATTTTACGGCCCAGTCAACCCAATGAGGTCATATCGAGCGCGGTCAGTTTACCTAACCACACTTTTACTGGGTAGGCTTAGTCCTCTAAGCGGCTGACCAGTATTGTGCACATTCTTTCGCCACAAACTGACAACTACCCTTCCTGAATCAGCGGAAGGTAGAGAATGACCGTAGAAAATATTTCATGATCAGTCTCCATGAAAGAATGTTGCCGACCCGGCGGGGATCGAACCCGCGACCTCCTGATCACCAGTCGGACGCGCATTCGAATGAGCCACCGAGGCCGGCCATCAAACAAGTCCTTTGCTGAGCTTTCTCAAAAGTGTACCCCTTCTAGGTAGATACATATTTTACCACAAGTTTTCCCAGTAATTTAGAAAAATACCTAAGCGCACAGTGCGATGTTTCGATCAAATACGGCAATATGGAATATGAAGAAACATTATGAAAACATGCCTATTCAAATATACTGAAAATTTTAGCACCAAAAAATGAAAATTTTCACATAAAAAATTCTGATGTTTTTCATACTTCTGCTCAAAACATAGATTGTGGGTACTCGTTAGAACCGCCTCGACGAGGCGGTTCTAACGAGTACCCACAATGTAAGTTTTCGAGCAGAAATAAGAAAAATAATGTATACCCCTGTAAACCCCAGTTTTACTATATAAAAGTGCGGTTTGAGGGAGTCAAAATTATATAGGCATGTTTTTTCCTAAATATTCGAGCTTTACGTAAACACGCCTATTCAAATATATAAAAAAATTCACCTCTAAAAACTGAAAATTTTCAGATACAAAACTCCGATATTTTTCGTATTTCTGCTCAAAACATAGATTGTGGGTACTCGTTAGAACCGCCTCGACGTGGCGGTTCTAACGTGTACCCACAATGTATGTTTTCGAGCAGAAATAAGAAAAATAATGTATACCCCTGTAAACCCCAGTTTTACTATATAAAAGTGGGGTTTGAGGGGGTCAAAATTATATAGGTATGTTTTCGTGATGGGTTTGGTTATCATGCACATTAAGAGACAGCTAAACGGCTGCAATAAGTAACAACTGAACTGAAAGGCTGTATCATCAAAGTTTGCTTTATAATGTATACTATGATAGACAGGAATGCTAAAACCAAATACCTCTCCCACTCCCTCCAATAGAAATGCAACAGCTGAGTACTGTACTTAGCCTTTGCATCAGCGTGACTCTAGGAAGACCCCTAATTTCATTACGAAAACATGCCTTTTCAAATGCACTGAACATTTTATCACCAAACAATGAAAAGTTTCAGATAATTGTTTTTAAATATTTTTTTATGTTTCTGCTCAAAACATAGATTGTGGGTACTCGTTAGATCCGCCTCGACGGGGCAGTTCTAACAAGTACCCACTATATGTTTTTGAGCAGAAATAAGAAACATAATGTATACCCCTGTAAACCCCAGTTTTACTATATAAAATTGGGTTTAGGGGGTCAAAATTACATAGGCATGTTTTCGTGATGTACCGTATTTTTTTTCCTAAATATTCGAGCATTACGTAAACACGCCTATTCAAATATATAGAAAACTTCACCTCTAAAAACTGAAAATTTTCAGATACAAAACTCCGATATTTTCCGTATTTCTGCTCAAAACATAGATTGTGAGTACCCGTTTGAACCGCCTCGCTCGGCGAGGCGGTTCAAACGGGTACCCACAGTCTATGTTTTGAGCAGAAATAAGAAAAATAATGTATACCCCTGTAAACCCCAATTTTACTATAAAAAAGTGGGGTTTAAGGGGGTCAATATTATATGGGCATGTTTTCGTGATGGTCCGATCTACTTACCATACCTGTCCTAATAGGTAAACACGTTTATTTGGCTATCATTTTTTATTTGTCATTAAAAATTGCTGGATGAGTGGTAAACATTACTGATCTTGATAAAAATCCGAGTTCGTAGCATTGGTCTGGTTCTACTCTGATTGCAGTGCCCCTCCGAATACCATCACGAAAACAAACCTATATAATTTTGACCCCCTTAAACCCCACTTTTATTAAGTAAAACTGGGGTTTACAGGGTATACATTATTTTTCTTATTTCTGCTCAAAAACATAGATTGTGGGTACTCGTTAGAACCGCCCCGCCGAGGCGGTTCTAACGAGTACCCACAATCTATGTTTTGAGCAGAAATATGAAAAATATCAGAGTTTTTTATCTGAAAATTGTCAATTTTTTGGGTGGTAAAATTTTCTATATATTTGAATAGGCATGTTTTCGTAATACTTAGGGAAAAACAATGGCAATACAGCCCAGTCCACTTTTCTAACCAATAAAATGCCTAAGTTTTACTTTAAACTTATAAATTTTGCAGCATAAAATTTCTGCTTTGCCACCGGTATAAATGTTATTACATAATTTAGAGTGCACTTGAAACACATAATCTGACCTGAGAATACAGTGCAACCAACATTAATGTAATTTCTGGCTAATGTTGAAGAGTTTTTGATTAAATAAGTAAGGTTAGTTATACGTAAGATAGTTTACTCGGAGAAAATAAACTGCATAATTGGCGATCACTTCATTCGCTTATACTAAAATTTTAATTTCTCCAGACGAACACCCTGATACGTATATTTTCGTCCATTCCCATGTTATCATCCACTCTTCAATACTAATATAAGAAAAAAGCCAACACTTCAAAGTTAGTTTATAAGCAAATTCGAGCTAAAAAATCTTTCATTCCTTATTTGTTGGAAAGTATTCCAAACACTCTCTGGGACAAAAACGTAAAAATAATAAATAGATAAAATGCACTTAAAAATGTAAAGGCAAGCGAAAATGAAAGATTTTCTTGTAAATGCTTGAAGACATCATTCAAAATATACCAAAAACAGAAAATAAGTCTGAGTTTGACATCTTATTGACACTGAGCTGTTTATACTTGAACAAAAAAAAAAAAAAAAAAAAAAAAATAGAAGGACGATAACTGAAGAAAACAGCGTATTTTTTTCCGCCAGATAATCTAAAACTGAAACGGACTATATGAATTTAAATACGTTCATTAACTGCTCAATTCTATTTAGTATTACAAATAATAATAATAATAATAATAAAAATAATAATAATAATAATTTTAATAAAGCATATCTTATTTAGTAGTATAAAGAGCCACTATGCTAACATGCCTATATAATTTTGACCCCCTTAAACCCCACTTTTATATAGAAAAACTAGGGTTTATAAGGGTATACATTATTTTTTCTTATTTCTGCTCAAAACATAGATTGTGGTACTCGTTAGTACTCACAATCTATGTTTTGAGCAGAAATATGAAAAATATTAGAATTTTTTATCTGAAAATTTGCCAGTTTTTGGTTGTAAAATTTTCAATATATTTGAATAGGCGTGTTTTCATAATGACATTAAAAATGGAAAACAACTACTAACAACATATCTGCACATATAAACACGTAAATACTATATCCAAACATAAATGTATAGATTATTTAGAAAAATGACTTTAAATGGTCATTTTTCTATATAATCTATACATTTTGTTTGGAGAACATGAAGACGAGCAGCCGAATACAAACACAAAACAGTTCCTCTGATCTACACAAGTCGATGCGTATCTATTTTAACAGCTCGAATAATTACAAGACACGCCTATTCAAATATATAGAAAATTTCACCTCCAAAAACTGAAAATTTTCAGATAAAAAACGGTGATATTTTTCATATATCTGCTCAAAACACAGATTGTGGTTACTCGAGTACCCACAATCTATGTTGTTTTGGAGCAGGAATAAGAAACAAAAATGTATACCCCTGTAAACGCCAGTTTAACTATATAAAAATGGGGTTAAAGGAGTTAAAATTATATAGGCATGTTTTCGTGATGATATTTGTCTGATCTAATCTATTCATAACGTGTTACCGTTATTTTCTTACAAAGTGTATGAGAGAATGGTGTTTTCGGTAAGCGCGACTTTCCTTTGGGATCATTGAAACACGCCTATTCAAATATATAGAAAATTTCACCTCCAAAAACTGAAAATTTTCAGATAAAAACTCTGATATTTTTCATATTTCCGCTCAAAACATAGATTGCGGGTACTCGTTAGAACGAGTACCCACAATCTATGTTTTGAGCAGAAATAAGAACAATAATGTATACCCCTGTAAACCCCAGTTTTACTATGTAACAGTGGGGTTTAAGGGGGTCAAAATTATATAGGCATGTTTTCATGATGGAAAATCGAAAACTGCTTTAGCGGGTGCAGCCACGCAAACTAAATTGTTGCATTTGAAAGAGACTTAATAAAACCGGGTCTCCGATTTTCTTTCTTTTTTTGTGTTCTTTGTTTGCAAAAGGCAACCTTGTAGAATCTTATTTCGTATAAATAATTCTTTCGTATTCATTTAAACATTGGGACAACTTGATTCCTTATCATACTTGAACATTTTTTTAAGAACCCCATTTGACTACTTTTTGCAATATCTAAAACCACTGAATGATGATAACCAATGTGGAACCTGATCAGAAGCCGCGCTCTGCGGCGTCCGATCAGGTTCTACACTGGTTGGGTCTACAATGTTTTATCAGGCCTATACGTCCTAACACTTAGTGTGAATACATTATTCTCCACGAAAGCATCAAGTTTTATTAAAATCGTTGCGTAGAATGGCTCAGAACAATTTTAATGTAAAATTAGAAGAAAATATACCTGTATAAAGCTCGATTCCCAAAGAAAATATCGGAGACCTTGTAAATACAAAAAAAAAAAAAAAAAAAAAATACGAATAAATCAGTTAAAGAAGAAAACGATAATTGATGTATTCGTTGTTTTTTTAACTTACTGAACAACATACAACAACATAAAATAAACAATATAAATAAAATTACTCGGAAAAGGCCACAATCCCAAACTACAGCCTGTCCGAGATACTGAAAGAAGCAGAGACGAGAGACAAACAACGACATAAGCAAAAATAATCAAAAATAATGTGGACCGGCGCATGACAAAACCAACGAAATGGCATGTGCGCCCAGCAAAGACTCAAATCAGCCTGGGCATCCGTTCAGTCTGATCATAGTCTTGGCGGTGCGCTCAGTGGGTAACTAAGGATCCAAGCTTTCTTCATGCGGACAGCGAAAGCTCTGATCATACTGTGTGGATGCCATGGCTGATCTGAGTCTTCGCTGGGCGCACATGTCATTTTGTAGGTTCCGTCGTGCGCTGGCTCATATAAATCCAATAACATTTTGACCACACACTATTACATTACATATAACCAATCGATATACAATTAGATATAAATTATTTTCTTTTTTTCACATTTGATAATAAAGTCCAGAAATATAATTTCTTACAGAAGTATATGTACGAACCTGTCCTCCTGCCCACCTGAACTGGACTGTCGGAATAAGAGGCCTACCGAGATTTCGCCAGTTTTATGCCCCTACTGACAGCACGCAGCGCCCATTAATGCATACAATATGATTCGTGACATGAAAAAAGGTGCCTTTGTAGTAAATACAAACAATAATGATCTAGATCATCCTGCGGAGATATACAGTCTGATCAGGAACTTTGCTATACATCATTATGTTCTGCAGTACCCAATGACTCCATGCGCGGACAGTGAAGGCCCTGATCAGACTGCGCGTATGCGCAGTCAGATCTGGGCCTTCGCTGTTCGCATATGCCCGAAAAAACGTTTTTTGACATGAAACGGCCCATTCATAATAATGGACCAGGTCATGCGAAAAAGTCTATTCTAAACAGTGGAAATGTAGATTTGGATCAGGCTGCGGACTCACACCGCCACACTAGTGCAGCTGCTGTCTGCCGATATATTGCACAATAGTCAGTGCGTCTGTAAGCAGACTTTGAAGGCTCAGATCAGACTGCACGATCCTGTACACAGGTTGATCTGAGAATTGGTTTCTGTGTACGTATCGATAAAACATTGTTACATGAACCGCTCGTTTGTGAAAAAACGTTGGACGTCTCGGCCTGTGTGATTGGCTGTCAACGACGTACGCTCTATCCTTATGAATAATAGCGTGGGTCCCAGATAAACAGCTTTCTTTTCTCTCTTTTTCTTATGTTGTTTTCGTTCACTTATTAATTCTTCACAAAACATAAAATGAACGACTTTTCGCATATCGAAATCTATTTTAAATGTCGAATATATTTTTTTCGTTTGGAACTAAGAAACTATTAATCCTTATTTAACCAATTACAACTGCAGCAGTCGATAGTTGTTATTCCTTTATTTGTTTCTTTCTTGTTTCTTCCTTTCTTTTCTTTCTTTCTTTCTTTCTTTCTTTTTCCAAGCTTTCAGAGTAAATAATTCTTGACATTTCATATAAATCATCAAGTCCTATTCTAGTTGAGAAAACAATGAAATACAAAAATAAAAAAAGTGAAAATAACATTTGCTGCAAATTTCCTTTATGGGTAATATATTACTTGCCAAACAGCAACTGAATAGGTAAAGAAAAAAGGAGGTACCTTTCCATACGAAAAAATGTTTTCGGGCAGATCAAACAGTGAATTCCGGAAGGAATGTATATGTACGCTTGAGCAATCTGATCAGAATGTTTGCTTATCATACATGTAGCATGTAGACCTTCTCTAGGCGGAGAGCGTAAGACCACAGTAGTCGGCGTGAAATCTGGCTCCGCGGTTGTGAAAAATCGTGCTCAACTCTGCTGAGCATGAATTTGTCCTGCTAATTATTCTCAAATAATTAAGAAATGCAAATTCTTTCTACATAGCTGTGCATGAAAATTTCTCTGCTAATAAATATGAAAAATGCCGACTCTTCTTTGATTTTTCATGTCTATTAAGAGAGAAACTGCATCCTCAACTAAGTTAAGCACTCAAAATGTTATATAACCTCGGGCCTGACATTGGTGTTCACTCTTTCAGATTATTTTTTTCTTTTTTCCTTTTGGCTATTTTCGTTTATTTTGTTACATTTGTACTCTAATTTCGGTGCAGTCGTTGTCATGTTTTCTGTCTCTTTTTTTTATTATTTCTTTTTTGTTATGTTCGCTTAAATGCTGTGGCACAACTGACAGGATAAGTCACTGCCGATTAATATGAACGTGTGTTATATTTGTCAAACACATTTTATTTCAGTAAATTAATGCCCTGAAACGTGATGAAAGTATCTTTCAGGGGCTGGGTGAATATCAAAAACATAGATCAGCTGAACTGGTTACATGTCTCCCTGTCTGTAACATAAACATGGTTTTATTTGCTGTAGTTTAGAAAAAAAAAAAAAAAAAAAAAGCTTTTTTTTTTACCAAGAATTGGTTCGTCTCGTTCTGGAAACTGTGATTTATTTATTTATTTATTTATTTATTGTAGCTGTTTTTCAAAGCCACCGCAGACTGGCTGCAAAGAATATGACTTCTACCGTAATAACCCTAAATAATGGGAAAGACAAATCTGTGCAAACAGTGTGGCCCTGATCAGACACCACGTTCTGTGGCGTCTGATCAGGGTCTTCACTGTTTGCCATTCGTCCAGCAATAATTTAGACATATCTGCAGGCAGATGAAAGGACTCTTTCAATGAAAATTTGAGGAACATAGGGTATGCCGTTAAGGTGTCCAATACTTAAGGTAAATACACTATTAAAGCATTATGCAACATGAAAATATGTTTTTAGGACTGGAACCAGACTACATATAAGAATGAGCATCATTGTCATCGCTGTAGTTTCACTTTAGATGGAATGGGTACACTTTCAAGAGAGATAACTGTCTAAATTTAGTCTCCCTGTTGAAAAGGGGTCTGTTCTAAGGGGAAAACGTTTACTATCAAAGATCTACTCTAGAAGGAAAGAACTACCATCACGAAATCATGCCTATGTCATTTTGACCCCCTTAAACTCCACTTTTATATAGTAAAACTGGGGTTTACAGGGGTATACATTATTTTTCTTATTTTTGCTCAAAAACATAGATTGTGGGTACCCGTTAGAACCGCCTCGGCGCGGCGGTTCTAACGAGTACCCATAATCTATGTTTTGAGCAGAAATATGAAAAATATCAGATTTTTTTATCTGAAAATTTTCAATTTTTGGTGGAAAAATTTTCAGTATATTTAAATAGGCATGCTTTCGAAATGTTTCGCTGGCTTACTTAGATCTTTACTGTTCGAATATTCTCTTAGTAATATGTTTTTCAGGTCGCGGATTAATATTTTGTTATGGATTCTTTAGGATATTCAATTTCCTTAACACATAGCATGAGGGTAAAATAAAACAGGTGCCATTTGGGTTTTCTTCTTTTCCCCTGAAACCAGGCTTTGACATCTTATGTAAGTTGTCTCCTAAGGATGTATTTGCATGATTTGCGAAAACCTGTTTCCCCAAGAAAATACGGTTTTGACATTTCATATAAATTGTCTATTTTCTGATGAATTTGTCAAGAGAGTGGTAAAGGTTATACAATTGTAAGCTCCATGACGTAATTATATTTGAAGCCTTGACCACATTCCTTGCATTAACCAGTTTTCTTTTTGTACTTTTTACAATATCTTTGACTAATGATCGCAATTATGTACACGTGCATGCAGTCGCTTGCTTGTGCATAGTACATGACATACTAAGGCAGTAAAATGTCAACTTAATGGTTATATTTTATTTAGCTCCCAGGTGTTAGGTGTAATGAGTTCAGTAATTATTAACAAACAAGAAGATGACACTTAAAGTGACGGTATTAAGGTATTATGGTATTAACCCTTGTCCTGTTGAATAAATTAAGATGCCACGTCCATTTCCAATTTTCAGCCAATCTGATTACTTGATCCAAGTTGTTGATATAAATTCAAATACTGAATGGCAAACAGTGCAGATCCAGATCAGTTGGCTTCTTCAGAAGCCAACTGATCTGGATCTACACTGTTTGCAAATGCAGGGTATATCCGGGTTCAGCAGGACAGAGGTTAAGGTCAAATGCGGGAAATACTTCCCGCACTGCAAACTGCTTAAGACTTTGCATATATTCGGTTTGATATTCCGGTTCACTATTTTTAAAATAAAGGTGATACGTCATCATGCTGAGTCTTTTACAATCTGATCTTGAGTGACCCCATTCTCAACACTTTTCCCGAAAATATGTGCAAATAATTCTGTTAGTGGACTGTATGACACAAATAGCATTCTCCTTACTTTTAATTTTATACTTTTAAGCAGAACAATAAAGGGAATGATATTGATACACATCTGCTGCTCATTTGTCAAAATGGAACAGGAATCTGCAATGTCAATTTTCGTCGCTTCTGCGGTTTGATTACATTGGTCTGTGATAATCACCAGACAACTATCTTAAGTAAATTTTGAGGTTTGTATACTATTGCACGACTGTAAACAATCGGCCTCAGTCCGATGTACATTATAAATAAAGGAGGTCTGCTGTTGCTCCAAAATACAAATACGTGTTCGGCTCAAATGTCTCAGCCTCATCCGTAAAATACACATGAGCATTAATTAAGCACCACATAAATGATTCGTTAATTACGAAAACGACAGAACAATCAGACCACCATGTACTGTCCCATTCAATTGAACACGGACGTCTCAATATTCACACAATGTTTCATGCAGTACGTGTGCCTCGCCTAGATCGTGCGAGGGGCTGAAAAACTCGAAAAAAAAAACAAAAAAAAAAAAAAAAAAACGCAGTATGATAAATGCAAACTCCTGGCTTTCGTAAGTCGATACAAGGTTGGACTGGGTTGACATTTTGGTATGCTAAGGCGAGGAATACCTGAAAATGTCCGATTGTAGATAATTGCGATGCATGGGGCAGAGATGTCCTGTGGGAATATTGGTGTCAACTTGGAGATCAATCACATTGTCATCAGCAGACTTGTGAGGAAGCACGCTGACACCAGACATGCTAAGGATCGTCCAAGACAAGGCAGACCACGCAAGACCACTCCCAGAGATGACAGAGCCTTTGTCCGCCTGACCAAACGCACCCCTATGACCACGGCTCCATTCCTGCGGTTGCACTGGCAGGCGTACGCGTGTCCAACTGCACCATCGGGAGGCCCGGCGATCGATCAGGCGGCCGTTCCTCACTGATCGACACAAACAGGCCCGCCTTGATTGGTGTGGTGTGGTGCCAGGCGTAATTGAAACCTGAAGACATGGTACAGGCTCCACTGGTCAGACGTGAGCCGATTCCTTCTACACATGACCGACGGCCGTCTAAGGGTATGGAGGCGTCCCACTGAAGCTTACAATCAGCCGATGATTTATGCAACGGAACCAATTAGGTGGTGGTTCAGTGATGGTGTGGAAATGCATCTCCTACGACTGCAAGATGGACCTTATAACCATACCTGGGACACTTAATGCCCAACGGTATCAACAGGAAATGCTAGATGCGGCGTTTATTCCTCATTTTGACAACCACCCTCTCGCAACGAACACGTCCAGTATTAATGGACGATAACGCCATACCCCACCGGGGTAGAACTGTAATCACCCACTTGCGAAACAACGCCATTGAGACTTTACCATTACCAGCAAAGAGTCCTGACCTCAACCCAATTGAGCATCTTTGGGATTATCCAGGCTCGGGATCCTCCATGAGAAATCTGCAAGAACAGGAACAGGAACTCCACGAGAAATGGCAGAGAATCCCCATGGAGCGCATCAGACGTCTGGTGGTCAGTATGGGGAGGAGGCTCGCATATGTCATACGTGCACGGGGAGGATACTACAGATACTGATTCATCTGTAATAGACTCATAAAGCATGTATACTCATGATTTAAAAGCATGCAAACTTCCAACTTAGATGTCTGACCTTTTCTGACCATACTTTTGTGAATGCCAAGAACGCCACTTTTGGAGTATTTAGGAAATATTGCTAATAAAGTGTCGTCCAAATTGAAACTGCCCTTCAGTTTTGTTTCAATCACCAGCACACATGTTGATAGTCACCTAGTCAAGACCATTTAATGCAATTTAAAATATGGAGAAGAGCATGAAGTCGTTCAGATACTACAACTACGGGTGGTACTTAATTAATGATCATATGCACTGACATACACATACGAGTGGTGTTCAAAACGATTTGCTTCTTTTGACTGGGAACATTCAAAATCTAAATAGCATTTATCACAAATTTCTTTATTTCACTTCAAAGAGTCTCCACGACTGGAATTCTTAATTTCACTTGCTGAATCTACTTCCGGAATGCGCCACAGTACGCTGATTTAGATGCTGGTATACGGCAGATCTAAACGCTTGTCTGAACTAATATCTCTTTCCAGTGAGGAAGGTTTTCGATTCCGGAAAAAAAGAAGTCGCAGGGGTCAAGGTCTGGTGAATAAGCAGGGTGTGGTAAAACTGCTACCTTCTCTTCTAGCAAAAACATTGTGACAATGGCAGACGTTGGGCGAGGGCATTATCATGTAGAAGTCGGACATGTTTGAAACCCATGACTGGGCGCCGTTTCTGATAGTATTTTTTTTTTTTCAGTTTCTTAAATACCACATCTTTGTAGTATTTTCAATTAATGCCTTTACCCTTTTCACTGGAACCTGTATTGCAGTGCCTTCCCCAGAGAAGAAGATTGCATACAAAACCTTCTTTGCACTTAACGAACGCTTAGCATATATCACTGGGCCCAGTTGCTCAAAACTAACGATGAAGTTAGTTACATGTAATGTATCGTTAAAACTTTGGTCATTAAATATAGCATATATGCAAAATTTTTGCTGAAAAAATGTGAGTAGCTTTTGCATTTGCAAAAGCTACTCACGTTTGTTCAGCAAAAATACCTGTGAATTTGGTATTGTACTTTCTAGAACAGTTAACATTTTGACCACTAACGAGCTCGTTAAGCTAGCGACGCTTTGAACAACTGGGCTCTGGTCTTTTGCTGTTAACGTATTATCACTAAAAATAAAATGAATCCACAATATTAGATATGTGATTGTTTAATTATAATATGAGCTGCACCAAAGGAAAATGTACCTTCGATTATGCGCAAAATGCACAAATTCAGATTCATTCCATGCATGCGCAAAGTCTCCTCCTCCACCCCCACCCCTCTCCCCATTCGGAATTTGCTTTCCATTGATACATTTTCTAGTGTCCAATAGTTCTATTAGCGGAAAGCGAAAGCCCTGATCAGACTGCGCGGATGCGCAGCAAGTTTGTGGGACAGTCGTAGGGGATGATTTTGGTCTGCCCAATAATCTGTGTATCTATACATATCATTACGTGTTTCAAATTATAGCAAAGACAGTCCTTTGCGAAACTTCGTCTAAATACGAATTAAACGTACGAAGAGAAAAGTTTGTCACATAAAAAAACGTTTGTCATTTAATGACCTTCACTTGCGCCATACAGATCTTATTTTTCTCATAAATGTTGACGAGGCGACTATTTTGAACATATAATGAAAGCAAAGAGTTAAAATTTATAGTTATAATTTATGTGAATACCATATGCGTATCTATTTTTTTTTTTTTTTTTTTTTTTTTTCCTTTTTTTTTTTTGTTTTGTTTTTTCATGCGTTTGTGAATGTCCTTCGCTGAAGCATGTTTTAATCCTTGTCCTGCTGAAACCGGATATAACCTGCCTTTGCAAACAGTGAAGATCCAATTCAGATGGCTACGTACTGTTTGTCATTTCATATGTGAACTTGTATCGAAAATCTAGATCAAGTATTCTGATTGGCTGAAAAATAGAAGTGGGCATGGCACCATACATGTAATTTACTCAGCATAACTATGGTTAATGCGAAAGTAAACAGCACAAGTGCCGGTACTTCTACGCATAGACTGAATCTGTCATTTATGCATGCTCGTTAATTTGAATTTGGAATTCAAACTTGCAATTTCATACATGTACATGAACTAAACATTTTTTTATGTAATTGGAAGAGAATCAGGATTACTCTTTCGGTGCCAAATTTCAGACGACATTCGTCGTCTGCTTTTATATACTCTAACAAACAATCACTTGCAAAGACGTTTATGCGCAAAGTTGAGACTAAATGTCAAACAGCGTAGATTCAGATTAGACGGCTCATTGAGCCGTCTCATCTGGATCAATGCTGTTTGCAAAAGTCTATAATTATCGCCTGTGGCAATATATGAGACAAAAGGTAAGGATAGGTAATCTTTAAATGGATTTTATGTTTAAAATGTGGCATTTGTTTTGTCCTAATTTGTTCCGCATCTCTCCTTCTTTTGGGGCCTAAGTTATTGGGACTGTGTACTAGCTATCTTAACATGTATGTTTGCAAGTCTTAGAGAGGATCAAAATATGGAAGAACACCAAAATAGTAAATGCATGGCGCTTCGGTAGTCTGGCCCCAGACCCTTTCTTTATTTTTCTTTTTTTTTTTTTTTTTTTTTTTTTTTTTTTTTTTTGAGGGGACACAATACTTGTATAGCTTGTAGTATTTTTGTTTACTTCAGTCCCTTGGCTAGAGTTTTTGTTCAGCCATAGGTAACTTGAAGTTGGATTAAAGAGGATCATGATAAAAAAAAATAATGTAGAGAAAGAGAGAAATAGATATAAAACAAAAACGACTGGAGCCGGTCTAGGCGCTTCGGCGGCTAAATATTTATGTTTGAATATCCGCTCCTCATACCGGTTACGCCATACAACGAACGCGACTGGGGACAACGAATGCAGTTGAAAATGATGACGTCACAAGAATATGTTCGGTAATAAAATGATTTGTTTTAGCCATATTCCTAATCTTCTTGGATTTTTTTTTTCTTGCATAGCTGCAGGAAAGCGGTATTACCTTTTACAGATACAGATGCAGAGACATCTGTTCATGACAAACGAAAATAAAAATACTTTTTTCTTTAGTCAAGCTCGTTTTCACCAACCCCAGCATACTTCGGTCAATATTTTCTGACCGTTACACATCTTTTGTGCAAATGCTTTTGTGTTTTGCTTTTGTGTTGTTGTGACTCTAGAGCCTCCATTGATGCATTTCTTTGAGTCCCAGGTAGTGTCAATGTCCACTGAATCCGGGAATGGTTCAAAGCTTGATTTTTGTTAGGGTACAACTTAACACGGTTACGATACACCATAACGCGGTTAATCAGCACATTTTGGGAACAACAAACACGGCTTATAATCTTCATACACTGAGAAAAAAACTCTTTAATCCGCCTGTGAAGTCCCGATAAATGATGCTGTTTTCAAATTCTGAACGATCTATTTGACTGTTTTATACTCTTTAATGCCTTTCTGATTCTCATTATTATGATTTAACTATTTTTGGTCAATTAAAAATTCCAAGGATGTTCTCAATAAATTTAAATATAAAAACTTTCAGGCTTCTAAATTGTCTACATATGATTTTTCTACACTGTACACTACGTTACCTCATCATCTTATAAAAGATAAACTTATTGATTTAATTAACCGAACGTTTATTCGGGAGAATACCCAATATTTGGCTTGCAACGAAGAATGTGCTTTTTTCACTTCTGATGTATACAATAATCACAATTTATGGTCGTGTCAAAAAGTCTGTGATGCCCTAGTTTATCTTTTGGATAATATTTTTATTAGATTTGGAACTAAATTTTATAGGCAAACTATTGGTATTTCGATGGGAACTAATTGTGCTCCTCTTGTTGCAGATTTGTTTCTTTTTTGTTATGAGGGAGATTTCATGAAGTCTCTCTCACGTGAAAATCAGGATGACATTATGGAGGCTTTCAATTCAACTTTAAGATACCTTGATGACTTATTAAATATTGACAATATTTACTTTGACCAGATGGTGGACCGCTTATACCCTACAGAACTCCAATTAAATCAAGCAAATTCTTCAGATACCGAGGCAACTTTTTTGGATTTGAATCTATGTATATCTAATGGTACAGTTTCCACCAAAATTTATGATAAACGGGACGATTTTGATTTTGATATAGTCAATTTCCCTTTTCTGGATGGCGATGTCTCCCGGCGTACCTCATATGGGGTATACATATCTCAACTTATTAGATTCGCCAGAGGTTCTTCAAATCTTAATGACTTTAACTACCGTAATAAAGCCCTTACTGCCAAACTTCTTAGGCAGGGCTATCATTATTTTAAACTTGGTAAGGCGTTTTCGAAATGTTATCGCAGACACAGTGCCTTGTTAGAAAAAAAAATATAGCGTCAGTCTGAAAACACTACTGCAACAAGGTATATCGGAACCAGAATTTTACGGTGACTTAGTGTACAGATTTAGAAAAATTGTAGGTAAATCTAACTTTTCGGAGCAATTCAGAAAACTTATTAACCGTTATAAAAGATTTGGCTATAGCCTGGATATTATGCGGCAGACTGCATGCCTAGTTGTCAACCCAATCATTGTTGATGGCTATGCTTCACCCTTTCATTGCACGACGGCGGTTCGGGCCTCAGACACAATGACGGCCTCTTCGTAAAACTTTAACCAGTGGGTTAGGGCTTGACGATATGTCTTTGGCTTGGCCCGCCGTGGTTCAACCATTGGTTTTCATTTACTCTGGCATACAGTAGAATTAGCCATGAGTACTCGTGTTTGTTTATTCTAGTGATTAATTTGATTTTTATGTTTTCACTTTGATGCATGGACTGAGTTGGGAGCCTTTATGCGAACCGAAATTTTATGTATAGTCACCTCTCTTTATCTCAAAATCCAAGGAACTCTATAAACATTTCGAGATATCCGTACTTCGACATATCAGATTTGCGGAACTGAGGAAAACAATTAATCCAACAACCACCTTTAACAGAATGAATCTTTAATTTGACTCCCAAGTTAGAGATATATTGAAAATATTGTGGAAAAGAGGAGAAATTGCTCTTAAGGAGCAATTTCTCCTCTTTTCCACAATATTTTGTTGCCTGCTGGTAGATCTCTGTGTTAAAACAGGGACCAGATTTTCACTTCGAGATAAGCAGTTATTCGAGATAAGCGAGTTCGAGATAACGAGAGTCGACTGTATTTCTGTATTAAGAGTAGCATCGGGACCCAGGGTGAAGTTGGCTAGCTGTAAAAGTGCTTTTACCTCCACCTCCGCCCCCGCCCCCACCCACGGTGGTTTACTCTACTGACCGTTCTAAGGCGGGGTCCCGGTATTAGTCTTACTCTTTGGTGCTTTGTGGTTTATTCTACGAGGCGATTTGTTGTATGTCTTAACTTGTGCCATTTTGTTCCTGGTTTTTAGTCCTTTTAGCATTGCTGTTACCTCGCTTGAGGAAGAGAAAGCTAATGTATTAGTGCTTTTCGTACGTTTGATCGATTTGTGCTTGTTTGGATTTGTTGGTTTCCTCTGCCTCTTGGTGTCTTGGAAGGGCTGCGGTTTGTGATAGTGGCATTCCCTGGACTTGTTTCTTACCTCTTTTTATATACGTATGTATAGCATAGTTTCTGAATTTACTAGGGTAATCTTTGAATTACGAAGCGCTACACTTGTCCCCAGAATCAGAATTGTTACTGGCGACACAACAAATGATATTCATTTTCAAGGGCCTGTGATGTGTTAAGTCCCTAGCTCTCGCCAAAGAGTTAAACTTAGCTACACCATCCTCTGCACCGTCAGCTAAGGAAAATATTGAATCTGGAAGGGTATTCCAATTTGTAATGGTCCGAGGGTAGAGGGACCCTTTCAATTTGTCAGTTCTTGCCAGTTCTTGCAATCGGGTCTGATAAACAATTGAATAATGATTTTTGCATTGCCTAATTGGGGGAATAAGGTAGTCTGCTGTAATGCTAGCTGTACCCTTTAGACGTTTGTACAGTAATATACATCTACTGTCTCTCCTCCTTTTCTTGAGTGATTCCATCTTAATTTTTCTAGTATTCTTGTCATACTCAGTTTTCAAAACAGTAGTTGCAAGTAATAAATTTAGTAGCTCTGTTCTGAACTTTTCCCATTTCTTCTTTACGGACCACTCCATGGCACAACTACCATACTCAAAATTGGGCAAACAGCTCCTTAATAGGACACTGATTAAGATTTCGCTTCAGGAAACCAAATGTTCTATTTGCCTTAGTTCACATGGTGCTAATTAAATATATATGTATTCCATCTCAGGTCATGTGTAATTGTGACGCAAAGGTATTTAATGATATCCACATTGTCGAAGACCCTTTAAGTGTAAGAAGCCGTAATTTTATTGGTTCTTCTGCTAGCTATCTGGGCCCAGTTGTTCAAAGCTAACGATGTCGTTAGTTAACGATTCGTTAAAATTTACATCGAGTGATACGCAAATATGCTGATGTTTTTTGCAGAAAAAATGTGAGTAGCTTTTGCATTGCAAAAGCTACTCACACTTTTTCAGCAAAAAATATCAGAATATTGTATATTGAATCCGCTAAAACAGTTAACGAAATGCCCCTTAACGAGCTCGTTAAGCTAACGACGCTTTGAACAACCGGGCCCTGGATAATACTGTACTTAACGGGTTGAATCTTGTACTCCTTTTTCTGGCCCAATATAAATATATCGATACCCTTCTGAAGTTCAATGAGTCCTCTGCATCTCTAATTTCACGGTAGCAAACATGCGAACCGTCTAATTGCTGAGCTAATGTCAGTGGAAACGTCATTATGTTATTTTTTTACTTTTATACAATCCCTTTGCAGGATAACTGGGTATGATAAAAGTTTCTATCCCAGGGTTAAAACTAGGATTTCCTCATCTGGTGTGCAAGAACCAGTAAAAGGGCGAAAGGAAAATTCCTTCAATAAAATATGCGTGTCCAGGAAAGACTCGAATCCGCTCACTCAGGCTAAGTTCATTTGTTCCCGTATTGATTTATGAATAAGTCTTTAGTTGCTCACAGAATGTAAACAGATTATGCGGATGCACAAGGTATCTTCAGTCACTACTGTACTGCTAAATTATTTTGCAGATTCTTGTCATTGCACTGTGAGACCAAATAGTGTCTCAGTGAAGTTTTTTGCTCAATTAGTAGAGCTCATTGCCTGGGGTAACAACATGTGCTTTTGAAATGTCGCTATGACCTTTGCTCGTGACAGTTGAAATCATAAAGTATTTGTTAAAACGGGGATATTAAACCAAATGTACATTTCTATAGTGTACATCTACATAGGCAAGTTATTTTGATGGGTCAGAACGACTGTTCATTGTGCGCCTGGGCCCAGTTGTTCAAAACTAACGATGTCGTTAGTTAACGATTCGTTAAAATTTTAATTGAGTGATACGCAAATATGCTGAAATTTTTTGCTGAAAAAATGTGAGTAGCTTTTGCAGTGCAAAAGCTACTCACATTTTTTCAGCAAAAAATATCAGAATACTGTATATTGAATCCGCTAAAACAGTTAACGAAATGACCCTTAACGAGCTCGTTAAGCTAACGACGCTTTGAACAACTGGGCCCTGATTTATAAAGAAGTTGTTAACTATATGCTCTGGCATTCAGCTACACGAAATGTCAAAGAACACATCTTACAACCTAAAAACACTTTCTAATTTCGGAATGGCAAGCACATCAGTTGATGCTGTAAATTTACAACTTAAGGGGCAGATATGTGCCGGTCTTCTCGGCACATTCTGGAAAACTGGCGCCTGTAATGGAAAAAAAGAAAAACGTCCAAATTTGGGGTCTTCCATATCAGCGTTTGTTGTACCATCTGAACCGTGTTTAGTGTACCCAGACACAACACATGATCCGTGGTAAGTTGTACCCGCGTTTCAAGATAGTGCGCGAGAAAAAATCTACAATTCTTTTTCTAAAAGTTTTTATGAATTATAAAAAAATAGTATATTTACTTCGATACCTAGAGACATGTAAGTAGTATAGGGTGGTGCCACCCTATACTACTCATGTAGAATGGCCGTGTACATTCCATTTCATCACGAAAATACACCTATATAATTTTGACCCCCTTAAACCCCACTTTTATATAGTAAAACTGGGGTTTACAGGGGTATACATTATTTTCCTATTTCTGCTCAAAAACATAAATTGTGGTACTCGTTAGAACCGCCTCGGCGAGGCGGTTCTAACGAGTCCCCACAATCTATGTTTTGAGCAGAAATATGAAAAATATCGGAATTTTTTATCTGAAAATTTTCCGGTTTTGGTTGTAAAATTTTCAATATATTTGAATAGGCGAGTTTTCGTAATGTATTTTTAATTGACGGAGCTTTGAAACGAGAAGTTTTTATTTTTGCCAATTGTGGCCTATTTTGTAGCTTTGCTTTTCCTTTTCTGACCTTGCCATAGCTTAAAATGTGAACAAAACAGAAAACGAAACTCGTGATATTTCGGTAAAAATAAAGGCAATATTGAACTTAACTTTTTTCCCGCCAACAAAATTTCAACTGCGTTTGTTGTACTCAGTCGCTTTCGTTGTACAGAGGTAATCGGTGTGTTCCTAATGACGTTGGATTGTCCAAGATCTTATAAGACCACGGGTAATTGTGACAGTGGCTGCCGGATAGCTCAATCGGTAGAGCATCGGGACGGCAATCCGAGGATCAAGTGTTCAAGCCCGGTGTTGTACATTTTTCTCACCCTGTGGCATTTGATGGCCACGTAGGCTCAGGGACTGCGTCTGTTAGCATGAAAGAGTATGAAAACAAGTCTCTCACCGGCCTGGAGAGGACAGATTCGAGACGAATCTCAATTAGGCATGAGAAAATATGACAGGTTATCAATCCAGCAACGGTTAACATAATCTATATATCTGTTTTCAGGCTTCTCCTGTGATGATAATTTAGAAAACTGTATAAGCGAACAATTACATATGTAAGTGAAGCGCGCTTGTGCGTGCGTACGGTTGTGCGTGCGTGCATGTGTGTGTGTGTGTTTGCGGCGGGTTAAACTAGTTTTACTAGATCGAAACATCGCCTTTAATTCTGATACAGTTTAAAATTGCAAATGTTTGCTCGGTCCGAGTAAGCTCTTCTACGTCGTAGGAGATAATTACAGACAACAAACAACAACAACAACAACAACAACAACACACACACACACACACACACACACACACACACACACACACACACAAATTATCACTTAACTGCCTGGGTACAAAGTGAGTAAAACAAAAAATAATCACATCACTAAATTACAATGATAAAAAACAAAACAATCAAACGCCCATAATCACTAAATTGCAATGCTGCTAATCAAGTAAATCACAAACCATCACCCAATGGTTCAATCTGTAAAGACAATCTGGAGCCAGTGCAACGCAAACCACTAACTGCACCGCAATGGGCCTCACTCCAGACAACAATAGTCAGGCACCAAACTTCTGAAACAGACTGTGGAAGGTGCCGCCACTCCGTTAGAGGCCCGACTCATCATCCTGCAATTAATCCATATAAGCCTGGCGTCCCATAAAGGGACATTGGCAAACAGTGTAGACCCAGAATGCGGCATCTGATCGGGGTATACACCGTTCGCATTGCGTTCAGAAACTCCTATAAAACATGGTAATAATAACAACTAGCCAGACACGCCCTATATAGGAAATAACAACTATAGGAAATAACAACTAACCAGACACCCCCTATATAGGAAATAAACCTGTCCAAAGCGTTGAGGTAGAAAAGTCCACTCAGCATACATGGGTTAATGAGTGAAGCAAAGTTATCAGCCACAACTGGGTTTTATTTAACAACCATGCATGTTAAAACCAATCTTTTGTAACGATTGGCACTCTTTTTGAATTAGTATTACCAAACATCCTTCTGAATTTCTGGACTGTCGCCATAAAATTCAGGTTCCGAAATACCTTCCTGCGAAAGTGTTTCCAGCGAACATTCGTTCTGGACATTTCTTTAGAATGACAGCAACCAGGTCCCGAGGTTATAAAACTGTTTTCATGTTAAACTCAGATGAACATGGATGGGACTTGTTAATTTTAAAATACTGACATTTAAAAAAAAGAAAAAAAAAGAAGAGCTTCTTCCATACTCAATTCAGTTGTAACTGAACGATCAGAGCGTTTGGCAATAGGTCTGAAGGGGCACGGGTTCGAGTCTGTCGCAGACAATTCATAAAAGAGGCCTACAAGGTTACGACAAAAACTTAACTTTACAGTTACCTTATGTACATCAGAAAACCTTATCAGGAGCCTTTAGAGGGCTGTGGTCCATGATAACGTCTTTTTTTTTTTTTTTTTTTTTTTTGTTTGCTGTTTTGTTTGTTTGTTTGTTTGTTTTCTGCATTTATTAACATACATGTACGTATGGGCCGGGACACAACATTTTCTACAAGATCACATGTCCGCCAAGCAATAGCTCAGATTAGCCTGCTCAAATGCTTAGGCTGATCAGAGTCATTACTTCCCTCTCTCTGGGTAGCCAAACGTCTATCCTTAGACGAACGGCAAAGATTCCGTCTAGAATGTGCGGATGTGCAGGTCATCCGAGTGCCTATATAATTTTGGCCCTCTTAAATCCCACTTTTATATAGTAAAACTTGTGTTTACAGGGGTATACATTATTTTTCTTATTTATGCTCAAAAACATAGATTGTGGGTACTCGTTAGAACCGCCTTTACGAGGCGGTTCTAACGAGTATCCCACAATCTATGTTGCGAGATGGTTCTAACGAGTACCCACAATCTATGTTTTTAGTAGAAATATGAAAAATATCAGAGTTTTTTTTTTATCTGAAAATGTTCAGTTTTTCTAGGTGAAATTTTCTGTATATTTGAATAGGCATGTTTTCGTAATAGTAAAACTGGGGTTTACGGGGGTATACATTATTTTTCTTATTTCTGCTCAAAAGCATAGATTGTGGGTACTCGTTAGAACCGCCTCGTTGAGGCGGTTCGGAGTTAAGGCGGTTCTAACGAGTTTTGAGGAGGAATATGAAAAATATCACAATTTTTATCAGATCTTATTTTGAGTGGTAAAATTTTCAGTATGTTTGAAGAGGCATGTTTTCGTAATGTGTAGGCAATGATATGCCCGGTTCTGATAGGTATAGCACGTGGCATTACAAAAGTGCCGCGCCAGGCGAAATGAGTCTTCGAGGCATATCCAGGCAGAAGTCCAGATCGGGCTAAAAGAAGCTAGCAGAACCACTGTGACCCATTCTCGGACGAACACCGAATACAAGAGATAACAATTAAGAAGAGGAATAATAAGGGTAATTTATGTTTCTGTCTTCTGGAGGCTGACGTTTTCCTCCCTGTTTCCGTATGTGGTGAATCAATAGATACAAGCCTGGTTGCCCTCATACAGATCCATGCTGCCTCCATTTGTTTTTTTTTTTTTTTTTTCAAATTCGTGTGCCCCGTACTGGGTACAGTTATCCCAAACTATGTCTGCATATTCTAATAATTGTCTTATGAAACAAAAGTAGATTACTTGAAGGGACTGTATATTAAAAATGAATCTCAGTTTGTGTATTTTATCTTCGTTCTTTGCTCTTCTTTTGAAATGTTGTCTTTTTTTTGAAAACGTTTGCCAGCCACATTAGATGCACTTGGAGCGACTGATCAAGTTGATCTTGTTATCTTGTTATAGTGTGGGCTGCTTCTGTTCTTACATGTAATATATTACGAAGTTAACTTGTTAGTTGTTTTCAAGGATATGGTTTATATAACAACAACGGAAGCCGAATTATTGCATTTTAAATTAATCTAATTATCATAATTTATTATGCTTATTTATATTAATTATTTCCTATTCTAAACATAATATTTTGACAACCTTCCTTCCAATTTCCATGAATAGTATATTGTTTGAATGCACAGATTGTACTCTTCAAACTGTATTTTAAGACAGTTTTTTTTTTTTTTTTTTTTTTTTTTTTTTTGCAATCTAAATCATGGTGGAGTCTCTGGCCCGTGTTTATGCAAATGAGATGTTGCATCTATTTTGTAATTCAAATAATGGTAATAATGTTTGCTACAGACTGACATAATCTTGGTGTTTGTATCTTCATAGATTCACAAGTTATAACATTCTAACATCCACAAGGACCGTTTTCTTTTGACACAAACTTGTAAAGGCGGCTACATTTAACGATACTGTGAGTTCTCAAAAGTATGATTTTTAACCCAATTTAGATTAGATGAACTCCCCTAAACCGCCCCACCCCACAAAACCCAACCCGTTACTAAATATACAACGTGTCGAATTGTAATTTTAGGTTTGTCAGGCTATGTGATTTAGATATTCCCAGAGAAAAAATGGCTAAACTATTTGCAAACAGTGAAGACTCTGATCCGATCACAAATTAAGCGGCGTCAGATCTGGGTCTGCACTGTATGCCAGTTACCCTTTTTGGGGTCCAAAGACCAAATGGGTAAAAATCAATCAACGCACTTACTAAGTGTAACAGAATACAGTCGAACTTCAATGGCTCGAACATCTTTGGAACCATGGAAATTTGTTCGAGATATGGGTAGTTCGAGCCACTGAGGGTTAATCATAGGGCCAGGTCAGAAAGCAAATAGCGATGATATAGGGAAATCTTTTCGAGCTTCTACATAATAATTGTATGTTGTATGTACTCATTAGAATTGCCTCGATGAGGCGATTCTAATGAGTACACACAACATACAATTTCACGATAAAATATGAAAATTCCTTAAATATTTGTTTTCTTGAGCTATCGGAAGCATTTCCTAGGGACTCAAAAACGAGTTCGTCCTAGGGACTCAAAAACGAGTTCGAATTAACCATGATAAACGAGTCATCGATGTTCGAGCTATTGAGGTTTGAGTGTAATAAAGAATATGTCTAGGAGGTGTCATCGTAATTTTGTAGAACACACACTTCAAAAGACATCGAGAGGAAATAATAAATGAACCATGTCAGACAGCACAGACGTAAGAAATAAAGAAAGCAACCCGGGCCCAGTTGTTCAGAACTAACGATGTCGTTAGTTAACGTATCGTTCAAACTTTGATCAGTAAATATGGCATATACCCTAATATTTTTGCTAAAAAAATGTGAGTAGCTTTTGCATTTGCAAAAGCTACTCACATTTTTTTCAGCAAAAATACCTGTAATTTAGATATTGTACTTACTAGAGCAGTTAACATTTTGACCACTAACGAGCTTGTTAAGCTAACGATGCTTTGAACAACTGGGCCCTGCTTTTTTCCCATCATGTGACCACAAGTCCAGACAGGACTATCCATACCCAAAAGTAATACATTAAACAGGATAAAATGCGAAAAGAATACCTGCGACGAGCACCCAAAATGCCCCGTATAGAACGAACAACAGAAGGACTGCATGCTAAGAACGGTAAGTAGACAGCTAGTACAAATGCGAGGTGTATGTGTGGTTGGGGGGTGGGGGAGGGGGGGCGGGGGGGGGGGTGGGTAATGGGGTAGGACGGTAATCAATTTTACATGAATCATCTTCTTTCTAGTTTCACATATTGCGAAATATTATCTATAATATTCTCTGGCCCGCATAGCGTCATCAGACGTTATTATATAAGTTATAAATAGATTGATTTTCGTTGGCTCAGAGCCGCCTTCAGTCCAGTCCATAGATCGGGATATACAATGACTTGTGCGCACCTTCAGTGTATACAAAATTCTAAAATAAGATATCAAATTTTAGTGACGTTGCCAGTAGTGACTCCGATATCCACGTGCGCTTTTTTGTATATTAATTGGGTCTGGTGATGACTGTTATTGTCAAGAAAAAGGCAAACTGTATTATAGAACAATTGCTGATTATTAAGGTTGACTGTTATAGCAAAAAAAAGGCAAACTGTATTATAGAAAAATTTCTGACTATTGAGGTATTGGATATGACGTTGATATTCACCACTGAATACCAAACTGACCTCGGCTAACGCTTCGGTCAGTATTGGTATTCTATGGTGGATATCTCGTCATATCCGATATATCAATGGTCAATAATTGTATAATATCAAATTAAATGATCCGCAACGTCAAAAGCATAATACAATAGAACTTCAATGGCTCGAACCCCGATGGCTCGTTTACCATGGATGAGTCGAACACGTTCTTGAGTCCGCAGGGATTTCCTCCAAATACGACATACGGATAATTTAGGGAGATTTTCTTCTTTTATCTTGTAAATGTATGCTGTTTGTACTGATTAGAATCGCCTCATAGAGGCGATTCTAATGAATACACACAACATACATTTAAGATATAGAACACCGAAAAGATATCCCACTATTATCTCCATTGTGCCTCCTGGTGTGGCACTAATAGTAACCTTCCGAGGCTCGAACTACCGCTGTCTCGAACAAATTTTCATGGTTCCAAAGGGGTTCGAGCCATCAAAGTTCGACTGTACTCGGATATGTTGTCCAGTGAAGACTTAGATCAGCCTATGCGCAGACCGATCAGAATCTTCACTTGACGCATATTGAATGGTAAAGGATGTAAAATGTCTTTATGCGAACAACGAAGACTGATCAGACTGCCGGGATACGCAGGCTGATTTGAGTCCTAAATGGGCGCAGATGTCAGAAGGAACGGGATCAAATCAGTGTGTTGAACCGGAACAAGAATGAGGACTTATTCTTGTTCCGGTTCAACACACTGATTTGGTCTGCAACATAAGTAAACGTTCCTTCTGTCTCGTCCTGACAAAGCCTCACACTGAAAACAAGAGCTGAAGAAAACCATTGGTTGAAACACAGGTCCGAAGGTACGTTTAGCTGACTCGGTGTCTCAATAAAACCAGTTAACTTTGTACAATTTTTGCTATGGCTAAATGATCACAGCCAGAAAAAGTAAACGACACTATAGTGAAGTACGCAGATGCGTTTTGAGGCTATCACATGGTAAAAACATTAGCTGCAGTGATGAAAGGAATGTCTCTAAAGAATAACACACACACACACACACACACACACACACACACACACACACACACACACACACACACACACACACACAAATTGATTAAGTGTGGTATAATTCTGGGTCACACTTCATGTAGGTAAATTCGGCCGATCAGCATCATCACTGGCCCTCACTTAAATTTTCGAAGTTCAGGTATAATCCTGAAAATACCTTTTTCTCACTTCTTTCTTTTTTTTTAACGGTGGGGGACATAAATACACTTGATCATTCTTGAGAGATTTTGAAACGGCGTGGGGACATTAATTCACTTGATCATTCTTTAGGGACTTTTAAACGGTGGAGGGCATAAAGTCACTTGATCATTCTTGAGGGATATTTAAACGGTGGAGGAAATGAATTCACCTGATCATTCTTGAGGGATTTTTAAACGGTGGGGGACATAACTTCACTGCTTTTGGTTGTTTATTTACGCAATTTATTTTCTGTGATTATGTTTAAAGGAAAAAAATAATTATCTTTAACTCACAACTTCAAATCTACAAAATCAATTTTTTTTTCTCCATTGATTTCCTGATAGCTTTTTGCATCATAAACCCCTTCTAAAAAGTCATCTACTGATAGCAAAGGATTTGCTCCTGAGGGGAGAAACTATTCCATTTTATAATAAAACCTTTTTCAGAAGGTAGATTTAACACGTTTGACAGCGTTGGCAACTCTCTCGGAGTGTTTCAACTCCCCTTAAATTGTTTTAACCCTTGTCCTGCTGAATATATTAAGATGCCTCACCCATTTCTAGTTTTCAGCCTATCAAATTACTTGATCCAGATTGTTGATATAAATTCACATACTTAATGGCAAACAGTGCAGATCCAGATAAAGCCAACTGATCTGGAGATACACTGTTTGCAAAGGCAGGACATATCCGGGTTCAGCAGGACTAGGGTTAAAGAACTTTTAAGAATCAAAGTACTGAGAGCACTGGGGGTCTCCGAGTGTAGGCTGAGAAAATGGTCCTGGACGGGGATTTAAGACTGTTTCATTTAACACATGACTTCCTGTTATTTAAGCACAAAATGCACACCCTGATCAGACATCACGAAACCGCGGCGTCTGATCTGGTTCTGCACTGTTTTTGCGCCCATATTCCAATTCAGGTTTTACAGATCTTTACACAGCACTCTGAGGTCACAGAGACAAAAATAGCAGGACTATAAATAACCTTTACCTGGATTTCGCACAAAGGAGCGGTTTTATTTCATCAGTAATGATAAACACGTGGACACCAACCTTAAGGAAATTCGTGGTGTTTGTGTACTTAAGTTCGATTGAGACAATCGACCCAAAAACAATCATTTGAGCTGTGTCATGGGGAAAGAGTCATTAAAGTATATGCAAACAGAAAAATTTAGAAGCGCCTGTCCATCCGTGCAGTCTCGCAAGAACCTGTATTGTTTGCTCACCTAAGCGGTACACGAAGAGGAAACGTCAGCCAAAGAACTAGACATGTGGCCTCGCTAAGGAGCCGAGCATGCGCACTGAAAGATCGATTCGACGGAAAGTTTGACAGCCTTTTAACGCGACTCGGCTCGTTTCATAGTGATGCAGATTGTATGACGCTTATATCCAACTGGTATGGTTTACATGCAACTATCCATGGACTTCAAGATGCCAAGACATTCAAACTGACTTCTAATGTCTCATTTGTAGAAGGACACCTGCTCTTTTAGGTAAATGAGTACACATGCTATAGAGGCAATTCTTTCAGAACGGTTTAGTCTCCCCTCCTGAAAAGGGGTGTATTGTAAAAGGAAAGCGTTTGCTCCATGTACCGTAAAATACCGCCGTGCATAAATAATGTTACATTTGTACCACTGGTCTTACTCCGATAGGAAAACCCTGAAAATTCTCATTCATAGCCAGGGTCCCTCACACAAAGTTCAAAACAAAAACTGAGACAGATCCTATGCATAGAAAACCAAGGCAACGTCAGTTTTAATTTGATATTTAAAGATTTATGACTTTACTGGGACAAATTTGTTTCTTTAATGATTTTATTCAAATATCATGACGCCACATAAACAGTTAAAACAACCGAGGCAGATCTTAAACACAGAAGGCAAAGAAACCCTCAGGCTTAACTTGATACGAGCGTAGTTAAAAATGCACGCCTTATTCAAATTTCATATTGTTGTAGGCTTTACCAGATGCAGCCATTTTATTGTTGATTTGTTTCGGTTATTAGTCCATTAATAGCTCATTAACGTCTCTATTGTTTCCTTCTTTAATCATTAAATTTAATGGCAACGCCATTTTGCAACAATTGTTTTCTCTAATTACATGTATTTGTTAGAGCAAAGGGATGAAACAAAATAATATAATATATGGTATTCTCATACGATTCTTGAGAGATATATAATCTTCCATTCAAACAATAATGGAAAGAATTTCGTTTTTCGTTTATGTAGCAGTTATTTTAGCAGGCAATGGAATCCTGATCAGATAGATAGAATTCACAGGCTAACCTGGACCTTATAATAAGGACTTTTTATCATGCTGTGGATCGCACTGTAAACTGTCGGCGTCTCTTATGCTGCATGAATATGCAGGTTGCTAAGATCACGCGAGCCTCAATGTCAGAAAACGCACCTTCGGCCATATGCGCCAAGCAAAGATTCAGATCAGCTCGCACATTCGCGCCATGTAATTGATCAGAATTTTCACTGAGCGAATTTCAGATAAGCAAGGATGCAATGTTTTACAACGAAGGCTCTGATGAGAATGCGCAGATTGATTTGAGTATTGTTTGGCCGCATATGTACGATAATACGTTTCTCACTTTGCAGCTCACAGAAAGAGACATTAAAATTTATTATTGTTGACATTATTAAGGTTACTTTTAGTCAGAATAAACAATGAGGCGTGATAAGGTGGTGCATAATATTATTTGAAAAACATAATAGTTTCCGTGCAGCCGCTCATCTGAACAATTAGGGAAAGATTTTGCTCACTTTTGGTAAAGTTTACAAACTGCACAGATTCAGGAGGCTTAGGCCAGTTTGTGTTTGCTTAAGTCTATAATTCGCACTAAGTATTTCAGTAGAAACAAGTATCCTAGGCCAGTTTGTGTTTGCCTGAGTCTACAATTAGAACTGAGTCCTTCAAAAGAACCAGGAGGCCTATGCCAGTTTCTGTTTGCTAGAGTCTACAATATGCACTGGACCTTTCGGTAGAAACAGGTGGTCTTGGCCAGTTTGTGTTTGCTCGAGTATACAATTTGCACTGAACCTTTCAGTAGAAACAGGTAACCTAGGTCAGTTTGTGTTTGCTAGAGTCTACAATTTGCACTGAACCTTTCAGTAGAAACAGGTGGCCTAGGACAGTTTGTGTTTGCTAGAGTCTACTATTTGCACTGAGTCTTTCAGTAGAAACAGGTAGCCTAGGTCAGTTTTTGTTTGCTAGAGTCTACAATTAGCACTGAACCTTTCAGTAGAAACAGATGGCCTAGGTTAGTTTATGTTTGCTAGAGTCTACAACTGGCACTGAACCTTTCAGTAGAAACAAGTGGCCTAGGACAGTTTGCGTTTGTTAGAGTCTACAATTTGCACTGAATCTTTTATCTAAAACAGGTGGCCTAGGTCTGTTTTATGTTTGATAGAGTCTACAATCTGCACTGAGTCTTTTAGTAGAATCAGGTGACCTAGGCCATTTTGTATTTGTTAGAGTCTACACCATTGTCTTTCAGTAGAAACAGGTGGCCTAGACCAGTTGATGTTTGTTATAGTCTACATGTACACTTTGCACAAAATCTTTCAGTAGAAACTGGTCGTTTAGGCCAATTTGTGTTTGTAAGAGTCTAGGCTTTAAACCGAGACTACTGTTTTGTCCAAACTGCTAACTTCATGCCTTACTGCTGTTAAAAATACACATTGGATTAGATACTATGATACTGTTTACGAAAGTGGCGGAATTAAATATTTTTGGTCAATTAAATATTCCAATGAAGTTCTCAATAAATTTAAATCTAAAAGCTTTCAGAGCTTCTAAATTGTCTACATATGATTTTATTAAACTGTATACTACGTTACCTCATCATCTTATAAAAGATAAACTTATTGATTCAATTAACCGGACGTTTATTCGGGAGAATACCCAATATTTGGCTTGCAATGAAGAATGTGCTTTTTCCACTTCTGATGTATACAATAATCATAATTTATGGTTGCGTCAATAAGTCTGTGATGCCCTTGTTTATCTTTTGGATAATATTTTTATTAGATTTGGAACTAAACTTTATAAGCAAACTATTGGTATTCCGATGGGAACTAATTCTGCTCCTCTTGTCGCAGATTTGTTTCTGTTTTGTTATGCGAAAGATTTCATGAAGTCTCTCTCACGTGAAAATTAGGCTGACATTATTGAGTCTTGCAATTCAACTTCAAGATACCTTGATGATTTATTAAATATTGACAATATTTACTTTGACCAAATGGTGGACTGCATATACTCTACAGAACTCCAAATAAATAGAGCAAAGTCTTCCGATACCGAGGCACCTTTTTTGGATTTGAATCTATGTATATCTAATGGAACAGTTTCCACTAAAAGATTTGATAAACGGGACGATTTAGATTTTGATATAGTCAATTTCCCTATTCTGGATGGCGATGTTCCCCCGGCGTACCTCATATGGGGTATCTCAACTTATTACATTCGCTAGAGCTTCTTCAAATCTTAGTGACATTAACTGCCGTAATAAAGCTCTAACTGCCAAACTTCTTATACGGGGCTATCGTTTTTTTTAAACTTCGTAAGGCGTTTTCGAAATTGTCTGAAAATACTTCTGCAACAAGGTATATCGGAAGCAGGATTTTATGGTGACAGTGTACAGATTTAGAAAAATTGTAGGAAAATCTAACTTTTCGGAGCAATTCAGAAAACTTATTAACCGTTATAAAAGAATTGGCTATAGCCTGGATATTATACGGCAGACTGCATGCCTAGTTGTCAACCCAATTATTGTTGATGGCTATGCTTCACTCTTTCATTGCACGACGGCGGTTCGGGCCTAAGACTCAATGACGGCCTCTTCGTAAAAAATTTAACCATTGGGATAGGGCTTGACGATATGTCTTTGGCTTGACCCGCCTTGGTTCAACTATTGGTTTTCATTTACTCTGACATACAGTAGAATTAGCCATGAATCCTAGTCTTTGTTTATATTAGTGGTTAATTTGATTTTTATGTTTTCGCTTTGATGCATTGAGTGAGTTAGGAGCCTTTATGCGAACAGAATTTTTATGTATTTCTGTATTAAGAGTTGCAGCGGGACCCAGGGTGAAGTTGGCTAGCTGTAAAAGTGCTTTAAACCCCCAGTGGTTTACTCTACTGACCGTTCTAAGGCGATGGTCCCGGCGTTGGTCTTACTTTTTGTTGCTTTGTGGTTTATTCTACGGGGCGGTTTGTTTTATGGCTTGCCCTGTGTTATTTTGTTCTTGTGTTTTTCAGTCATTTTAGCATTGCGATTACCTCTGTGTTTGTTATAATTTACATATTTTACCCAGTCTTTCAGTAGAAACAGGTGGCCTAGATCAGTTTCTGTTTGTTTGAGTCGAACTTTTGCACTGAGTTTTTCAGTAGAACAGGTGGTCTAAGCCAGTTTTACTTTCAAAGAGTTTTTCAGTAAACACAGAGTTCTTAGGCCAGTTTGTGTTTCCTAGAGCTTACAATTTGCACTGCGTCTTTCAGTAGAAACAGATTGCCTATGTCGGTTTGTATTTGTTAGAATCTACACTTTGCACGAAGTCTTTCAGTAGAAACAGATGGTCTAGGCCTGCTTGTGTGTGATAGAGTCTACACCTTGCACTGAACCTTTCAGTAGAAAGAGGTGACCTAGTCCAGTTTGTGTTTGTTAGAGTCTACACTTTGCGCTGAACCTTTCAGTAAAATAGGTGGCCTAGGCCAGGTTGCATTTGTTAGAGTTTACACTTTGCACTGATTTTTTCATTAAAAACAGGTTGCCCTGACCGTTTTGTGTTTGTTAGATTCTACAATTTGCACTAAGTTTTTCAGTAGAAACATGTGGCCCAGATCATTTTGTGTTTGTTAGAGTCTACACTTTGCACCGAGTCTTTCAGAAGAAACAGGTGGTCTAGGCCAGGTTGCGTTTGTTAAAAAAGGTAAGAGAAAAAGTCCAGGGAGAGCCACAATCACAAACCGCAACCCTTCCCAGACACCAAGAGGAAGAGGAAACAGACAAATCTAAACAAGCACAAATCGAACAAACGTACGAAAAACACTAAGATTAGCTCTCTCTTCCCCAAGCTAGGTAATCGCAATACTAAAAGGACTAAAAAACACAACAACAAAATGACACATGGTAAGACATACAAGAAATCGCCTCGTAGAATACAACATAAAGCAACAAAGAGTAAGACTAACACCGGGACCATCGCCTTAGAACGGTCAGTAGAGTAAACCACCGGGGGGGAGGGGGGGGGGGGGTTTCTACACTTTGCACTGAGTCTTTTAGTAGAAATAGGTGGTCTATGCAAGATTGTGTTTGTTAGAGTCTACACTTTGCACTGATTCCATCAGTAGAAACACGTGGCCTAAGTCAGTTTGTGTTTGTAAGGGTTTGTTAGGGTCTACAATTTGCACTGTGTCTATCAGTAGAAACTGATAGTCGAGGCCAATTCAAGTTTGTTAATCTACAATACACACCGAGTCTTTCAGTAGAAGCAAATGGTTTAGGCCAGTTTGTGTTTGTTAAAGTCTGCAATACGCACTGAGTTTTTCAGTAGAAACTGGTGGCTTTAGCCCGTTTGTGTTTCTTAGAGTCTACAATATGCGCATAGTCTTTCAGTAGAAACAGGTGACCTAGACCACTGAGTTTGTTAGCCTACAATTTGCACAAAGTCTTTTAATTGAAAAAGGTGGCCAAGGCCAGTTTGTGTTTGTTGGAGTCTACAATTTGCACGGAGTCTTTCAGTAGAAACAAATTTTCTAGGCCAGTTTAAGTTAAGCAGAGTTTCCACTTGGTCTGTCAGTAAAACCAGATGGCCTAGGCCAGTTTGTGTTTGTTAGCTTGTACAATTTGCATTAAGTCGTTCAGCAGAAGCAGATGACCTAGGCCAGTTTGTGTTTGTTAGAGTCTACGATTCGCACTGTGTCTTTCAGTAGAAACAGGTGACCTTGGCCAGTTTAAGTTTCTTAGAGATATTGCACTGAGTGTTTCATACAAACAAGTGGCTTAGGCCGGTTTGTGTTTGCTAGAGTCTACAATTCGCACTGAATCTTTCTGTAGAAACAGGTTACCTAGGCCAGTTTAAGTTTGTTTGAGTCTACAATTTTCGTTGAGTTTTTTCAGTAAAAAGAGATGGCCTAGGCCAGTTTGTGTTTGTTAGAGTTTGTCACTGAGGCTTTCAGTAGAAGCAAGTGACTTAGGCCAGTTTGTTTGGATTCGCAGGCTGGTACATGTATGGGACGTCGCAGTGCAAGTCTCCAAAATATTTCCTATGCGTATAAACCTTTTTGCAGAAATGGGGTAGGCAGTTTTGAGTTGTCTGCCTTGAAAGCGTATTAATTTTCATTAACATAGAACACAACTACTAACATATCATTTCGACTTGTGTACAAAGAGTTCGCGAAGGAAAAAAGATCAGACCTTGAAAATAAAGCAGTATCACAAAACGAAGTAAAAATATGTTTTTAAAAACACTCTGCCCTGACATATATGTTTGTCCCTACAAAATGTCATGATTTAAAAGGGGGATAACTCATAATAAATAATTTGATCCTCTTCAAACGTTTATCAAGTGATTTACTCCTCAACGCCAATGAACTCACCAAGTTTCAAAGCCCTAGTTTAAACAGTTATCGAAATATCTTGCTGACAATAAAAGAGTGACGATACAACGAAAAAATGTAATGGATCGAACGACCCATAAGCATTTCGCCCCTTCAACTTCTTCCCAGTTGGGTCATAAAGATTGAGAAAAAGAATACAGACGGGAATAAGAGGATAAATAGAAATCGTGCGAGAATGCAAGTAACCAAACGAAGTCTCATGGGCAGAAAAATAGTAAAAAAAAAAACAATACATTGCAACAGGTTTCAAAAGGTCTGACAGATAAAAAAAAAAAAAAAAAAAAACTTCATCAGAAGACTGCAAGAAATTTAGACTGTCTAGGAAATGACTCTTTTCTTTGGTAAAAGTTTGTCCCTGGAATTTATTGTGCACATATTGCACCTCATTACGCATTATTTTATTTTCGATTTCATTTCTAGTCTCTGTTGTGAATAATTTCCATACCAATACTTTGGTTTACTTTGGGGAACTAATGTTTGTGTTTTTTTTTGTTTTTTTTTTTTTCTTGTCTTGTTTGTTTGTTTTCTGTCAAAATAATTTTATTCCTATCTGAAAGGGAGTCTTTTCTAAAAGGTAAGAATATGCTCCCCTTACTACCTTCTGAAAATGGATATTCTCTTAAAGGTAAGAATTTGCTTACAAAGGGAGCAAAAAATTGTTACCTTTTAAAGATGACACCTTTTCAGAAATTCTTTAATGTACAAAAAAAAAAAAAAAAAAAAAAAAAAAAAAAAACACGCAGCAAGTCACAAAAGTTGTCTCCCATTACAAAAGTGGAGAAAAATCTACCAAGCGAATCCATTCACCCGCTGTTGACTTTGTACTTGTGCAGTACCTATGATGTAAAAGTGTTAAAGTGTGTGTTATGGGGGAAAATACACTGCCCCATCTAGCAGTGTTGGCGTAGCACAGTGCAATAAAAAGATGAGGTTTTCTCTGATAGAAAACTGAAAACACTTGAAATATCTAACTGGGCAAAAAAAAAAAAAAAAAAAAAAGTCTATCGATTCGGATAACTCTCCCAGTGATTACTACATGAAGCATTGGTTTAAGCCGAAACAGCAGAAAACGAATCTTCGGACATGTGCGCCCAGCGAAGATTCAGATCAGACTGTTTTGCGCAGTCTGATCAGAATCTTTGCTGGGCGCATTTTGGATACCTAAGGATGCAAATTTCTTCATACGGACAATGAAATCTCTGATCAGACAGTGCAGATGCGTGGTCTGATTTGAATGTTCCATTACAAAAACACGCCTATTCAAATGTATAGAAAATTTCACCTCTAAAAACCGAAATTTTTCAGGTAAAAAAACTCTGATATTTTTCCTATTTCTGCTCAAAACATAGATTGTTTGTACTCGTTGGAACCGCCTCGGCGAGGCGGCTCTAACGAGTACCCACAATCTATGTTTTTGAGCAGGAATAAGAAAAAAATGTATACCCCTGTAAACCCCAGTTTTACTATATAAAAGTGGGGTTTAAGGGGGTCAAAATTATATAGGCATGTTTTCGTGGTGGTTGGGCGCACATGTTAGAAGGTACGTTTTCTCACTTTGAAGTTCATTTGATGGTTTGTTTTTATAAACACTGACATACGAACTCTTCGAATGACAGCGCTAAGAACAACACATTAGACAGCTCGAGTCTTACTAATTGGCAAGATAAAATGACAGTTGTGACCTAATGACACGAGTAACGTCAGACCGGTGTCCGAGAACGTGGGTATTACATGGCGTTACGTCATGTCATTAAGTCAGATTAAACCACAATTATTGTTATTATATCGTGCCTTTTATTGAATGTAGTGATAAAAAAGAAATAATATCTCCGTACTCTCCTGCAATTAGTTTTTATTGTTTATTAATTTTATTATTATTATATAGACATCAGAGTTCAGATTTTATTTATAGCTCAGGTTTACGTAAATAAATAGCATGCAGTGTATAAAGGAATTAACATTGCATCATTACGAAAACATACCTATTCAAATATATTGAAAATTTCACCACCAAAAAAACTGAATGTTTTCAGATATGAATTCTGATATTTTTTTTATATTTCTATTAAAAATATAGGTTGTGAGTACTCGTTGGAACCGCCTCGCCGAGGCGGTTCTAACGAGAACCAACAATCTATGTTTTTGGGCTGAAAGAAGAAAACTAATGTATACCCATATAAACCCCAGTTTTTCTATACAAAAGTGGGGTTTAAAGGGGTCAAAATCATATAGGTATGTTTTCGTGATGTGGTGATATTAAAATTATATATCTCCTGCATAACTTTTTGAAACTAAACTGCTTTTGATATCTTCGCAAGTATGTTTTTTATTTTTATTTTTTTTTTTTTCAGAAATAAAAAAAAAAAAGAAAGAAAATGAACATAGATGCTCCGTGGTTCCTTCTACTTCACCCATCACGAAAACCTGCCTATTTAATGTTTGCCCCCTTAAACCCCACATTTATGTATACAGTAAAACTGGGGTTTACAGGGGTATACATTATTTTATTATTATTTCCGCTGTGGTTTGAAACTCAAAACATTACGAAAAGATGCCTATTTAAATATACTGAAAATTTTACCACCAAAAAATGAAAATTTTCAGATAAAAAAAAAAAACCGATATTTTTCATATTTCTGCTCAAAACATAGATTGTGGTTACTTGTTAGAACCGCCTTGGTGAGGCGGTTCTAACGAGTATCCACAATCTATGTTTTTGAGCAGAAATAAGAAAAATAATGTATACCCCTGTAAACCGCAGTTTTTCTATATAAAAGTGGGGTTTAAGGGGGTCAGCATTATATAGGCGTGTTTTTGTGATGTGCACTAAATTAGTATAAAAAAAAATGTTGAGTTTTTGCTAAATAGGGTTTTCAGGATCGAATATCACATTAATCTAAAGATTTCTTTTAGACTGATCCAAACAGGAAATTTCATTTACTCTGACATGTTCAGTTCTCGTCCAGAACCATCTTCAAACTGTGACCTTCACGGAACATGGACTGCTTACCACTAGAATGGTACCTTGAGGTAAACAAAGGCCTCTAGATGTCCTAACAGAAGGGAGGTTAAATAAATTTGACAGTATTAGTTTACCTTAATGTACATCCATTTCCCTTTAACAAAATCTATAGCGGGCCGTTATCGGCCCGTCAGGGTAGCTGACGGGCTGATAACGGCCCGTTATAGATTTATGAATAATGCTAGCGGGGATACTACAAACCAAAATTTGCTTTTGAAAATATCCTTTTACAAAAATGAAAACATAAGAAAAATAAAATCAAACAAAATTAAAAAAAAAAAAAAAAAAAAAAAAATGGTGCCCTTCAACCGTCAGTGTGTATATTATATAAACATAATGATACTAATAATAATTCAATACCGCGTCTGATCTTTAACATCAATTTCATCATGAAAGAGTACTCTGGGTTTGGTTAGTAATGAAAATTACATGACTAACCTTTTCAAAAAGGCTTGCAATCTTTTCCGACCTTAGTTTTTCAACTTATTTTTTTTGTTGTTTTTTTTTTTATGTTAGATGGGGTTGGGGGAGAGAATGCATATACTTGCTTAGAGAACTTTAAGCAGTCAAGTCCCAGTCCCAGCCATTTAATTTAGTGAAATGGTATCTGATCTTAAGTCCTGTCTCTATAAGATGGATTGGAGGCTCAGTTTCCATTCAAGAATTTTAGAAAGTGATTTAGTCTGTATTGCCCGATCAATAGTCATTCTTTCCATTGGAAATGTTGCTAAATTGAAAGTACATAGAAAATGAACAATACTAGGTAAAGGAAACTTTTATTAATAAACTAACAAAAGGGCCCAGTTGCTCAAAGCATCGTTAGCTTAACGAGCTCGATAAGGGTCATTTCCTTAATTGTTTTAGCGGATTCAATATACAATATTCTGATAGTTTTTTGCTGAAAATATGTGAGTAGCTTTTCCACTGCAAAAGCTACTCACATGTTTTCAGCAAAAAGTTTCAGCGTATTTGCGTATCACTCGATGTAAATTTTAACGAATCGTTAACTAACGATGTCGTTAGCTTTGAACAACTGGTCCCAGATGTACAAACAAAAATAAAATACTAAACTAATAATCTTGCTAAAATAACACGATAGTTACGAATAAATTGGTTTAATAAAAATTCTTACTCTAAATTACTAGTATCTAAGGATGTGGCACAAATAAAAATACTAACTGTAATGCTTTATCATATACGACTAAATATTTGGAAAAAACACAAATACCATATATACTGATAGCCTGTATCTTAGTATTTACTATTAAGAACGTCGCTGTATGATTCTGATAAACTGCAGTAAGGTAATCTTTTGTAGTGCGCTAATACTTCACTGATGCAAGCCACACGTTGTTGTTTGCTAAATTTGTAATGCAGCACAGTAATCTTTTATCATGTGCTAATATTTCCCTGCTGAAGCCATACGTTGCGTTTGCTAATCATGTACTACGGCACGGTATTTTTTATCGTGTGTTGATACGTCCCTGTTGCAAGCCATCTCAAAAAGGGGCATAGGCAAACAGTGCAGGCCCAAATCATATGCAGCAAAATGTGACGTGTAATCACTGTTTGCATGAAAAAAAAAATCTGCAGTTAATGATAAAATGACATTTTTCTTATTATCTCAGAAACAAATAATGAAATTTTTGCAGAGTAAATGGCATTTGTATTTTTATCTTGTACATAACTAATTCCATTTACATTTTTAGGATAAAAAAAGATATTTTTTTTTTAAAAAGTACGCTTTGGTCAGTTTTTGCCCATTTTTTTTAATGGCAGTATATGTATTTATGTAATAGCCACAGAATGGTTATTCTTTACCTCTGCACATGGCAATTTCAATGATTATTTGCCTTATGAATAATTGCATACATAGAGGATATTTACTCTTTTGCTGTGAATACCATAAATATTGTCATCGAGTGTAATGAAAAACATCAGTATTTTCACGAGTGCGAAGCACGAGTGAAAATTTGAATGTTTTCATTACACGAGATGAAAATTTTATGGTTTTCACTGAAAAAGAGTAAATTTTCTTTTTATTTTATTTTTTACACGCCACTGCACGTTTCTGACGTCATATCTAACGTCACCAAACAAAACATGAACGTCATGGCGTCGACGTTCACTGCTTAATATGTGAAACGCTGGAGAGACAAAATCAAAAAGTTTCGGCAAATCAAAATAATATTGATACCAAAATGTTCCTTACATTCTAACTAAGAAAATGCATACCAACACTTGATACTTTAGTTAAGAAACAAAGAAGTTAGAGGTGTTCAAAAATCTGAAGTGGAGGTAAGATCCACATCTGAAACAATGAAGAAAACCGAAGTCGCCCAAAGCGAGGAGTGAAAATATAAATCGTATCAGTCACTATAGTGAAATGATGCGAAATCATTTCACTAGTGATTGATACCACTTTTATTGTCACCAGATGTACACTGATTTCACCGCTAACAATAAAATAAAAGCTTTTGTGGAAGTGTAACTGTGCAAATGTTTTAAGAAGCATATTTTTTCCACACTGCAGTGAATAGGATTAACATATGTATATACATGTAACTAAATACAGTGGAACCTCTACTAAGCAGCCACCCAGGGGAATGGTCAATTTTGGCTGCTTAATGGAGGTGGCTGCTGAGCAGAGGTACTCACTCATGGGCAATTTTGAGACAGCTGGAGGACTGATATAGCCCAAATGGTGGGCTGTTAGTGAAATACACAATATGATTATGATACTTATTCAGCATAGTGGTATCTATCTATATATATATTTATTTTATTGTCAGCGGTGAAATCAGTGTATATCTGGTGAAAATAAAAGTGGTATCAATCACTAGTGAATTGATATCTTATCATTTCACTATAGTGACTGATACGATTTATATTTTCACTCCTCGCTTTGGACGACTTCGCTTTGCTTCACTGTTTCAGAAGTCGATGTTACTTCCACTTCAGATTTTTGAACAGCTCTAACTTCTTTGTTTCTGAACTAAACTATCAAGTGTTGGTATGAATTTTCTTAGTTAGAATGTAAGGAACATTTTGGTATCAAAATTATTCTGATTCGCCGAAACTTTTTTTGTTTTTGTCTCTCCAGCGGTTCACATGTTAAGCACTGGGCGTCGACGCCATGACGTTCTTGTTATGTTTGGTGACGTTATTTATGTCAGAAACGCGCATTGACGTGTAAACAATAAATAAAAAGAAAATTTACTCTTTTTCAGTGAACACCAAAAACATTTTCATCTCGTGTAATGAAAACATTTACATTTTCACTCGTGCTTCGCACTCGTGAAAATACTGATGTTTTCATTACACTCGATGAAAAAATATTTTTGGTATTCACAGCAAAAGAGTAAATATCCTCTATTTATTTATTACCTGTAACATGCCAAATTGTCCAAAATAACAATTATATATTGTTTATTCTGATCAATTTTTAGAATAAAAATCACTGTTTGCTCAAGAAGTATTCAGAAGTATACCATAATAACACTAAGTATTGGGATAGATAGCCCTTTGCAAACTGTGTAGACCCAGATCAGACGCCACAGAACCCAGCGTCAGATAGGACGCCGCAGAACGCAGTGTCTGATCAGGATCTACGCTGTTTGCCATATTTCATCATTTCTTCGAATTATGAGCGACCTACACCAAACTCTTCGGCGACTTTCCCCGAGTACTTCAATCTTCATCCACCTTACAGATTGGATCAACTCAAAATAATTGAAATAATCCTGAAAGGGCCGTAAATTGCAAATAAATAAATTTTTATGGTGTTTTGTATTCAACCTGAAATCAGGCATTTGATCCTTTTCTCTTGCATCAGTTCAAACACTAGAAACATATTTTTTTTTTTTTTTTTTTTTTTTCTTCATAAAAATGTTTCTGTATTTCTGTACATGTTGAATATAGCAGTTTGCCAAGTGCATAAAGACAGAGCAAAAGGTAAAATATATGTGATGATTTAAGAATATATGGAATAGATTCTATGAATTTCTTTACATGTTTTTTTTTCTTTTTTTCTTTTTTTTTTTATTCCTGTCTTCCTCACACAGTGGCAATTACAGCCTCTAGTCAACAAATGCTTCGCTGCAGACCTGATAATGATCCTTTAAGGTAGTATATGCTAACAGTTGTAGAGCAGAAAACTCATTAAAGTATTCCAAAGATATCATGAGAAAGTGAAGCTATTAATGTACAGTTATAATAACACCCCTGAATGATGAGGAGGTCAAATGATTCTGGAGCTTTCTGAACCTTGTGAGCCGGACTGAAGCCGTACGTTGTTTATGTTTATCTTATCACATAGCAGCCTAAATTTCCAATATTCTGCATGACATATCTTGCGATGTAGATGATCTACATGCATGTAAATGTGATAAATCAGTTCTGCGCATGCACGAGCGATATAAGCACTCGCTCACGCTTGTGCATTATCGCATCGTACATGCGCACGAACCAAGGTATAACTAAGACATATACTGCAGCAAGTTAATCTTTTATCGTGAGCTAATATTTCCCCGCTGAAACCATATGTTGTGTTTGCTAATCATGTACTGCGGCACGGTTTTTTATCGTGTGCTGATATGTCCCTGCTGCAAGCCATACACTGTTGTATGTTTATCATAAACTGCACTAAGTTAATCTTTTATCGTGTGCTAATATTTCCCTGCTAAAGCAACACGTTGTGTTTGCTAATCATGTATTGCGGCAAGGTATGTTTCATCGTGTGCTGATATGTCCCTGCTGCAAGCCATAAGCTGTTGTATTTTATCATAAACTGCAGCCAGTTAGTCTTTTATCGTGTGCTAATATTTCCCTGCTGAAGCCATACGTTGTGTTTGCTAATCATGTTCTGCGGCACGGTATTTCTTTTATCCTGTGCTGATATGTCCCTGCTGCAAGCCATAAGCTGTTGTATGTTATCATAAACTGCAGCAAGTTAATATTTTATCGAGTGCTAAATTTCCCTGCTGATAGCCATACGTTGTTGTATGCTAATCATAAACTGCAGCAAAGTATTTTTTTATCGTGTGCTGCTTTTTTTTCTGCTGATAGCCATACGTGGTTGTATGCTAAACATAAACTACAGCAAAGTCATCTATTATCGTGTGCTAAGATTTCCCTTCTGATAGCCATGCTTTTTTGTTTGCTAATTATAACTGCAGAAAAATAATCTGTTATAATGTGCTAATATTTCCCTTCTGATAGCATGCTTATCATAAAATACTGCAAAATAATCTTTTATCAGGGGCTAATACTTTTCTGCTGATAGCAAAACATTGCTGTATACTTATCATAAACTGCAGTAAAATAATAATCTATTGTGACCTTATATTTCTCTGCAGAAAGACACATTGTTGTATGCTAATCATTAACTGCAGCGAAGTAGTCTGTTTTCGTGTGCTAATATTTCCCTGCTGAAAGTCATGCGTTGTTTGTATGATTATCATAAATTATACCGGGGTAATCCATTACAAAAACATGCCTATTCGAATATATATAGAAAATTTCACCCTCAAAAAATCTCTGATATTTTTCACATTTCTGCTCAAAACATAGATTGTGGGTACTCGTTAGAACCGCCTCGGAGAGGCGGTTCTAACGAGTACCCACATTCTATGTTTTGAGTAAAAATAAGAAAATTAATGTTTACCCCTGTAAACCCCAGTTTTACTATATATAAAAGTGGGGTTAAGGGGGTCAGAATTATATAGGCATGTTTTTGTGATTTTTTATCGTAACCTAATATTTCCTTTTTGATAGTCATGCGTTGATGAAAGCTAATCATGTACTACAGCAGTGTAATATTTTATCGCGTGCTTATGTTTACCTTTTGATAGCAATTATTTGTTGTATGCTAATCATAAACTGCAGAAAGACGTTCTGTTATCGTGTGCTGGTATTGCTCTGCTGATAACCACACGTTGTTGTGTGCTAATCATAAAAATGCAGCAAGGTAATATTTTATACAATACGTTGTTGTATGCTAATCGTATAATAGAGCAAGATAATCTTTAAGCAATAGGCTAATATGTCTTTGCTGATAGCCATGCGTTGTTGTGTGCCAATCATTAACTGCAGCAAGGTAATCTTTTATCGTGTGCTAATATTTCCCTGCTGCAAGCCATGCGTTGTCGTATGCTAATGATATACTAGATATACAGCAAGGTAATCTTTAAAAGTGGGCTAATATGTCTTTGCTTAAAGCCATGCGTTTTGGGGTACCAATCATTAACTGCAGCATGGTAATCTTTTATCGTGTGCTAATATTTTCCTGCGCAAGCCATTCGTTGTTGTTTGCTAATGTACCGTAGCAAGGCAATATTTTATTGTGTGCTAATACGTCGCTGCTTCAAGCCACACATGGTCGTATGCAAATCATGTACTGCACCAAAGTATTCTTTTATCGTGTGCTTATATTTCCCTGCTAAAAGCCATATGCTGTTGGGCGCTAATCATAAACTGCAGCAAGGTATACTTTTATCGTGTGCTTATTTTTTCCCGCTGCAAGCCACTTGGTTTTGGGCGTTAATCATAAACTGCAGCAAGGTATTCTTTTATCGTGTGCTTATATTTCCCTGCTGCAAGCCATTTTCTGTTAGGCGCTAATCATAAACTGCAGCAAGGTATTCTTTTATCGTATGCTTATATTTCCCTGCTGCAAGCCTTTTGCTGTTTGGCGCTAATCATAAACTGCAGCAGGGTATTCTTTTATCGTGTGCTTATATTTTTCCGCTGCAAGCCATTTGTTGTTGGGCGCTAATCATAAACTGCAGCAAGATATTATTTAATCGTGTGCTTATATTTTCCCGCTGCAAGCCATTCGTTGTTTGGCGCTAATTATAAACTGCAGCAAGGTATTCTTTTATCGTATGCTTATATTTCCCTGCTGCAAGCCATTTGTTGTTGGGCGCTAATCATAAACTGCAGCAAGGTATTTTTTTATCGTATGCTTATATTTCCCTGCTGCTGGCCATTTGCTGTTGGGCGCTAATCATAAACTGCAGAAAGGTATTCTTTTATCGTGTGCTTATATTTCCCTGCTGCAAGCCATTTGTTGTTGGGCTCTAATCATAAACTGCAGCAAGGTATTCTTTTATCGTATGCTTATATTTCCCTGCTGCAAGCCATTTGTTGTTGGGCGCTAATCATAAACTGCAGCAAGGTATTCTTTTATCGTAGGCTTATATTTTTCTGCTGCAAGCCATTCGTTGTTGGGCGCTAATCATAAACTGCAGCAAGGTATTCTTTTATCGTGTGCTTATATTTCCCTGCTGCAAGCCGTTTGTTGTTGGGCGCTAATAATAAACTGCAGCAAGGTATTCTTTTATCGTGTGCTTATATTTCCCTGCTGCAAGCCATTTGTTGTTGGGCGCTAATCATAAACTGCAGCAAGGTATTATTTTATCGTGTGTTTATATTTTCCTGCTGCAAGCCATTCGTGAATGGGCGCTAATCATAAACTGCTGCAAGGTATTCTTTTGTCGTGTGCTTATATTTCCCTGCTGCAAACCATTCGTTAATGGGCGCTTATCATAAACTGCAGCAAGGTATTCTTTTATCGTGTGCTTATATTTCCCTGCTGCAAGCCATTCGTTAACGGGCGCTAATCATAAACTGCAGCATGGTATTCTTCTATCGTGTGCATATATTTTCCTGCTGCAAGCCATTCGTAAATGGGCGCTAATCATAAACTGCAGCAAGGTATTCTTTTATCATGTGCTTATATTTCACAACTGGAAGCCATTTGTTGTTGGGCGCTAATCATAAACTGCAGAAAGGAAATCTTATATCATGTGCATATATGTCCCTGCTGTAAGCCATTAGTTGTTGGGCGCTAATCATTAACTGCAGAAGGGTAATCTTATATCAGGTGCATACATTTCCCTGCTGCAAGCCATTCGTTGTTGGGCGCTAAACATAAACTGTAGAAAGGTAATCTTATATCAGGTGCATATATTTCCCTGCTGCAAACCATTTATTGTTGGGCGCTAATCATAAACTGCAGAAAGGTAATCTTATATCAGGTGTATTAATTTCCTAGCTGCAAGCCATTCATTGTTGTGCGCTAATCATAAACTGCAGAAAGGTAATCTTATATCAGGTGCATATATTTCCCTGCTGCAAACCATTCGTTGTTGGGCGCTAATCATAAACTGCATAAAGGTAAGCTCATATACGTATCAGATGCATATATTTCCGTGCTGGAATCCGTACGTTGTTGTATGCTTATCATCAGTTGCAGCGAGGTGATCTTTTATCATGCGCTAATATTTTCCAGCCGCAAACCCACTCACGTCATTTACATCCATAAATGAATCCTATCTGCGGTTAAAGCATTTGGCCGAAAAATTCAATTAAACAACTGACCCAGGTCCGAAACGACAAAGAACCCGTTCGTATCAACTTTAACCCAATACGCAGGTGTTGCTGAGGCACAGACCCCAAAAGCGATCAAATATACGGTGCCATCTTACAAGAAAGATGGCTGTAATAGCCACACCGTGAGAAAACGTAGTACTAGCTTCTGACATGTGAATTCAATGAAGACTCAAATCATTCTGCCTGTCAGCGCAGTCTAATCCGAGTCTTTGCAGATGCTGGTAAGACCGCGCGAAAACAGAGATAGCTCTGAATCTTCTCTGGGCGTACATGCCGAAGGTACGTTTTCTGATGTTGCGGCTCATTTCTAAAACTTAATACAATACAATACAATAATCTATTCCAAACATAATACCGGTTTTAGGAGATTACATACATACATAATATACGTACCACCTCGGTCGCGCCCTTCGAAAAAGTGTCTGAGAGTTTAGGTGGACAGAGAAGGCATCGGCCTGTGCGTTCGAGCAGATTGATTCCTTCACTGTCCGCTAACAGAATCATTGGACTAATATATATAAAATGTATCAATTGAGAACAAATGCTGGGATGAGACTTTACGCATGCGTGAGATGAATCTGGATCTGTACTTTTTGGCGCATGCTCGAAGACATATTTTCGCTTTGCAGCAAATGCAAACTAAATATACATATCTTGGTGTAATATACATATACAAACACATATACGTACATATATACACATAGAATAAATAGTACCCTTGGCAAAACCCAATCATAATTTTTTATCAGTTACTTTCAAAATTAATGTCAACAGTGATTTTAACAATAGTAGTCTTCCATACAAATAATGTGATGCTCCAAGCCTTGGCTGCACTGCTCCACATAGCAGAAACTGGCGCAGGCATCATGTTTCCTCGCTTTTTTCTAATTTTCGATGTGCACGTGGAGAAATAGGGTGTGTATGAGTTATTTAAAGTCGGTTTCGTGCAATTCGTTTTCTTTGTATGCGAAGATGGCGCAAAGGCGACTGTCAGAAGCGGAAAGATGGCAGATAACTGGAATTCTTTCGACAGGAATGGCCTTCAAAGCTATTGTTCGTCAACTTGGGTTTCATCAAACACTTATCAGTCCATTGGTTCGGAACCATAGGGAAGGACCGAAAACGTTTGGGGCGACCTACAGCGACGTCATAATGCAAAGACAGGGCGCTGATTCGCATAGTATGACTTCATCCCTTTGCCCTTTGCAACGAGTTCCCACTTCCAAAGGGAACCGCTACTCAATCGTCGTTTTTCCATCAGGACTTCGAGAAACCGACTTACCTTCAGAAAGGTCATCAAAAGCCATGTTCTGACAGACCGCCATCAGAGACTACGTCTGCAATGGTTATTAGCCAGGTGAAACTTGAATCTGAGGTCATGGCGCCGCATTCTTCGGTTGGGTGTAAGAAGGTTCCTGCTCCATATCATGGATGCACGACTGATTGGAGTGGAGGCACAGGAACACGGTGTATACACCCAGAAATACCCTGCCAACCGTTCCGTACGGGGGACGCTCAGTCATGGTGTGGGGATGCCTCTCACATGATTGCACTCTGAACCTGATCACCATACAAGGCAATCTGACGGACAACCAGTACATTTGCAATGTCCTGTAACTGGTTGTTTTACGCCAGAACATCGTTTCCGCACATTATAGCCTACCTTCAAACCAATGCTTGACGACTTTGCCATTGCCAGCCTTGAGTCGGGATTTAAATCCTCCGGGGAATATATGGGATCTCATTGGTCATGAGTTACAGGCATTGGATCCTCCCGTGCAGAATTTGCAAGAACTGAAAGCATCTGTACATAGGGAGTGGCCAAATTTGACCATTGCTCAGATCCGATGTTACAAAAGAGGAATGAGACGCAGCGTGGAAGCCGTTATCAGGATACAGCGACGCTACAGCCGGTACTGACCCCTATAGACTATGGATGCGTTCTAGGAACACGATTTGATATTTTAACCCATAACAGCCACTCTAACGTGCCAAATGAACTCCGCAGCTTTATACATAAAATGCATTTTTTTTTTTTTTTTTGTCAAAACAGTGCAGTTGGTGCTCTTGCAAAACGTTCATTCAAAATTTCAAAATGTCGAATAACAGTTGTTTATGCTGAGTGATATATTGTTGCTTCTACCTATTAAAGTCATATTTCTCTCCGTGTATTATAATTTCTCGTCAGGGCTTCGTGGTTACGCACTGCAAGAAAGTCATTGGGTGCTTAACTTTTCGGACGTCTTTTTTTTTTTTTTTTTTTTTTTTTTTTTAACAAAACTCCGTCCTTTAAAATAGAAATTCCCGGGCGGGCGGATGTCGGGCGTCGGGCGGGGGTCTGGCGGGTAGGCGTCGGGCGGGCGGGCGGACGTCGGGCGTCGTCTTAGATTGACCTTTTGGTTAACATTTTTTTTTCAAAGTTATATGTCACCTTTATTCTTCAGTGGATTGCTTTCATATTTGGTAGGGATGAAGAGGAAGACCAAAAGGTGTGTCAAATGCAAGAAAAACAACTCTCACTTTCTTTGTTATGTGCTTATCTCCCCTGACGTCCGAGGTTTTCCTATTGGTTAACTTTTTTTTCAAAGTAATGTGTTATCTTTATTCTTCAGTGGATTGCTTTTATATTTGGTGGGGATGAAGAGGAGGACCAGTAGGCATGTGGCGTGCAAGAGAGACAACTCTCACTGTCTCCTTTATGTACTTATCTCCCCTGTGCGTCCGAGGTTTACCTTTTGTTTAACCGGCTTTTATTTATTTTTATTTATTTATTTTTTTTTTAATTTGAAAGTTATATGTTACCTTTATTCTTCAGTGGATTGCTTTCATTGTTGGCAGGGATAAAGTGTAGGACCAGTAACTTTTCGCGTAAAAGAGAGACAACTCTCACTTTCTTTGTTGTGCTCTTTTCTCCCTTGAAACCGAAAACTTGTGCAGGCCATAACTCCCATACTGTTTTAGATAATTTGATAACATTTGGTAGAGACACATATCAGGTCAAGAGTGTCATATATAAGAAGGACAATTCCTTTGTTCTTTTTTTCTAGTTATCTCCCCTGAACAAAGTTCTAAGCCAAATTCTTGTGCACTTCATTACATCTTAATGGTTTGGAATATTCGATAATATTGGTAGAGGCATAGATAAGAACCAGTAGGCATTTCGCGTTCAAGAGAGACAACTCTGACTTCCTTCGTTTAATAATTATTTCCCCTGAAGCCGAGAGCTTGTGCAGCCAAAATTAATTTTTGACTTTTTTTTTTTTTTTTTTTTTTTTTTTTTTTTAATCTGTCCTTTAAAATAGCGATGCGCCCAGTGAAGATGCTGGTAAGACCGCGCGAAAACACAGGGGCGGGCGGGTGTCAGGCATTGGGCGTCGCCTTTTCTTTAACCATTTTTGTAAAACCCTTAGGCGTTTTCTTGTTTTTATGTGTATATAGTACTACATAAACTGTAAATCGTGGATTGTTTTTAGCAATGCCGACTAATGCCGATGAGTACAATACTTGAAAAAAGTATGAAACTTTTTTATGGAAGCGTCCTAGTGCCAGGTAAAAAAAAAAAAAAAAAAAAAAAAAAAACAATATTTAAGTCCCACGTAGGAGATAGTAACTCCTACGTAGAAGATAGTAACTCCAACGTAGGAGAAAATAAGTCCTACGTAGAAGATAATAAGTCCTTCGTAGGAGTAAGTAACTCCTACGAAGGAGATAATAAGTCCTACGTAGGAGATAGTAACTCCTACGTAGGAGATAATAAGTCCCACGTAGAAGATAATAAGTCCTACGAAGGACGTAGGAGATAATAAGTCTTACGTAGGATATAATAACTCCTACGAAAGAGATAATAAGTCCTACGTAGGAGATAGTAACTCCTACGTAGGAGATAATAAGTCCCACGTAGAAGATAATAAGTCCTACGAAGGACGTAGGAGATAATAAGTCTTACGTAGGATATAATTACTCCTACGAAAGAGATAATAAGTCCTACGTAAGAGATAGTAACTCCTACGTAGGAGATAATAAGTCCTACAAAGGAGATAGTATTTAGTTATAGATAATTCAATACGATTTTGATTTAAAGATCAATAGTTTAACCTAAGTGAACGATAATTTAGGAAGACAATAGTTAATCTAAGAAAACAAGTTAGCGAAGGTTAAGGGATCAAATATTCCTATCCCCTCCCCCCCCCCACCCGCCCCCACATACACACACAAGAAAGGGTTTGACATTTCATGCAAAGTGTATAGTATCTTTTCTGGTTAAAATAAGACAAATATCACCAATTTATCGTCTGCTGAATTAGCCCAGGACAGTTGTATCAGATTATGAAAAAGGGACGTTGTGTTTTATGCAAACACAAAAGACCCAGATCAGACAGCACATCTGCACATTCTGATCAGGATTTTCAGTTTATCGTTGAATTGTACAGAAACCCGTGTTTCTTTAGGTACATGTACACAATTAAAGGTGCCGATTTGTCTGCCCGGATTCTTAGATCATTGTCGTAATGGTCCTTTTTAAAATTGATGTTCATTTGATGTTTTGACCACTTTGTTTTTATTGCATGGGTTATAGAGCAAACCATAACCTTGTCCAGTGGCCTGAGGATTCTGGTTCTCAGCTGTATGATGTCAAGTAGATAAATGAAACCAGGAGGCACAGGTCCCCGGAGAAGGTTGTATTTAACCGGTTCACACTTCATGGAAATACACAATGATGTTAAACTTGTGTTTATATATGTTTGAATAATCTTTTCAAACCAATGTTCTAATAAAAAATAAAAAAAAATAGAATGTCTTGTTGATATTTTGTAGAACTTTGAGGTGTGTACAAGTAAAATAAGAAACAATGATGGTTGAGTCTTTTCAAATAAAAATGGACTTTATGAATTATGCAGAGTCTACACTGCACGTGAAAAGAGCTTGCACATTTTATCAGCGAAAAAATATATGGACAAGCTGATCTGGAACTACAATTGTTGCACATATTATTAAATCCTGTTTTTATTTTTTCAGTTCAGTTTTCAGATTTTTAACGCTGTCAGGCAACTGAGTCACATAGAGTAAGTGCCAGATAAATCTGGATTAGTTTTACTGGACTACTGGATTGGCTTGAAACGGTGCCTAGTTATAGTTCATAACTAGGTCACCTCGCCCAGACACGGTATGCGTGCACTTCCAGACCTCGTGCGTGTCTAGACCTCGTGCGAGAGTAGTTGTCTAGCCTATAAGTTGCTGAATTTTGCGTATCGGTCGACAAGTTTGAATTTTTAATCTCGTACAATGTACCTAGTGTCAATTCCGACTACGTAATGCATTAGGCACTCAGCTCGAGTCGTGCGAAAGTTTCAGGCACAGGCCACATGTCATCGATCGGGCGCCGGAAAGGGTGCAAGGTGGGTGTCCTCACCCAGGAGCCAAGTGGGTGTCCTCACCAATAAGCCGAGGAGTGTCCTCACCAAAGAGCAGAGAGAGTGTCCTCACTCAGGAGCCGAGAGGGTGCCCTCACCCTTGGACCTAATGGGCGTCCTCACCCGCGTGCCACCAGTTGACCTACTTAGAGTAAGTCTTGCCAAGATAACTTGGCGGCACGAGCCGAAGTAGCGGTGGTCCTCCACCATCCCCTAAATGATCTCGACATGACTTTTCCAGGACATCGTACCAATACGCCGTGTTAGTCTGTCTCACGCCGGTCGCCTCCATCAGCATCTCGATGTTGGAGTACCACGGGTCATCGTAGAACTTGCTGGTTCGCCCCTTGATCTGTAACCAGTGTTTTTTTTTTCTTACTGGTAGACGAAGAATACTGGTAGATCGATGTTGAGTTCTTCATCTTCCCTGGACAGTCTTGTAGCTTTGATGATGACCTTGTAGGTGGTGGCGTTGACGTCCTGGAGGTCGTATTTCTCATGTAGAGGATATTCGTCCTCTATGTTGACGTGGAAATACTGTGTCGGCTGTTTATTCGTATACTTCGGCGACTTCGTTCTCGGTCTCTTGGCACGTGGAGTCTCTGGAGAAGGAGCCGGTGCAGCTGGTTTCTTGATGCATGGAGATGGTGTAAGCTGTGCTGTCTTTGGTGGTCTTGTAACTGTGATGGTGTCTGACGTGTTGATCTCCAGTGCCTGTAGTGCTGGTGGTGAGGTCTCCTTCCCCGGTGCATTCGATTCTCGGCGTACTGTAGGCGTCGATCTGGTAGGTGGGGGTCGTCTAGCAGCTGTGGGCTGGCGAGGCCACTCGCCAGCTGAGGGTGCAGGCTGCCTCCTGCTTTCGGCCCTCTTCTTGTAGACTGGTAGCGTTGGTAGATTCTTATGGAAGGTCAGTTCAACGCGAACATGATCCTTCTCGTCAGCCATCCTCCAGAGAGGATGACCAACAAACTTGTACTCACTCAGGGCCCTGAGTAGTACTACAGGTATAACAGACTCAGACATGGTTATTCTTAAGTTATTCAGCAGACGATGTTGACACTTCGGAGGTCGAAGGTCGAATGTTTTTTTTTATTTGGAGAGACTCTTGTTATTTCTGTGATGGGTAGTTAGCATATGTGGATAAAATGTAGTTTTCCTTGGATTATTACTGTTACTACTCTAGGTTTCTACACAGAGAGACGCACATGCTTACAGTTTAGACCATTATGAAAATATATAGAAGATTTCACCTCCAAAAACAAAAACAAAATCAGATTAAAACCCTGATATTTTTCATATTTCTGCTCAAAACATAAATTGTGGGTACTCGTTAGAACCCGCTCGGCGAGGCGGTTATAACGAGTACCCACAATTTATGTTTTCGAGCAAAACTAAGAAAAATTATAAATACCCCTGTACACTCCACTTTTACTATATAAAAGTGGGGTCTAAGGGGGTCAACATTATATAGACATGTTTTCGTGACGCCAGATCAGAAGTCACATACATGTTACACATTGTGTAATCAGGGTCTACAGGGTTTTACATTTAGCCAGCAATGTTTAGACAAATCAGTGAGTACTATAATGAATGGCCTTGTAAAAAATATAGGGCAAGTGCGATAAAGGATCATCTGATATCCCAGGTTTGTTTTTGAAACAATTACCTTTAGGCCAATGTTTGAAAAGGTGTGAACAATTTATTGAATCTGAGAGATGGTGGTTAGAGAAGAAGTGATTTACAATATTTACCAAAGTGTTCGGATAGACACACCTTAACAAACAGCAGTCGCGGCCCCTGATCAGACATTACATTGCAGAACATCTTATTAAGGTCTACACACTGTTTGCGACCCAAATAGGACGTATAAGCTATGTCAACAGGTAGTACATATAACACCATCCTCGGTAACCCAGGTGTGACCCATTACGTTACACTCCAGTGATGAATGGAGTGTAACGTAATGGGTCACACCTGGGTTACCGAGGATGATATAACACGCACTTAATCAAATTTCAGTATAGGATTTAAGGTGTTTAATAATTAGCAATATTATACCCCTAAACACACATGCAGTAAAAACTGTTAAAGCTCCACGTAGCTATTTTAAAACAAAATGTTTTAATATGACCAACATAATAATATTTATTCATCGGAATTGTAATGTACAGCTCAATCATTTACTATTACTTATCATTTTTGATAAATAAATAAATCATAATAATAATAATGGTAATTATAATAATAATAATGTCATTATTATCACTATGTTTTAATTTCTTAGAAAACCATTTTATGAGATAAAATAGGACAAGCATATGATTTTCCGAATTATGATATACAGTTTGATTGCTGTTATAATTATTTCTGAAAATAATATCAATAATAATGTTATTATTATCATTTTGTTTTAATGTATATTTTTTTAATTTTATAAATAATCAATTGAATAGATATATTTTATGAAATGAAATATCAGATATGACCAAAATATGATTGTTTTTTTTCGCATTGTAATGCGGTTAGTAACACCTTTGTAGGAGAAAGTAAGTCCTACATATGACTTATTATCTCCTACGTAGGTGTTAGTAATTCCTACGTAGGTGTTAGTAAGTCCTACGTAGGATTTTTCATCACCTACGTAGGAGTTACTCTCCTACGTAGGACATCATCTCCTACGTAGTAGTTACTATCTCCTACGTAGGACTTATTATCTCCTAGGTAGGAGTTATCATCGCCTCCGTAGGACTTATTGTCTATTACGTAGGAACGTAGGACTTAAATTTTTTTTTTTTTCACCTGGCACTAGGGCGCTTCCATACTTTTTGTCTTCACATTAATTCACTTATAATATCTATCTATCTATATTTATTTATTTATTTATTTATTTATTTATTTATATGGGTGTTGTCAAAGTAAGGTGACATGTCTTCAAAAGGGCAACAGTACCTCACAAAACAAAAATGTGTTTACAAGTTCCAAATGTCAAGTTATGGTTTTATAATTTTGGTTAAATGATAAAAAAGTTCAACGCTACTGACGTTACTCGATTGTGACTGGCATTTAATAGCTTTTGTTTAGATCATCTGGATGAAATGTTCAACACGAACTAAAACACCTGATAGGTATCCTGACACTTCCGCTAAGGGAGACAATTGTTACTATCTAAGCACAATTACTGAAAAGGAACGCGTGAGAATGACCCAAATGCAATTTCTAGGCAAAGCAGGCCCTGATCAGCCTGCGCATCCGTACAGTCTGATCTGGGGCATTTTTGTACGTCAACATACATTACATGTAAAGTATCCACTGATTCCGTAAGCGGACAACGGCATCTGCGCAGGCTGATCTTTGCATGCGTTGTTCGCAAATTGCATAAGGGCCTTTTTTGTGCGTTGTGCATCAATTATATATCTTAGTTTACACAGTCAAAATTGTTTTATGAATATTATTTATGAAAGTGTTGGCTTTTCTAAATAAGCCGAAACGTCCAAAAGCGTGCCTTCAGACAGCGCTTTTGCGTAGTCTGATAAAATGTTTCGCTGGGCGCATTTTGGATAGCCAAGAATGCAAAATTTCCTCGTATGGACAATGAAAACACTGATCAGGCTGCGCGGAGGCGCAAGCTGATTTGAGTCTTAGTTAGGCGCCCGTGCCAGATGGTACGTTTTCCGACGTTGCGGTTCAGCTGCATGTAAAAATTGACACGAGCATTCTTTATCGCAAAATTTATTTGGACGTACCCAGGAAAGGCTACTGTCATTGAGCACAGCCCTCTCGCGTAGTACCAAATACGTAGTATTATGACAGGAAAGGACAACCCAAAATAACGGTTTCTCGACAACAAAATAACTGCTGCGAAAGAAACGCTCTAAAATACCACATTTACCTTAAATATTCGTACACCTGAACCCCTTACAAAATTTGTTTTCTAAATTACCATATTTACACTAACTATTCGGACACCTATACTCCTTACCATATCTGTTCTAAATTTTGAACAAGTACAACATACTACCTAATGTTGTGTCTGAAATAGCTGGATGAATGGCAAACAGTGTAGACCTTGATGAGACGCCATGTTCTCCGGCGTCTCATCTATGTCTACACTGTTAGCTCTGTCTGTCCGCATGCATAGGTAAATACGGAATGGAATTGATTAATGGATATCTAAAATTTGACCGATCGATACTCATACATCTACAATGTACCCAGCGGACAAGCAACTTTGAGATAACGTCGCATCAACATCGATACAACGTCTTGACATTGCATCGACGTTGATACGACGTGGTAGAAACGTCATTTGCATCAATTTATGACATAAAACTTCGAAATTCAAATAATGGATGAAAATGAAAAAAAAAAAAAAAAAAAAAAAAAAAAAAGAAAGAAAAAAAGGTTATAAAACATTAGCAATTCCGTTGACTGAAACTTGTCAATAAAATGTTTATTATATAACCTAAAAATAGAATGTCTTTTGTTGGCTGAAAGCTGTTTTCAGCCCTGTAAATATATTTGATGTTCATCTGCTCTTCCACTTACAAAACTTTAAGGTTCAATGTTCAAGTTATGAGTATTTTCACTGCCTGACCACATAAATAATTTTGACATGAGCTTTGCCTCGGTCAGTACTGACGACATTGTCTACGTGCGCTCTAATATTAATGGGGTCTGGTGTTGACTGTTATTGCCACAGGTATTAAGAGAAAAAGATAAACAATATAATAAAACAATTATTGACTATTGAGGTATTGGATATGACGTTAATATCAGCAATTTAATATCAATATTGACCTCGGCTATCGCCTCGGCCAATATTCCTTTTCTCTGGTGGATATCACATCATATCCAATACCTCAATAGTCAATAATTGTATAGTATTCACAATTTTATAAAATATATTATATATGCTTGGAGACCTATAGCCATATATTTGTTTACACAATTCCGTGGCCTCCGCTAAGTCGCCGGAAAAGAAAAAAATAATTTGGCAAGCATACATCCTGTCGTGATCAAGCTGTCGGCGAGAATGTATCAAAATATTCCTAACGGATCAAGAGTTATGGCCATTGTCGCTAACTGACTACGTACGGAATCACTCCATTATAGGGCCCAGTCCAAAATTCAACTTTACGGTCGGTCGTCTTTTATGAGGGTCGTTCAATAATGCAGTCGACTCTCGTTATCTCGAATTCCAGGGGACTCTCTGAAACACTTCGAGATATCCGTACCTGAAAATATTAGAGTTACAGAAGTGAGGAAAACAATAAATCGAACAAAAACCACATTTAACAAATGAATATACGTACGAGTAATTTGACTCCTGAAGTTAGACTATATTGAAAATATTGTGGAAAATTAGGAGCTATGTCTCCTCTTTTCCACAATATTGTGATAGCTGTTCTTAGATTACCATGTTAAAACAGAGACCAGAAATTCACTTCGAAATAAGCGGTTATTCGAGATAAGCGAGGTCGAGATAGTGAGAGTCGCATGTAAATGGTTTTATCAAGGTCTGAACAAATGTCGTAGCACGTCTTTTTCCTTGTATCTATTTCACAAGTTTCGATGCATTTCTCAAAGATAAAATTGTGAGTGTATTCAATGAACTTTTTATACATTATAGCATAAAGTGAATAAATAAATAAAAATAAATAAATAAATAAATAAATAAATAAACTAAGAAGTGTTCTCCTTAAAGGGAAGTTACGGGGAACAATGTTGTCATCGGGATACAAAATTTTGTATACAAATCATCTTATTCAAAACAATCAAAATGTTCAACATTTTTTATTTTATACATGGTAGAACATCTCCCCGTACATCATCATAGTGCAGATTATATTTCATTTCCTTTGGAATCACTGAGCTAGTTGTGGTATATTTGAAAATAGTGTTCTGCTCATTTATACGCTAGAGGGAGTAAGCAGTTATGCAAACTTCATTACTGCTTATGAAGAGTCTCTGCTTTTATAGATATTCCTATTTTTGATTGAACCATGTAGACACTGATCAGACACCATGTTATTTGACGTCTGATCTAGGTCTACACTTTTTACCAATGTTCCTTTTATGGGATGCTAGGCATTAATGGTTTGAGACGTTGACCTTCATGTGTACTTACAGAAGTTATAATACTGAATGAACATATTCAACTCTGCCAGGGATACCTAGCCCTGCAAACGGGGTCTGGAGATGAGGGTTCCGGAGATTATGATGGTGCCATCTCTCATCCCATTTCTGGCACCAAACGAAGCGTTTAATGGCGTCAGTAGTCGCAGTCACCCATCCATGTACTAACCGCAAAATGCATTTCTTTAGTTCGTAAAAGACCCAACTACTCTACAAACGTCGCCATAATAGCTGGCTTCCGTATCAAGGCTGTAGAAGTGATCTATATACCTGTTCCATTGCAATTATATTTGTCGTTTACCCATAACAAGATGCAGCTTTCTGCAGGCAGATTCTCTTATTATCTCTAAAATCATGGTATCAAGTTCGAGTCTAATTAATTTTAATCGTTTGTACAAATAATGATGATATAATAACTTGATGTGAGGCGTTTCATTAAAACCAAGACTCCAATTTGCTTTCTGTTTTTCCAGAGGCAGCCTAAATAAATGTTATCACGTTGTGCAATTAATAGTTTGTAAGATTAAATCAGGAAATATAATGTATTAAGAGAAATATGTTTAGTCATTGTTAATTTTAAGTCTGTTAATTACAAAATGCTATACCACAATATATACCACACTATTGCATATCTTATTGCATTGGTTATGAAAACTCCAGAAGCAATTCAGCTGCCTTAATTCTTTCCCCACTAGTGGCGATTTTTTTGTCGTCTGCTGATAACTTTTGCAAACAGTTTGAACCGAGATCAGGCCCGACAAAACGTCAGGCCTGATCTGGAGCCAAACTGTTTGACGTTCTCATGGTATTCCTGGAAAATTGTTTTGAAAAGGTCAATTAAAAAAATCCAAAGCCGACAAAAATGCATTCAAAATTAAACAGCATGCAAAGAGTTAACCCTTGTCCTGTTGAACCCGGTTGGTTATATCCTGCCTATGCAAACAGTGTAGATCCAGATCAGTTAGCTTCTGAAGAAGCCCACTGGTCTGGAACTACACTATTTGTCATTCAGTATGTGAATTTGTATAAACAACCTGATCAAGTAATCTGATTGGCTGAAAATTAGAAGTGGGCGGTTCATCTTAATTTATTCAGCATGACAAGGGTTAAAACGGTGCGATCTGCAACAAAATATAGTTATGTCGGCCGCGCCATGTAAAAAACGTGTCTTTGGGCATATGCAGACAGCGAAGACATCCGCGCATTCTGATCAGGGCTTCTTCTGTTCGCTGCCAGAATCATTGTATACTACAGAATGTATCAATGGAGAGAAAATGCCCGGATGCGACTTTACGTATGTAAATAATGATGTTTAAAAAAAAAGGTAAGAGAAAAATCCAGGGAGTGCCACAATCACAAACCGCAGCCCTTTCCAGACACCAAGAGGAAGAGGAAACCGACAAATCCAAACAAGCACAAATCAAACAAACGTACGAAAAGCACTAAGATTAGCTCTCTCTTCCCCAAGCGAGGTAATCGCAATGCTAAAAGGACTGAACAACACAAAAACAAACTGACGCAAGGTAAGACATAAATTAATTCGCCTCGTAGAATAAACCACAAAGCAACAAAGAGTAAGACTAACACCGGGACCACCGCCTTAGAACGGTTAGTAGAATAAACCATCGGAGGGTTTAAAGCACTTTTACAGCTAACCATCTTCACCCTGGGTCCCGAGGCTACTCTTAATACAAAAATACATAAAAATTTGGTTCGCATTAAAGCTCCAAACTCAGTCAAGGCATCAACGCGAAAGCGTAAAAATCAAATTAATCTCTATAATAAACAAAGATGAGTATTCACGGCTAATTCGTCTGTATGCCAGAGTAAACGAAAACCAATAGTTGAACTACGGCGGGCCAAGCCAAAGACATATCGTCAAGCCCCAACCCACTGGTTTAAGTTTTACGAAGATGCCGTCATTGAGTCTGAGGCCCGAACCGCCGTCGTGCAATTAAAGAGTGAAGCATAGCCATCAACAATTTTGGGTTGACAACTAGGCATGCAGTCTGCCGCATAATATCCAGGCTATAGCCAATTCTTTTATAACGGTTAATAAGTTTTCTGAATTGCTCCTACAATTTTTTCTAAATCTGTACACTAAGTCACCGAAAAATTCTGGTTCCGATATACATTGTTGCAGAAGTGTTTTCAGACTGACGCTATATTTTTCTAACGGGGCACTGTGTCTGCGATAACATTTCGAAAACGCCTTACGAAGTTTAAAATAACGATAGCCCTGCCTAAGAAGTTTGGCAGTAAGGGCTTAATTACGGTAGTTAAAGTCATTAAGATTTGAAGATGCTCTAGAGAATCTAATAAGTTGAGATATGGTTACCCCATATGAGGCAGACATCACCATCCAGAAAAGGAAAATTGACTATACCAAAATCAAAATCGTCCCGTTTATCATAAATTTTGGTGGAATCTGTACCATTTGATATACATAGATTCAAATCTAAAAAAAGGTGCCTCGGTATCGGAAGAATTTGCTCTTTTTAATTTGAGTTCTGTAGGATATATCCGGTCCACCATTTGGTCAAAGTAAATGTTGTTAATATTTAATAAATCATCAAGGTATCTTAAAATTGAATTTAAAGCCTCAATAATGTCGGCCTGATTTTCAGGTGAGAGAGACTTCATGAAATTTCTCTCATAACAAAAAAGAAACGCATCTGCAACAATAGAAGCACAATTAGTTCCCATCGGAATAGCAATAGTTTGCCTACAAAGTTTAGTTCCAAATCTAATGAAAATATTATCCTAAAGATAAACAAGGGCATCACAGACTTTTTTACACGATCATAAATTGTGATTATTGTATACATCAGAAGTGAAAAAAGCACATTCTTCGTTGCAAGCCAAATATTGAGAATTCTCCCGAATAAACGTTCGGTTAATTAAATCAATAAGTTTATCTTTTATAAGATGATGAGGTACCGTAGTATACAGTGTAGAAAAAAAACATATGTAGACAATTTAGAAGCCTGAAAGTTTTTAGATTTAAATTTATTGAGAACATCATTGGATTTTTCGATTGACCAAAAGAATTAATTCCGCCCCTTTCGTAAACAATATCATAGTATCTAATCCAATGCTTTTTAACAGCAGTAAGGCACGAAGTTAGCAGTTTAGTCAAAACAGTAGTCGTACATGAACTCTTGGCCTATATAATGCAACAGTCGTTTGAAATCCTCATCCCTATGGGGCCGGGGAATAGAGGGGCTTTTTAACTTTTTTTCAGTTTGCAAAACGTCCTGCACTGTGATCATGTTCCAAAGTATAGAATAAAATTTCTGCTAACAGCCCCTGTCCCCCGGGGTTTGAAAATGATAAAGAACATCAAAAGAACTGATCTTAACACACACACACACACACACACACACACACACACACATACAGAGAGAGAGAGAGAGAGAGAGAGAGAGAGAGAGAGCATATACAAATTGTATTCTTACACAACAGAACTTATATTTTCAATATTCTGAAGTCTCTTCCAGAAGATTTAAGGCGTACATAATAAAACAGGCAATATATATATGCTAAAGAATTTTTTCTCAAGACAACTTTATATGGCAAAAGAGAAAGTATTCTGCGACTCGTATTCTCTCACCTCCCGGGTGGCCATGAAATCAGAACAACTGGTGAAACAAAAGAAGATAGTTTTTATGATGCCAACCTTGGTCAAACGGCAAAAATGATAAATTAGATATTCAAACATCTACGTTTCTTAATTAATTCTTTCCGTGCTAACAGTCGCTATAGAGCCTCTTATATGCATCACGTATTGAGTTTCATTATAACGTACATTAAGCTAATAGAAACTTTCATGAGAAGTAAATTATCGGCGAATACGACAGAACTATATTCCTGTAAAACCCGGATCAAAGCCCCACTGTTTCTTCCGTCCATTTTAGCGGGACATTACATCCCCGGCACATCTACGGCACTGTAGGTACTTATTAGTGGCATTTAAGCATCACTATGTACCGTTTCCCTGGTCCCGGTTTCAAACGACTGGTGCATAAATTTAGAATAGTTAGTGATTATTTGACTGAACACGGCGAAATAGTCAATTTATTAAGAAATGAAGTCTGAGTTGCATTCAACAAAACCAAACAGGATGATTTTTGTTTGGTTGGGAGGTGAGGGGAATGACTCATGGTTAAACCCGAAAAATAAGAAACCATTTAAATTCTATTTTTGAGGTCAGAGTAAATAAGCCGCTACGTCAGAAACTGTACAATTAGACATGTGGCCCTAGAGCGGTATCACGAAAACATGCCTATATAATGTTGATCCCCTTAAACACCACTTTTATATAAAACATGGGGTTTACAGGGGTATACATTATTTTTTTATTTCTGCTCAAGAACATAGATTGTGGGTACTCGTTAGAACCGCCTCGTTAGTATCCAATAAGGCGGCATATTCAAATATATGCCAGACATTCCAGACTAAGCTCCTGGCTGAGCAGTAAGGCTGATGAAATCCAGTCCTTTGCAGATCGAAAGGATATGAATAAGTTCTTTGATGCGCTAAAAGTTTATGGTCCCCAGAGCTCAGAAACCACCCCTCTTTTCAGTGCAGATGGAACTAGTCTTCTGACTGACAAAGAGGCTATTTTGAAAAGATGGGCTGAGCACTTTGATAGTGTTCTTAATCGGCCATCATCTATCAATGATGACGCTAGCAACAGACTACCACAGGTGGAATGTAATCTGCTGCTTGACGAGTTCCCAACCGTCGCTGAAACATTGAAAGCAACAAAACTTCTGTCATCTGGCAAGGATCCAGGATCAGATGCAATACCTGCTGAGATCTACAAAGCAGGAGGAACTCCAGTTGCAAATAAGATGACATAGTTATTTCACATTATGTGGAGAAAAGAAGCCATCCCTCAAGAATTCAAGGATGCGTCAATTATCCACCTATTCAAACGGAAAAGGAATCCTCAATTGTGTGATAATCATCGTAATATCTCTTTATTGTCAATTGCTGGGAAGGTCCTTGCAAGAGTTCTACTTAATCGACTGACTGAACACCTTGAACCGTCAGGGCTTCTACCAGAAAGCCAGTGTGGATCCAGAAAGGACAGAGGAACAATTGACATGATCTTTACAGCAAGGCAGCGTCAAGGGAAATGCCAGGAACAGAACATGGACCTGTACATGACCTTTGTTGACCTTACCAAAGCATTTGATACAGTCAGTAGTGAGGTTCTTTGGAAAAGTTTGGCGACGTTTGGCTGTCCGACCAAGCTCATAGCAATGGGAGGCAGTTCCACGATGACATGCTTGCACGGGTCTAAAATGATGGTGAGTTTTCTGATCCATTCCCTGTGACAAATGGTGTCAAGCAAGGCTGTGTACAAACCCATCTCTGTTCAGCATGATGTTCACTGCCATGCTCACAGCTGCTTTCCAGGATGGTGACGATGGTATACCTATTAGGTATCGCTTTGATGAGAAGCTTTTCAACCTAAGAAGATTGCAAGCCAAACCCAAGGTGCAGACAGAGGGGCTAGACGTTCCTCTTTGCTGATGACATAGCAAAGAGTGCTCCAACAGAAGAGAAGATGCAAAAAGGTGTAGATCAAGTATCTGACTCCTGTGACAGCTATGACCTCACAATCAGCATCAAAAAGACCGAGGTGGTTTATCAACCAGCACCTGGCAAGCCTTAAAAGCAGCCCATCATTACAGTGAAGAGGTCAAAGATTGCAAGTGGTAGACAAGTTCACCTACCTTGGAAGCACATTGTCAAGAGTCGTGCACATTGACGATGAAGTCAATGCCAGGATTGCCAAAGCTAGTGCAGCATTTGGCCGACTACGTGGTAGTGTTTGGGATCGAAGTGGAATCCGGCTTGACACAAAGCTGAAAGTCTACAAAGCGGAGGTGCTGCCAACACTATTGTATGCATGCGAAAAGTGGACAGTTTACCAACGACAAGCCGAAAGACTGAACCACTTCCATATAAGCTGCCTTAGAAAACTTTTAAAGATTAAGTAGCAAGATAGGATTTCAGACGAAGAAGTCCTGAAAAGGACAAGAATGCAGAGTGTACATACTCTTCTGAAACTGGCACAGTTTAAATGGACAGGCCATGTTACCAGGATGCCTGAGGAACGTTTGCCAAAGAACATCTTTTATGGAGAACTAGAAATGGGCAAACGCTCCCATGGTGATCAGAAGAAGCGATACAAAGACACCCTTAAAGCCTCCCTCAATGATTTCAATATACCAACAGAGTCACGGGAACAAATTGCACAGGACCGAGGAAAGTGGCGAGGCCTCATCAGAAGAGGTGCTAGTGAATATGAGGCAAAATGAATCAGCGAAGCCGAGCAGAAACGTGCACAGCGCAAAGCCAGAGCTAAGGCATCACCAACAGAGCTGTCTTGCTCTGACCTCTGTTGTTCCATCTGCAACAGACAGTTCAGAGCCAGAATTGGTCTAATCAGTCATCTTAGGACACAAAAACAGTAGCATTTCTCACATGTGATTAAGATTGGTCATTGTCAGTAATGACAGACGAACTATTATATTTGAATAGGCGTGTTTTCGTAATGTCATATGTGACGTTTGCTGTGTCCTTATTTCTTCCTCATCTCTTCTTCTTTTCTGTGCCTTGGAAGGGCTTTGCTTCGTGAGTCCGACACTTCATGGCTTTTTTCGCAGATTAGAGCTTTGCTGTCTTTATACATCTTTTTTTTTTTCCATTTGTGTGTGTGTGTGTGTGTGTGTGTGTGTGTGTGTATGTGCGTGTGTGCGTGTTCTTTTCTCTCTGTGTGTGTGTGTGTGTGTGTGTTTGTTTTTTTGTTTTGTTTTTTTTTTTGTTTTTTAACCGCCCGATTGAATGCATTTTCCGGACAAACAGCTTACTAAAAATCGTTTCTCTCCTCCTTTCGCTAAAAGGGTCTATTCTTGTGGATAGAACTTGCTCCTTCTGAGAGCCGATTATTTCCTTTTTAGGGCAGGAAATAATTCGATCCCTTGGGGAATAATATTTCCTTTTTTTAGAAGGGACTTAGTGTGCAGGACGTCAACAGACAGAATCGCTTTATCTTTTGCATAATCCGATCAATGCCGCCACGGTCCGGTTACAGTCTTAGCGATTTATGTACAATGAATCGACAAACGGTAAACGGTCTTGCGCTGTATTATCTGAAGACAATTGCTATTTAATCCTTAAAGCGCCAATCACAACTGCAGCAGACATTTTTTTTTTATTATTTCATTTTCCTTTTATTTTTATTTATTTATTTTTTTTTTATTTTTTTTTTTTTTCTATAATTTTTCACAGATAACAAGTCTTGACATTTCACGTGAATTGTCTGCTTGTTAGACGATGCACACGAAATGTCAAAACTGGTTTTCTCTACAAAATTAAAAAAAAAAAATTAGAATGTCGCCTGTTACAAATTTTGCTTGGCGCTTTAAGGGTTAACATGCATATCCAGGCAATTGCTTTTCGTATTTAATGTATATACTATTTATTTGACCTGGCTATCGTATTTACATCAAGTATTTGAACTGAAAAACGTCTAATCAAGGCCTACACTGTTTGCACACCCATCAATTGCTAGACCGTCACGAAAACATACCTATATAATTTTGACCCCCTTAAACCCCATTTATACATAAACACATAGATTGTAGGTATTCGTTTGAACCGCCTCGCTGAGGTGGTTCTAACGAGTACCTACAATCTATGTTTTTAGCTGAAATATGAAAAATACCATAATTTTTTATCTAAAAATTTTCATTTTTTAATGGTGAAATTTTCAATAAATTTGAAAAGGCGTGTTTTCGTAATGACACAAACTGGTACCAGAATGGACTCGTTAATATTTCAGAACAAATATGGTGAGGCGCAAGGTGTCCAAATACCTAGGGTAAATACGGTTATTTTATCATTATGCAGCCAGCTCCAAGAGAGAAAAAAAGTGTTCGGGTAGCAAGCACTAAAGGACCAGACCAGATAATTCTTTCGAATTTCATGTTAAAACTCGTTGAATACAGTAAACACATATCCACTGTGGGTTATACACCATTGGCAATCTCTAAATAGGTAGCCGCTGGTTATGCATTCAAAATCTTTACACGAACTTCGAGACATCCAAATGTCAACGAAATGGTGAGTTTTCCTGAGTTATTGATTTTTCGTCAATTTCATATTTTGAAAATTCGGACAATTCTATTTCCAGCAACACATTTCTACGTCAGAAAAGATAGGTGTGGGCTTGGAAAAACAAGCGACTATTTTTATTTCACTTTCATCCGGAGATGGGTAGCCCGGTGTTCACAAAAAAATTAATCACTCTTTAATTCCCGAAAATCTGGGACTCCATTTAGAGTCGAACTTCAATGACTCGAACATCTTTGGGACCATGGGAATCATCAGGATCTACGCTGTTTGAATTCAGTCTTTCAACTTTATTTAAGATCTTTTTTTTTTGAATACGATAGTTTGATAAAGAAAAAGCAGACGAAATATGTAGTCTGAAATTTGGCGCCGAAAGAGTTAAACGCCTCTTTTATATAGTAAAACTTGGATTTACCGGGGTATACATTATTTGTTTTTCTTTTTTTCTGCTTAAAAACATAGATTGTGAGTACTCTTTAGAACCGCCTCGGCGTGGCGGTTCTAACGAGAACCCACAATCTATGTTTAGAGGAGAAATATGGAAAATATCGGAATTTTTATCTAAAAACTTTCATTTTTTGGTGGTGAAATTTTCATTACATTTGAATAGGCGTGTTTTCGTAATGTGGTTACAGAGACTATGACAAAACGATAATGATGAGAGAATCGGTTTGGGCTAAGAGTGGGACTAATGGTAGTCATTACGAAAACATGCCTATTCAAATATACTGAAAATTGTACCACCAAAAAATGAAAATTTTCAGATAAAACATTTTGATATTTTTCATATTTCTGCTCAAAACATAGATTGTGTGTACTCGTTAGAACCACCTCGCCAAGGCGGTTCTAACGAGTACTCGCATATTTGGTTTTAAGCAGAAATAAGAAAAATAAAGTATACCCCTATAATCCCCAGTTTTACAATATAAAAGTGGCGTTTAAGGGGGTTAAAATTATATAGGCATGTTCTCGTGATGGGAAAAAAACATTACGGAAACACGCCTGTTCAAATATATAGAAAATTTCACCTAAAAAAAAAATGAAAATTTTCAGATAAAAAGCTCTGATATTTTTCATATTTCCGCTCTAAAAATAGATTGTGGGTACTCGTTAGAACCGCCTCGTCGAGGCGGTTCTAACGAGTACCCACAATCAATGCGTTTGAGCAAAAACAAGAAAAAATAATGTACACCCCTGTAAACCCCAGTTTTACTATATAAAACTGGGGTTTAAGGGGGTCAACATTATATAGGCGTGTTTTCGTGATGAAAAAAAAAAAAAAAAAAAAAAAAAAAAAAAAAAAAAACATGCTTGACCCTTCTGTTCATTTTCTGGAGGGCATAACTTGGATATCGTTTACGCTAGGAAGTCGAAATTTGATTTGCTACTTATCCAGACCAAACTTTTAAATCCTGTGCTAGACCCTGGGTCATGCCCTAGTGTGGAGCTAGAGATCAAAACATAAAGCAGATCAGACTGAGCTTTTGGAAAATTGCTGTTGAATTATGACTCTGGCTCAGTTTTCAAGTTTGAAGAGTTACGATTTAGCCTGGTGGTTACTGAGAAGGTCAATTGACTCGAAACGTGGTAGGAATTATCGGGATGAATTGTAGATAAAAAAACAGCTAAACTTATTCCGATCCAAAATCCAAGATGGTCGCTATAGCCGCCATTTCGAAAATCGTTTTTTAACCCCTTTCCCTGTACCGAAAGGCCAATTGACTCGAAATTTGATAGGAAGTATCAGAAATGAATTGTTGATTAAAAAAAAGTAGCTACATGTACACATGTACAATCGTTCGGACCGGAAATCCACGATGGTCACATGGAGCAACTTGTACATCGAAATAGCTAAAATCTATCCGATTTAAAAAAAAAAAAAAAAAAAAAAAAAAAAGATATGGTTGCCATGGTCGCAATTTTGAAAACCTAGTTTAAACTTCTCTTGCTGAACGGAAAGGCCAGTTGACGCGAAACTTTGGGAAGTATCGGGATGACTTGTAGATAGCTAATATTGTTCTGATTGGAAAATCAAGATGGTCGTCTCGGCTGCCATCTTGAAAATCTATTTTGAACTTCTTCTCCTTGGCCGAAAAGCCAACTGACTCGAAATTTGATAGAAAGTGTCAGCAATAACTTGAAGATCAAAACTAACTGTATAGTTCTGATCGGAAATCCAAGACGGCCGCATAACCGCAACCATGACAGTTTATTTTGAACTTAATCTCCTGAACGAAAGACCAGTCGGCTCGAAACTTGGTAAGGAGTATTAAAGCGATTTGTACATTTACAAAAGCTATAACTATTCCGATCGGAAAGCCAAGATGGCGTTATTTTGAAAATCAATTTTAGCTTCGTCTTCTGAACCGAAATGTCACTTGACTCGAAACTCGATATGAAGATTCGGGATGACTTGTAGATCAAACATAGCTAAAATCATTCCTATCAAAAAACTTGATGGCCGCCAAGGTTACCAACTTATACATATATTTCAAAATTCTCCTTAATCGCAAGGCAAACCGATTTAAAGCTTCGTTGGAGGAAAAAATAATAATAAAAAAGCTAAAATAGTTCAGATAAGAAATCCAAGAAGGTTGCCATGGCCGCCATTTTGGAAACCGAGTTTGAATTAACTTCTGATCCGAAAGGCCAACTGACTCGAAACTTAATAGGAAGTATAGGGGTGACCTGTGGAACAAGCAATGGCCGCCGTCTTAAAAATCTATTTATGCCCCGCTTGCAGAAGGCAGCAGTTGGGAATATAAAGTTTCGCCGAGACACTACGTCCGTGCGTACTCGCGTTAGTTGCGTTCGTAACTAGACCTCACGAAAACATGCCTATGTCATTTTGACCCCCTTAAACCCCACTTTTATATAGTAAAACTGGGGTTTACAGGGGTATACATTATTTTTCTTATTTTTGCTCAAAAACATAGATTGTGGGTACCCGTTAGAACCGCCTCGACGAGGCGGTTCTAACGAGTACCCACAATCTATGTTTTGAGCAGAAATATGAAAAATATCAGAAATTTTTTATCTGAAAATTTTCAATTTTTGGTGGAAAAATGTTTAGTATATTTGAATAGGCGTGTTTTCGTAATGGTGTAGCAAATGTTCAAGTTGATATTCATTACATTGAAATTTACGTTCTGTTGGACGGCATAAGTTGGATCCTTTTAAGGAAATTGAAATTTGGTATTCTTCTTACCCAGGCCGATACCGTCAACCGTGTTCTAGTTGCCCCTGGGTCATGATCTTGGGTGGTGCTAGGGGAGCAAAATGTATAACAGATCGGATTAAACATTTAGAAAATAGTTGTTGAAATGTATGCATCCAGATGTTGTTGCCACACGGGCAAAGAGCAAAGATAGGAGGCATTACGTCCTTCGGATATACGTCAAATTTAACTTAGGCACTCTATTTTAGACAAGATGACTTCTGGTTTAGTTTAATCATATCTTATTGCTAAAACAATCATAAAACAAGTGGGTTGGACAACAAGTTCACACAACACTAGATAAGGTCCTCCCCAAAACAAAATATAATATACAAAGTTATGCCATTGAGTAAATCTTATAATGTAGACACTAGAATTCCGACTGTCCAGATCCTGGTACAGAAAGAGGAAAGAAGATAAAATTATATAGGATACAGTATCTGTAGAGTCCGAGTTCGCAAGTTTACATACATACAAAATCAACAAAACATTAATCGATCGCAAGTAGAGCTAAAGAAAGAAAGAAAATAGATAGAAAAAAATAAGAGTATAATGATAAGAAATGGTTGATAGGGCATTGTATTAGCTACGATAAGAATCGCCCAAAGCAAATAAAGATTATCTCAGTTGCCCTGATTGCAATATTTCCAATCATATTATAGTAATACAATACCTTCTTATCAAATGAATATTTATAGATGTCATTTTATTAATTTTATATGTATTAAAACAGTCCGCTATATGTACATGACTTGTTAAGTCATTGAACATCTATTATAGTTTAAATTCAATAGAATATACTTTTGTATTTTGCTTGTTATTTGAAAACTTAAACATGATTTGAATTTCACTAATATTAACCAACGTCAGACAACAGGAAACCGTAAGTAACTGTGTATGCACAAGTATGTAAAATTGCTAAATATTTAGTATATGGAATTGCTTATTTAATATGTTAAATTATATATTAAGTTATGTAAAAATATTAATTTTGTATGTTAAATTGTTTATCATTATGCAAAAATGTGTTTGGTATGTAAATTTGCTTATTTTGATCATTTTGGAAACTTTGTAAAGACTGTATATTTCTTTGTCATAGTTCTACACTGTGGTTTATCTACACCGACAATTTTCTGGTTTGCATGGAAACCGGCGTTACGTCAAATAAATGGAGTCATGGACTTCCGGTTATCTTTAAAAGTATATTTAAGCGTCGTTTGATCCAATAGTTTTACTTTTGACGTATCGAGGTGATACTTATGTTGCATTTCCTCTTCGATTCTTCTTTCTGTTTTCATTTGCTAGTCCATCTCCGACGAAGTACATTATGGTACGCGGCTTAACAACAATAACATTGCTGACGGTCACACTCCAATTGGCCTTTCGTAGAATGTATCCAGTCCCTGCCTGATTTACGTTAAGGAGATAACGAAAGCAATTTTTAATCGAAAGTTTAGAATGTTTTCCAGATTGTGTTTAATATTTAGATAGACTAAGAAAGTGTTCGTTCGTATTGACCCGGATTTTATAAATAATATTATCGTGTTAGCCTCGCGAACGGAAACGCATCCAGATCGGTTAGTTTCTTGGTGAGTCTGGGCCTCAGAATAAATGACGTCCCTTCTTCAACCTGTTTCAGAAGCCTGGTGCTTAGTGCTAATTGTTGTCTGGCTCATAATAATTCCACTTGTGATTTCAGTGTGCTCTGGTCTCAGATTGCCATTGCGCCATCTACTTTGTTCTATTACAGTCATATGATAACCTGTTCCAGAACATGATAAAACCTACAATAAGTCTTGTGTGATCAGCAACGACTCAAATCAGCCTGTATATCCACACAATATGCCATGGGTTCTGGTTCATCCTTCTTTTGATAGCCTGGAGACTGTAAAAGGCACATGCGATCAGCAAAAACTCTGAGCAGACTGCATGATGTGCAGGCTGAGCAGAGTCTTCGCTGGTCGCACGTCTTATTGTATATTTTGTCCTGCGCTGGTTTATATGTGCTTAAATGTGATGTTAAAACGATAAGGTATAGAATCCTACGAGGATCGTTCAAATATTCAGGGCGCGTCAAACTAGTTTAAACCTCATAGTTCAGTACTTGCTCCTGCTGACCGCTCCCAGGCAGCTCCTCTGTTGCGGTTTACAATGCTTTTATCATTACGAAAACAAGCCTATACAAGTATACTGAAAATGTTATCACCCAAAAAATGAAAGCTTTCAGATAAAAAATTCTGATGTTTTTCATACTTTTGCTCAAATATAGATTGTGGGTACTCGTTAGAACCGCCTCGGTGAGGCGGTTCTAACGAGTACCCACAATCTATGTCTTAGTAGAAATAAGAAAAATAATGTATTCCCCTGTAAACCCCAGTTTTACTATATAAAATTGGGGTTTAAGGGTGTCAATATTATAATGGTATGTTTTCGTGATGTTCAGTTCAATTTTGTTATGATTTCTTATCTACAAATGTTATTGTGTCAGCAAGGTTTTTTTTTTAAATTTTATTCATTAGATGAATTAAAATATAGATCAAGAAGACAATACAGAGCATTTCAAACTTTGACAAATAATAAAGGATATAGATTTGATCCCCGGAACCAAAATGAACATTTTTGTCTTTAAGGTCACTACTGAAACCTGGTGCAACTTTTTATACCAACAATAGATTTTATTTAAATTCTGTACTTTGTTTTTTCATTTGATTGTAGAAGTTATAAAATAATAAAAAAAAAACAGCTTAAGTCACCACTAGCAGCAGAGTTCTGGTGCTTCAAAAAAATGTACCCCCTTTGGCATTTTTCTTCAAAGTTGGTCTAAGCCCTAGTACTAAGAAAATCATTCCAGCAACTAACACCTATGAGATACCTTCCATTATTGCAACAGAATCGCATTAGAATATGCAAAATGCAGGAAAACCTTAAAGATGTAAAACACACTAAAATATACATAATAATCAACATTTTGGTCCACTCAAATAGTGAAAAGTTACTGTACTGTAGTTTTAACAAAAATACTAAATATTCAAATATTAAAAGACACTTCCAAACTTTTTTTTTATTAAACTTTCAAATCATAATTACTACTTATTGTGTAGTATTATTCGGCAATGGCGTAAAATTTTCACGCATTATCTCATTTCACAACGTAAAAAAATAGCTGTGTTTCTACTAACCCGACCGACCCTGTTTCAAACACCCGACTCTGCTATTATTATTAGTAAAGCTGCAAAATAAAAAAAGAAAAGCACCGACCCCCAACAAAGTACCTGTATTTTCATACAATCTTAGGTCCTACCCTGTTCTTTTCTGGAGAAAAAAAAAATAGAAAAATAAAAAAAAGTTTTCTCCTATCTACTGACCAATTTTTTTTCAGCATTTTAGTGGAAACACAGTTATTTCTTTTACGCCTAACTAGACCTACCCTCGAAATAGCAAAGTTCTATTTTTCTAATTACCTGAACAGTTTTGATAAATTCAATCGACTTAAAGAGGTCAGTATTGGTTAACATGTTATGATGTCATATTCTGGATATATAAAGACAATCTGAATAATAATGCACACCAATATGATGGTTTGTCTAATCAAATAGTTATGAATTGCTATTCCATACCCTGTTTTCTAGGAACATAAGCTCATCATGATAAAATGCGATTAAAGTAGTTCTAATAGCCACGTAAATATAATTCTTATTTGTAATAAATTCATCAGATTGCAGGATTTGTCTAATAAATCAAAATTACACTGAACTTTTTGCATGCGTTGCACATTTGGAAGACTGGGTGAGTTTACAGGGCGTAGTTTGGTAATTTTACCTCCTAAAATTGCTAAATCAAGGACAATAACTAATAACTCAGACCATGCACACTGTTTTATGTAAGCTTGTATACTAGTTGTGAGGCTTTATCAAATGAATACTACCATACAAATTTTATAGTTACCTAATCTCCAGTATGAACATTATTAAATTGAAACATGAATTTTACCAATTTGTTTCACATAAATGCTATGATTCAGGGCCAATAACTCCTGCAAGAATAAATATAATACATTTCAGAAGCATATATGGTGTGCAGTCTGTCATAACAAGGTTTCATAAGTTTCAGCTTATCTTAGAAATAGATTGCTAAGATATAACATTATTACTAAGCTAAGTACAGATTTTTCTATATAGCACAATTAGTAAAATAATAATCAGGCGAACAAACCCAAGTTAGAACGAATGTTTTTTGTTGTTGTTTTTTTATTTTAACACAATTGCAGTTTTGTCTTGCAAGCGTCATCGTTACTAGTATCAGTAGTGACATTAAAATGAAGTTCAGATAGTCCTAGATAGGGTTCATAAAAACATAAGAATGTTATTTTAAATCAAAGTAGTATAAAGTAAGGAATATAATATAAACAAAAAATAATTTTCAAAATCAGGTTTATTTAAAACACTAAGCTTTCCAAAATCGTGGATTTAGACGTTGGGATTATTTTATCATGGATGCTAATTCTTAAAAGTGGATTTAGTATATGTGGACATATGTTGTTAACGTTGCTTATTTACTCCTTAGATATGTATAGTTTCTATGAAGCACAGGTAAAACTAGCTGGATGGGATTTCTTTGGTACAAAATGTATTTTAGTCAGCGGCCCTGGTGAGTTGAGCATAAAAGAAAAGTGTCGCATCTATTAACTACCTGCGGAACTACTCAAGGATATATATTTTGGTTCTTGATGCCTGCATCCATTATCAGAGCATGTCTAGGTACAATTTTTTATCAGCCCCTAAAGCGCCACGCAAAACTGCAGGAGATGACATTCCAAACTCTTCAATACAAAACCAGCAACTTCATGTGATTCATCTATCAGACAGACGACTCTCATCGAAAGCTAAGCCCTACCCACTTTAAAAAACAACAATAAAATAAAACAAAAAAAAAAAAAACAAGCAAAATGTCAGCCACTGCAGTTGTGATTAGCGCTCCAAGGTATAACAGATACTGTAAGAGATATGATATACATGTATAACTTAAATGCTGGTTGCTGAAAAAAAGAATGAATACTTCATATCGAGGGTTGAGCGCAAGACTGGCGTAAGTCAGATGGTTAGTTTTCCCTAAACCTAATCTCCTCACCATGAAGGCATTATGAAGATTACAACATTTCTTTCTGTAAACAATGAAAATTTAGGTGCCATTGCTCGTATGAGCAATGGCACCTAAATTTGCATTGTTTACAAAGGGGTCCAAGTTGCCCCTAAACAAGGGTTTCAAAAATATGTTTGAGTTACCATAGTCTTGCGCTCAACCCTCGATATATTATTATAATTATGTGTGTTGTGCATCTCTCTATATAACCGAAAAGAAATTATTGCTTCAAATTAAGGCGAATGTTCCGGAGAGAACTCCTGCTACAATCTCACCACCTCTTGTCACCCCGGTACCAGCTGAGTGAAGTCCGCAAGTCAAATCAATCAAGCACCCAACAGTGCACACTATCCAATGTAAAGACAGAAGAAATCCTCTTCAATTAATTACAAGAACAACTATCGCCATGTATGGATCTCCCCATAAAACTATGCTATTAAACAGTAAATGATTTTACATTTTATCTAATAGGGATAAAGTATGTCCTAACGCTAAAAGACAACCCTAGTTTAAAAAGGCATTTATTTATTAGGCATTTATTTTTATTTGTTATTATACTGAAGAAAGCAGTAATTGTCAAAACGCCCAAACCATTGTTGGCACCTAAAACCAAAATAAATAATCAACATGCATTTTCTTCATATAAGACGACAACATTATTCATATTTAGTCAACTTGTATTTTCAGTCAACACTCTCACTGTATTATGGCAAAATTTTTGCTATATTTTGTGCTTTTTTTAAACGAAGAAAACGAAATAACTGCTACAGAGCTGCTTCCATGATATAAACTACAACTTTAAAACACTTATACTGGAGACGTTAATCTCGATTTTTCTTTTATATATTTTTTCTTGTTTACCTTATATAGAATAACAGTTGTTTTCTTGTAGATATAAAGCTGAGAACTTCATGTGGATCTAATTGCATCAGTTCAAGAATTTGCTTAGTAACATTGCATATCAGTCCTCTTCCGGTTGTGCTAATGTGGATGATCCGAAACAAGGTTCCCCGTACAGTCATTTAATGTTCTTATTTTTTTAATCCTCAGGGGTATGTTGCAATAAGTCTTCATTTTTCTCATCCCTTTAAATCAGACCTCATCGTTCACGTTGCTGGTGAGAACTTGATGTAGATCTAATTATATCAGTTCCTGAGTTCATTTATTTACTTTATCGTTAATGACGTGGATAAAAAAAAGGTGTAAAGAATTTCAAAGCAACCATTACCACAGTTTGTTTATCAGGGCTTCAAAAAACCCACCGGCTAATGGACATCCAAAGTACCTATTCCTTAAAATAATGTTTATGAAACACGTGTTTTAGGGTTGTATTTGCTGGTGGGAGACCTATTTGGGATCCGTTAACATACGTTGGGGTTAATTTGGGTGTGCCATTCGTCCACAAATGAAGGAGATATACCTGTTATAGTACTCTGTTTTACTCCAAGTACTCGCACTGATGAGTCATAGCAAACAAGATATAACCCGATCAAATGCCACTGAACACCACAGCTTATGCGGGTATACACTCTAGGCCACTTTAATCAACAGTCTTCAGGAAACGCAATAGCCGAATACTCATTTAAACTTATGGCAGGTGTGGTTAGGTGTTTAGAAGGACGAATACTAAGACCAAATGAGGGTTTATGAAGAGTCTCAATAAAACATAGGTTCCCATTTCTGTCTGTAATGTCTTCTTTGTTTCTGAAGCCAATCTTTTTTATTTTGGTTTGATTACACTGCAGCTGGTGTTAGTGCCGTGTGGCGGCCGTAAAACGTCTCCCCGTTCATCACCATAGTTCAGATTATATTTTCATTTCCTTTGCAATCACTGGGCCCATTGTGGTATCTTTGAAAATGGAGTTCTGCTTATGTATACGCTAGAGGGCATAAGCTGTTTTGGAAACTTAATTACTACTTTTGAATAGTCTCAAACCGAGGCGTCACTTTCTATCTGTAATGTATTCTTTGTTTTCGAAGCCAATCTTATTTTTACTTTTATTATTCTACTGGCCGTTCTAAGGCGGTGGTTTCAGTATAAGTCTTATTCTGTGTTGCTTTGTGGTTTATTCTATGAGGCGATTTGTTTCAAGTCTTGCCTTGTGCTTTGTTGCTCTTGTGTGTTTCAGTCTTTTAAGCATTGCGATTACCTTGCTTGGGGAAGAGAGAGCTAATCTTAGTGCTTTTCGTACATTTCTTCGATTTGCGCTTGTTTGGTTTTGTCTGTTTCCTCTTCCTCTTGGTGTCTAGGAAGGACTGCGGCTTGTAATTGTGGCACTCCATGGACTTTTCTCTTACTTCTTTGTCTATTTTAGAGTAGTGAGTTTCGAGTAAGAAAAGTGAATTTCGGGTTAAAAAGGTGAGTTTCGAATAAGATAAGCGAGTTTCGAGTAAGAAAAGTGAGTTTCGAGTTTAAAAAAGTAAGTTTCGATGAAAAAAGTTAGTTTCGAGTTAAAAGAGTGAATTTGGAGTAAGAAAAGAAAAATAATTACAGATTAAAGTCTAAACAGGCATATACAGTGACCCCTCGTTACAACGACAGTGTTTGTGCCCAAAACTGTTGCTATTATAATGAATTTGCTGTTGTAAAGAATTCTTAAAGGAAACCATCATATGTAAGAAGGGCCTTGTTTTATTCATATTCCTCATAGAACGTATGTTTTGATATTTGTTAATATTGCCTTTCTACGGCGATTCTAACAAATATCCAAAACATATGTTGCTTGAAGATTTGTAGCAATGTTTCTCGCATAATTTCTCATTAATCGTCATCTCTTGCGCGAATGTTTCGTTACATTCGAATTGCCATTATAATAAATTTTGTCGTTGTATCGAGTGCCGATATAGAGAGGGTTGACTGTACATCAAACTGAGCGTTATTATTCAAGAAAACACGGTGCTTGTTGAATAGGATAGATTTCCTAACCAAACTAACCACACTTGTTCTTGTTGTTGTTGTTGTTGTGCGGATTTTTAATGATACTAGTAAGTCTCTCTTTTTGAAATGAAATGATTTTTTTTATCGTATCCCTGAATTGATGTTGCCAACATTAATTCGGAGATACGACAAAAAAAATCATTTTTAATCCAGTTTAAAATCGAGAGACTAGCTGAGAGTTTACAGGCAGTCAGATGTCAGACTTTATAATCTTATTAATACTATATTAAAAGTTCATTGCACTGATACTGGTGAATATTGTCCCGAGTTTGGATATCGAAGGACGCGATCTTGCGAGCTTGAACATACCATATCTATTTGGAAACCCTTAGTGTCCTTGTGGGAGTAAACAATGTGACGTGAACGCAAATCGCATCAAGGGAGCATGCGCTTTAGTGGACCCATAGTGAATCTTACTTTAGTTACTTCTGACGTCAGTTTGATGCATAGATAAATTTTTTGTAATGATTATTCTGTAACTCAGTTTTGTTACTCAAAACTAACTTTTCTTACTCGAAACTCATTTTTTTTTTTTTTTTTTTTTTTTTCAATGAAACTCATTTTTCTTACTCGAAACTCACTTTTCTTACTCAAAACCCATTTTTCTTACTGAAAACTCTCTTTACTTTCTCGAAATTTCGAAAAGTATTGTCAACAGGGGAATCTTGCCTCTACAAGACCGAGAGAGCATGTAGACTCAGCTGGACACAACGAGAAGGATAATTTTTTATCCATTTCAGTCCTGCTGAAAGCCCTGCACTGCGGGGACGTGCTTACAGTAGGGACCACTGGGGATATATTTGTGCAACAACACAAGCACGGCACTGCGGGGAGCTGTCCTGCACATTATCCCCGCTATCCCCACCCAATTTTGTAGATGGGATAGTGGTGTTGGGCTACAAGTGGTTTGTGTATTCCGCTGAATAAGTACATTTATGAACTTCCCATTGTTCAGTTCTGGAGAATACGGCACGGGAATTCGGATACTGCTAAGTTATAAAATCAAATTTTAGTGCACCGATTGAGATCATCTTTTTAATGTTTTACATCACGTGAATGAGACCATCCCATAAGGACCCTGGAAAACCTCACATCGACTGCATACTTACACTGATTTTGCAGTGATCAGACATATGTGAATGTAAAGGAGAGTGCACTGTCCGTTCAGATCTAAAAGAGAAAGTTCTGCAGTAACAATAAATTAAAATTAATTATTTAATGGATAGCTATTTACAAGATGGAAATAACGTAAGTGTTGTATTATTACAACACTTACGTTAAGGAAGTCTAAATTTATGAACTTCCCATTGTTCAATTCTGGAGAATACGTCACGGGAATCCGGATACTGCTAGATCAAACTTTCATTCACCGATTAAAATCTTTATTTAAATGTTTTACATCACGTGAACGAGACCATACATGCAATGGAGACCCTGGAAAACCTCACATCGACTGCACCTTTATACTGATGTTGCAGTAGTTAGACATATGTGAAAGTGGAGGAGAGTGCACTTTCCGTTCAGATGTAAAAAAGTTCTGCAGCTACAATAAATAATAACTAATACATTAAAGGATTACTATGTGCTCGATGGAAAAAAACGCATGTGCATTTGCTGCACTGCACATTATTCCCTATACCCCCTTCCCATCCCCATAGGTGGGTTAGGCTGGTGGATTAATGGATTTCTATATACAAGATGGAAATAACATATGCAGTTTTTAGACAAGATGATATGAATCGCATTGGCCGTGCGCAGTAAACAGCGTTTATATTATCTCCCTCGCCAATGCGAAATCCCTATTTAAAATTGGTTTGGATAAACCATCTTTATTTGGAATCCCTTGGTGCCCTTGTTGGTGTAAACAATTTGACGAGAACGCAAATCGCATCAAGGGAGCATGCGTTTTAGTGGCCCATAGTGAATCTTACTTTAGTTACCCCTGGCGTCGGTTTGATGCATATGCATGTTCAGAATTTGTTCTGTAATTATTATTTTGTAACTCACTTTTCTTACGTGAAACTCACTTTTCCTATTGGAAACTCATTTTTCTTACTCGAAATTCACTATTCTTACTCAAAACTCATTTTCTCACTCGAAACTTACTTTTCTTACTCGAAACTTACTAATCAACTAAAAGTGAATCACAGAGCCAATACTATAGTACGGTATAATACCCCTTCAAAGTTATAACTGAAGATACCCAGGAAATGCCGAAATCACGAAGCAGAGCCCTCCCGTGCTACCAGAAAAAGGAGAGATGAGGAACAAATAAGGACAACACAAACGTCACATATGAAACCAAAGCCGCACAACAAAAAAAAAAAAAAAAAAAAAAAAAAAAAAAAAAAAAATGAAAAAGCCGGAGGAACCTCATAAGAACATGAGTTGTTTTATTATTATTTTTACTGTTATTGTTATTATTATTGTTGTTGTTGTTGTTGTTTAAAAAATGACTATGGCCCAGTCAGCATTCTACGTAAATCTATATCGGGCCGTCATCGGCCCGTCAGGGTAGCTGACGGGCCGATGATGGTCCGATGTAGATTTACGTAGAATGCTAGCTGGGGGGACACGGATGCCCCGGCCTGGTGCTCTTTGTATCATACGTGTACAATACTGAAATTATGGGCCAAGAGTGGTAGGCCAGAGAGAAAGTGCAAACAACATAAATAGAGATAATCTAGGTAAGTCAATAGAATTCATCACTTATGTTCAGTGGAGATGGAAAAATCCAAACAACATGGTCCAGTGTTCCAGTGGGAAATGAGGCTATGAAGTTTCATGAATATACCGAACCATTTAGGAGTTATGAGCCGGACACACAGAAAGCATTACACTACATGGATTTTAGGCAAGGGGAGTTAATTCAAAACTGATTTGCCAGAACTGTCTTCCTGTGAAGTTTCATGAATATATTCCATACTGTTTAGGAGTTATGAGCAAGACATGACTTTTCAGCATTCCCCTACACGGAGTTTAGGCAAAAGAGTAAAATTCTCGTACACAATTAAAAATAGAATTAGCAAAAATTGTCTTCTTTGTTTGTGACAAATTGCCTCGATATGATTTAGCCATCTGTGAAGTTTCATGAATATATTCCATGCTGTTTAGGAGTTATGAGCCAGACATTGCATTGATTTTAGGCAAGGGGAGTTAATTATAATATTAAAATAGCCAGAGTTGTCTTTTTTAATTGCGATACATATTCTCGATATGATTAAACTATGTGTGAAGTTTTATAAATATATTCCATCTGGTCTAAGAGTTATGAGAAGAAAGCATTTCTCTTCATGGATTTTTGGCAAGTGGGTTAATTCATAAAACAAATTAGCCAGATATGTCTTCAATGTTTGCTACACAACATCTTCATATGATAAAGCCATCTATGAAGTTTCATGAATTCATTCCATACGGTTTAGGAGTTATAAGCCGGACATGAATTTTCAACATTACAACTACATCCGTTTTAGGCAAAGAGGATAATTCAGCACACAAAGTAGCCAGAGTTCTAGGCATTGATCGCGACAAATCGTCTTGGTATAATTAAGTCATCTGTGAAGTTTCATGAATATATTGAATATGGTTTAGGAGTTACGAGCCACATAACACATGAATTTTAGGCAAGTGGAGTTAATTAAAAAAACGAATTAGACAGAGTTGTCTTTCTTGTTTGCGACACATCGTCCTGATATGATTTAGCCTCCGTGAAGTTTCACGAACACATTCTATATGATTTAGGAGTTATGAGTCAGACACGAAGAAAACATTACATTGCATTGGATTTTGGCAAGAGGAGTTAATTCTAAAACCAAACTAGCCAGAGTTGTCTTCCGTGTTCGCGACACGTCGTCTCGATTAGATTTAGTCATCCGTGAAGTTTCATGAATATATTCAATACGGTTTAGGAGTTATAAGCTGGACTCAAATTTTCAGCATTAGATGGGTTTGAGGTATGGGAGGAGGGGGTGGTATTTCCAAACCCAAAGTAGGCAGAGTTCTCTTTTTTTGTTCGCGACACATCGTCTCTATATGATAAAGCCATCTTTAAAGTTTTATTAAATATATTTCATATGGGTAGGAGTTACGGTCCGGACACATTATTTTAGCAAATGCACACGCGCGCATGGACAGGGGTAAAGAGAAATGGCCTGGACCAATTCAAACACCGAATTAGCCAGAGTTGTATTCCTTCTTCTTGACACATCATCTTGATATGATTAAGACATCAGTAAAGTTTCGTGAATATACTCCATACGATTTAGGAGTTATAAGCCGAAAATGCATTTACAGCATTACATTACATAGTTTTTAGGCAAGGTGGGTAATTCTAAAACTAAAGTAGCCAGAGTTCTGTTCATTTTTCGCGACACATCGTCCGGATTTAAGTAATTTTTTACATTTTATGAATATATTTCATAGGGTATAGGAGGTATGGACCATACACATTTTAAGCACGTGCCGACAGGGGTTAAGAATTAATGCCTGGACACAATACAAAAACCGATTAACCAGAGTTGTCCTTTTTGGTTGTGATACATCGTCTCGATATAATTTAACCATCTGTGAAATTTTATGAATGATCAATATGATTTAGGCGTTTATGAAGTAATAATAACACTACATGGATTGTTTGCAAGGGGAGTTAATTCAAAAAACCGAATAAGCCAGAGTTGCCTTCTTTGTTCGCGACACATTGTCTCGATATGATTAAGCCATCTGTTAAGTTTCATGAGTATATTCCATACAGTGCAGGAGTTATAAACAAGACACAAATTTTCAGTATTACATGGGTTTTAGGCAAGGGGGTATAATTCCAAAACCAAAGTAGGCATAGTTCTCACCATTGTCCGCGAAACCTGTGAATTTGGATGAATATATAATCCATAGAGTTTAGAAGTTATGGCCCTTACACATTTTTAGCACGCACATACGCTCGCACGCACGAACAGGGGTAAAGAGTTATTGCCTGGACACAATTCAAAAACCAAATTAGCAACCGAGTTGTTATCCTGGATAATGACATATCCTCCCGATATGATAAAGTTATCTGTGAAGTTTTATTAATATATTCTGGATTGTTTAGAAGTTGTAAGCCGGACACGAATTTGTTGCATTACACTACATTTGTTAAGGCAACTGGGGTATTCCAAATTTAAAGTAGCCAGGGTTCTCATAATTGTTTGTGACACATCGTCTGGATATGATTAAGTCAGCTGTGAAGTTTCATGAATATGTTCCATAGAGTTTAAGTGTTTTGGCCCGGACACATTTTTAGCAGGCGCACGTTCGCACGCAAGAACAGGGATAAACAGTTATGGTCTGGACACAATTCTAGAACCGAATTAGCCAAATATGTCCTCCTTGCTCGTGACACATTGTCTTGAATTTATTTAGGCATCTGTGAAGTTTCATGAATATATTCCATACGGTTTAGGAGTTATGAGCTAGACACAAATGCATGGACGGACAGATGGACAGGGATAAAAGTTAATGCCCTTCCACCATTCTTTGAATGGCGGGGGCATAAAACAACCTTTTATTTTTAGACTTATAATACGCTAGCCATATTGTATGAAAACTGTACTTATTTATCTACGTATCTTAATGAAAATTTTAGTTACCAGTAGGCAGACTTACCTTATGTTTACAGGCGAAATATGAATCATGCCTAGTAGAGGTAGTTGGTACAAAGAGGAAAAGCTCAATCAAACAAGAACCCGATCCCTCTATAAAGTTGCTTTTCAACAGGTTGCAAAAAATGAGTCATGAGGGGTTTGACTGGCACTTAACCATAAGAAAACTAACCTGGACCCAATTGTTCAAAGCGTCATTAGTCTAACGAGCTCGTAATTGGTCAAAATATTAACTGTTCTAGTAAGTACAGTATCTAATTCACAGATATTTTTGTGTAAAAATGCGAGTAGATCGTGCAAACTACTCACATTTTTCAGCAAAACTATTAGCGTTTATGCCATGATTAATGATTAAAGTCTTAACGATACGTTAACTAACGACATCGTATGTTTTGACCACCTAAGCCCTGGTCTTCAACCACCCTTATATGTAATAACCGCTATCCACCCACGGCCATAACCTATTCTTTACTGGTTATCTGCTAAGCCATTTTTCTAAGCACGTCATCTATATCAAGCCTGTGTCTTTTCCTATATATAGTTTTATCAATTATTGACCCATTAAAGAACCAGGCAGAATATATTTTGGGGTGCAACATCAGGCGGCTGATCATCCAATATTTGGTTTTGTTCAACTATTGGTTCAGCTATTGGTTTTCATTTACTCTGGCATACAGTAGAATTAGCCATGAGTGCTTGTCTTTGTTTATTATAGTGATTTATTTGAGTTTTATGTTTTCGCTTTGATGCATTGACTGAGTTTGGAGCCCTTATGCGAACTGAATTTTAATGTATTTCTGTATTGGGAGTAGCATCGGGACCTAAGGCAAGTTGTAAAGGTGATTTAATTCCCCGGTGGTTTACTCTACTGACCGTCCTAAGGCGGTGGTCTCGGTGTTAGTCTTACTCTTTGTTGCTTTGTGGTTTATTCTACGAGGCGATTTGTTGTATGTCTTACCTTGTGTCATTTTGTTCTTGTGTTTTTCAGTCCTTTTAGCATTGCGTTTACCTCGCTTTGGGGAAGAGAGAGAGAGAGAGAGAGCTAATCTTAGTGCTTTTCGTACGTTTGTTCGATTTGTGCTTGTTTGGATTTGTCGGTTTCCTCTTCCTCTTAGTGTCTGGGAAGGGCTGCGGTTTGTGATTGTGGTACTCCCTGGATTTTCTCTTACTCCTTTTGTAACGTCGTCTGCATGATTCACGGAGGAAAATCTTAAGGTTTTCTTGTGTTTTGGTATTTTCCCTATTTGGCTCAATACTAAGGTCTGCTTTTGTTTTTTTTCAAGGATGTAACATCATATATTATATTCTCTTCAGTCTCGTCCCCGAGAATCGGTACGCCCATATCTTAACATTTTTGTCTTATAAAACTATTCATTATAGCTGTCTTTTTTACATTGCTGATTTAGTCATGGTTCTCCCTTCCTTTTTCGTTCTTGATATTCTTCCAGCTATGTTCTGCAATTGTTGCACTCCCTGAACATCATATATACTGTTTTTCATTGTTATGTTGATGTGTTCTTCATTCCAAAGAATAGTAAATACATTTGTGGTTTGATGCTGCATCGGAAGTAGGGCGATGTTGCGATCTTGTAACGCTAGCTTAAGCCCAAAGTATTTGTTTCTGCTGTCCTTACCAATGCCGCTTTTCTGTTGCAGTTCTTCTTCGTTGGTATGGTAGTTAATGCAACTGTGCCGTTGTTTTTTTTTTTTTTTTTTTTTTTTTTTTTTTTTTTTTTTGTCTTTACTTCTCATTTCCTCATTTCTGCTACTGTCGGCGCCTTCCTGATTGTGGCCTCACCTGGGTAACTTCAGATATAGTACTGTACTATTTTTATCTTCTCTTCGGTAGGTGTTGACTGATGTGTAGCGGCCGTAAAACCATCTCTCTATCTCCTTCTTTCACTTAAATGCAATTAAAATAACTGAAGATATGACAATGGCAAAACAAGCATCTAACTAAGAAACCGACATATTAACAAAGAAGAACTGTTACATTTGAACCGCCTTGGCACAGTAATCAGGAAAGAAATCGAGTCTGTGTCTAGTTGGCGTAAGCTAGTTAACTCCATCCAACCCTCATTCTTAATTCTAATGCAGCTTCAAATTGCAATATATATATATCGTGTCCTCTACCTCAACAGTGATATTTAAAAGCGTTTTAATTTTTAGATCCAAGTAAGAACAGATATCATTTTCTTAACGGTTTCCTAAATCGATCGTTTTCTTTCACCCAAACTTAGCAATTTCTTTGCACGTTTTACTAAAACCATCGCGCAATTTACCAAATGACATATTATCCGATATCATCTGGCATAAAAATCAAAACATGCTTACTTTTGCATGATCTGAGTTGAATTCATGATTTTCGGGGTGCATCCATTTGGGGTCTAACTGCTTAATATTGTTCTATTCCAAATGCTTCGTAAATTTGTGGAATGTGCATATAGAAACGTGTGTCCAAATAAATTGACTCTGAAAATCACAAAATTTGCAGATTATTTAGAATTCATCTATCCACGTGAACTTGAAATAAAGGAAACAACGGAGGCTGCAGCCTCCTCATCATACTTAGATTGTTATCTCTACATTGACAATGGAAAGCTTACTACTAGGCTTTACGACAAACGGGATGACTTCAATTTTCCAATTGTTATCTTTTCATTCCTGAGCAATTCTATCCTTTCTGCACCAGCATACGGCGTTTACGTTTCACAGTTAATCCGTTATGCCAGAACCTGTTCAAATTATCAGGACTTCATGGAGCGTGGGAAAGTGCTCACTACAAGGTTGTTGAGCTAGGGGTATCAAAAAACCAAACTGGTAGCAACACTTAAGAAGTTCTATGGGAGACATCATGATCTAGTCAATCCCTACAATGTGGCAGTTTCCAGAATTGTTTCTGATGTTTTTGCCAGTGACGCGCCGTAAATAGACTTCCCAAATCCCGAACTTACGCTTCTACCGATATTTCCTTCGTTCAGGCCTGTGGGGATGGTGGGCGAAGCTTACTTACCAAGTAATGCTTACTCTCCGCGGGCGCCTGATTACATCCTTTGGTCTGAGGTCCATGTCTGTTGATCTGAACATTCTGATTCGTCATTCGTTTATGGATTTATGAGTTTTTAATTACGGCTTTGGTACCATGACCGCAACTACTTACAAGCATGTCAAAATCTGTAGAAGCATGCAAAAAGGAAGATATTGACGTTTTTTTGTTTTTTTTTGTGTGTTTTTTTTCGATCGCCGATCTCTCTTTGAATATTTATGAACATATACTACTGCTCAAGCCAGATATGGAGGACAAACAAACTTTCTTATGGGTGTTGCACTAGCTACTCACATTACGCGCCTGCAACATAATATTATTTGCAATAAAGAGGCATCAGCTGACATAATATATTATGCTTCATTACCATCTGGTTAATCTTTAAGAAATAAGAAAAGAATTTATCGCTTCCAAAATAGGGACTACTCTTAAAGGAAATAATTTGCTTCCCCGCAACCACCCCGTTCCCGCCCCCTCCCCACCCACCCCCTCCCCCCTATCGCAGGGAGCAAATTCTTTCATTTAAGAGAAACCCTGTTTTGGAAGCGATATTTAGAAGATTGTCCTTGGATATGCGTAAAAAATCCGTTCTTGCTTCTAAACTGATTTGTTCTGCTGAATCAAATAAAGAAATGTTGAAATAAAATTATTTTTGTCTCTTACAGGTCGAGTCCATTTCAGCATTTATAAGCAGAATGTTTATACGACTTTTAAATTTAGCACTGGCTGTATCTGTGACAACAGTAACGAATGCACAGTTCTTAGGTGACGGACGTGATGAGGTCCAAACTGCAGCGACAGAAAGTGGAAAAGCATCGAGTAACAGTAGTAATGAGTTTCATTTGATAGCACTGGAACAAGACCTTGTTTGTCATGTGCACCCAACATGTATGCTTAAGAATGATGCAGCCGAGTCACCGTGTTGTGGTTCGTGTACATGTGATACGGACTGTTATGTTTATGGGACATGCTGTTTGAGTAGCTATCGAAGCTTAAAAGATGCACATGACTCTGCCGAAAACAGCAGGTAAATTGAACCGCAACGTGAGAAAACGTTACGTCTGACATGTACGCCCAACTGAGACTCAAATTAGCCTGCGTATCTGCACAGTCTGAACTGACAATTCGTTGTCCGTATACAGAAATTTTGCATTCTTGGCTATTCACAAGTGCGTCCAGTGATAATTTGACATCTATCAGTCTGAATATTTGCTGAGAACACATATCAAAAGGTACATTCTCTGCTGTTGCGATTTATTATAAAATCACCTTGTGACAATAAAAGGCGTGACATTACTCTTGAATTCACGAAGCATTCCACATTTACACTACATATTGCGATATAAAGGTGTCAACTGTTTGTCACACAACCAACAGTTATTTAGACACATCAACAGGTAGTGCGTGTAGTGATTGTTTGAATTAAGGATAAGTGTGCACGATTAGTTATGGTTAATAGGTAATTAAGTAAAATAAAATTTGACATTACATGTTTTGATTTGTTTAAATATAACTATGGATACAATTGTCAACGAGTTTCGCTGTGCTCATCACATTATTTACTTATATATATATATATAACCACACGTGCAATAACAACTGCAAGGCTTCCCATTGGTCAGCCTAATTAAATAACACCTGCAAGACTTCCAGTTGGTTAGCCTTATTACCGCCATTAACATTCGTATTACTTTGCTTATTGATAGCAACCAAGACGGTGTCCTCGTTCGCCGATACAACTTTCGCTTTTGAAACAGATCCTGCTTTCAATTTTGAGATGATTTTGAGATGACGATAAATGATAGATCGATGGAAGGCACACCACAATCACAGTGTGAATAACACGGCTACCAGAAATATTCATGGTGGTTAAAGTTCGATGTTTTCCGGCAACATATTTGGAGGCACTTTCAAAATCGATGTCGTCAGTCAATGAAAAAACAATCACTTCCTCCCAAAAAGCGTCGGAGAATAACATGACACTGATAGTCAATAAATGTGTCAAATTTGCAAACTACAGTTAAAATGTTTTATATTCTTGAAATCTCTCATTTACTTGAGTGTATCAACCACTTTATAAACTGTATTGGTCAAGATTAATGACCTTTAAATACGACAGCTGACCGGGGAATTCCCTACTGATTCTCATTGACGTATTGACTCGCTGAATGACGTTGAAGGGAATGTTTATTTTTGAATTATTTCAGTCAAATGAAATGTTTATTAGCTCAAATAAAAATCATCATTAATTCCTACAGTTTAATGAAGTAATTAATGACATTTTTTTTTATCTTTTATCTAGTTATTTTGGTACTTATCAAGTAATATGCAAACTATTTTTAGTTTAGTACTGTTGAGTCTTTGGTAGTGAGTTGTTCCGTTTCAGCTATGGAGAGCCGTTATCATAATATATTTTGTGCATTTTTGTCATCGCAAGGATCATGTGATAAACAGAATCTTACATTCGTGGTCATTTAATATGAAATTTATGAAACTCGTAATTTAATTTAATTTATATATATATATATATATATATATATATATATATATATATATATATATATATATATATATTTTTTTTTTTTTTTTTTTTTTTTTTTTTTTTTTTTTTTTTAAACGGCTCTTGAGAGTATAGAACACACATGAAGTTGAAGCAGCTGAGTTATCAAGTGTTTTGGCTTACACTAGCTAGTTTCGGTCATTTAGATTCCATAATGATATGCCCGAAATACCGTTTGTTCTGTCTTTGATTCTTTTAGCGCCAGCATCAAATGAAACATTGTCTGCCATTTTCGAACAAATTATTCAAACGGGGGTATTCTTTGTATTTTCGATATCTGTGAAATCGTTTTATTAATATCTATCGTACGTAGATAATTTTGTACCAATACTTTGTTTCTACTGAAATAATAATAATTACTAATATTTAATCATCGAGGTATCCTTAATTGTGTAATATATAATATATTAGCACTGAGACGGCAAGAAATGATTACATGGTATGTGAAAACAGAGTTCTTTTGTTTCTACTGATATTATAAAAAGTACTTATATATGCGCTCGTATTAAGTCATTGAGGTATCTTTAGTTTTGTAATATTTAATTTATTAGCTATGAGGACGGCCATAAAGAAGTACACGGTATGTGAAAACAGAATGTCTCTCAAAGCTGATTGGGATGTTGCATTTTATCAACATTGCTCATGAGCAAACACAATCGAACCGTATTCCTCTTTTGATGCTTTGTTTTGCATTGTCGCAGGTTTCCTACTTCGAAATATTGTGAGTTAATTCTTTATTAACTACAGGTATACTTGCGTACTTGCCCAGTACCTGGTAACATCGGAAACAAAATTCAAAAGAGATACAGCTTATTGGATGATAAGTAAATGCGATCCAACGTATCCCAACAACAAATATAGAGCCCTTTGCGAAAAGCCCGGGCATAAATTCTCCAATGACTCTATTGTTCCTGTCACAGATTATATATCAAAGATCGTCTATAGGAATATATACTGCTTATACTGTAGTAATATTGATATGAACACTACAGTTATTGAGTGGGAACTAAAGACAGCAAACAATATGGAGATACATTCAACTGATAAAAATTTCTGGCATAATCTAAAATCACAAGGAGGAAGCGTTTTATTCGTGGCTCCAGCCTATATACCAATTAAAATTTGTGATCCATTTATACCGCCATATCACATTTCAACGTGTAACGAAACTGGACTGTGGTCGATATACAACAGAACAATCGAAAGAGCATGTGGATCTTACATAGATCCGTTCAACCATACCTTTAAAAATTATTTCTGTTATTTATGTAACACTGCTGAAAAATTGCCTATAAGCCAGTGGACATGTAAGAAAAGTAACAGAACATTTGAACACGTTAATCTTACACCACCATTTACGGCCATTATAGATATAACAGTTCTTCAGACGGGTGTCAACACCGATAGGCTACCTTGCGAGCTTTCACAGTTTCCGGATAGAATCACCGTAAGTAAACCATATACTTGAGTTTTCATGCTGACATTTTAGTATAAAGCCATACCAGTGCAACATTACTGCTGACAGTTTCGTTTTTAACTTCAGCGAAATTGTCAACATCCGAAAGTGTGAAAACCAATGAGTAGGGGGGTCGGCTAGCAACAAATATTTCTCATCGAACGCACCGGAACGCCATAATACAAAGAAAAGAGCTAGTTGATTTTACCGTGTGTCATGTAGCACTAAATGACACACACACAGGTGTCGTTTTGTTTATGAATGACTGATAAATAGAAAGGAAGGCAATGATCAGGAATTGATACAATTACCTAAAACCTTTAGTACAAAAAAGAAGGTAAGAGAAAGTCCAGAGAGTGCCACAATTACAAAAAAGGTAAGAGAAAATTCCAGAGAGTGCCACAATCACAAACCGCAGCCCTTCCCATACACTAAGAGGAAGAGGAAACCGACAAATCCAAACAAGCACAAATCCAACAAACGTATGAAAAGCTCTAAGATTAGCTCTCTCTTCCCCAAGCGAGGTAATCGCAATGCTAAGAGGACTGAAAAACAAATCAAGAACAAAATGATACAAGGTAAGACATAAAACAAATCACAGCTCTTCCCAGACACCCAGAGGAAGATAAAACCAACAAAACTAAACAAGCACAAATCGAACAAACGTCCGAAAAGCACTAAGGTTAGTTCTCTCTTCCCCAAGCGAGGTAATCGCAATGCTAAAATGACTGAAAAACACAAGACCAAAATAACACAAGGTAAGACATACAACAAATAGCCTCGTAGAATAAACCACAAAGCAAAAAATAGTAGGACAAACACCGGGACCACCGCCTTAGAACGGTTAGTAGAGTAAATCTCCAAAGCTAAAGACGGTTGCATTTAAAACAGCGGCACCATAATCAAAACACTACAAGTAGAAAGCCAAAAGAATTTTCATTCCCAAAAATTTGTAAAACGGCTATCCAAAATTAACATTTCACCAGGACATACATGCGAAGACATACAATGACAGAAATAGTAAATCACAGCTAAAGAACCGCCTAGGAACTGTCAATAAAAACCTTAATGCTTTACTTGACCAGTAGTTAGAATAATATCTGACACAGATGCTTGACAAACGCTATGTATAATAAATAAATATTGAAGTATATAAAAGATAAAAAAATTTATTTAATTAACCAAACGTTTATTCGGGAGAATACCCAATATTTGGCTTGCAACGATGGTATTCCGATGGGAACAAATTGTGCTCTTCTTGTTGCAGATTTGTTTCTTTTTTTTGTTATGAGAGAGATTTCATGAAGTCTTTCTCACGTGAAAATCAGGCTGACATTATTGAGGCTTTCAATTTAACTTTGATTTATTAAATATTGACAATATTTACTTTGACCAAATGGTGGACCGGATATACTCTACAGAACTCCAATTAAATAGAGCAAATTCTTCCGATACTGAGTCACCTTTTTCGGATTTGAATCTATGTATATCTAATGGTATATTTCCACAAAAATTTTTGATAACTGGGACGATTTTGATTTTGATTTTGATATAGTCAATTTCCTTTTTCTGGATGGCGATGTCCCCCGGCGTACCTCAAATTGGGTATACATATCTCAACTTATTAGATTCACCAGAGCTTCTTCAAATCTTAATGACATCTAACTACCGTAATAAAGCCCTTACTGCCAAACTTCTTAGGCAGGGCTATCGTTATTTTAAACTTCGTAAGGCGTTTTCGAAATTTTATCGCAGGAACAGTGCCTTGTTAGAAAAATATAGCGTCAGTCTGAAAACACTTCTGCAACAAGGTATATCGGAATCCAAATTTCACGGTGACTTAGTGTACAGATTTAGAAAAATTGTAGGTAAATCTAACTTTTCGGAGCAATTCAGAAAACTTATTAACCGTTATATAAGAATTGGCTATAGCCTGGATATTTTGCGGCAGACTGCATGCCTAGTTGTCAACCCAATCATTGTTGAGGGCTATGCTTCACTCTTTAATTGCACGACGGCTGTTCGCGCCTCAGACTCAATGACGGCCTCTTCGTAAAACTTTAACCAGTGGGTTGGAGCTTGACGATATGTCTTTGGCTTGGCCCGCCGTGGTTCAACTATTGGTTTTCATTTACTCTGGCATACAGTAGAATTAGCCGTGAGTACTCGTCTTCGTTTATTATAGTGATTAATTTGATTTTTATGTTTTCGCTTTGATGCATTGGCTGAGTTGGGAGCCTTTATGCGAACCGAATCTTTTTGTATTTCTGTATTAAGAGTAGCATCGGGACCCAGGGTGAAGTTAGCTAGCTGTAAAAGTGCTTTAAACCCCCCGGTGGTTTACTCTACTGACCGTTCTAAGGCGGTGGTCCCGGTGTTAGTCTTTGTTGCTTTGTGGTTTATTCTACGTGGCGATATGTTGTATGTCTTACTATGTGTCATTTGGTTCTTGTGTTTTTCTGGCATTTTAGTATTGCGATTACCTCGCTTGGGGAAGAGAGGGCTAATCTTAGTGCTTTTCGTACGTTTGTTCGATTAGTGCTTGTTTGGATTTGTCGGTGTCCTTTTCCTCTTGGTATCTGGGAAGGGCTGCGGTTTGTGATTGTGGCACTCCCTGGACTTTTCTCTTATCTTTTTTTTCTTGCTATGCAACCAAGGCTTATGGTCTGCTTTCGCTCACGTGCGTGAAACACAGTTGCATATCTCCAAATGTCTTGCTAAATATGTATTATATTGCCACAGCAACTAAGCCAAGTAGTGGATGATCTTTAATAACAACAAATGCATCCAACAGAGTTCCATACATATACAAAAGTAACCATGTTGTAAAACGGTCGAAGGTCAGCCTAGGATTAGTATTACAACAAATCCGGTAGAGCTCCCTATCCACGTTGCTGTATAACAAGTAAGCTTCAAATCTTTCTTGTTTCTAAAGTAGAAAATTGTAAATGGTTTTCAACATTCACTGATGTGGAGGCCATGTTGCTATATGCACCATAGCAATGGCATGATATATGAAGCAAAATTGGATGGCCTAATGTCCTTTATCAAGTTTCCCCTATCAATATTGTATATTTATATATTATTATTGTATATTTATGTAATTCAGTTGCCTCCTGATCATTTCTATTCTATATTTGATCATTTGTTTTCAATATATTTTATTCATATTGTATTAATTTTAATTGTCCCACAATTTGAATTTCAATTCTATACCGTTTTCTTTGTGTTTAATACGTTATATTTTCTATATTATTTTTCGTTTTTTTATTTGGTATTTCATGTTTGTGTCCTACTTTCCATTCTTGTATTAAGTTTACGTTACTATTGAACAGGCATTCATTCGTATTCGAAAACTAATGTTTCTATTCGACAATTTCCAAATTTGCATATAATAATTACATTCTGGGATATTTAATTGTACACTGAATACAATGGCATTATGGGACTGTCAGTATGATTACCCCAGGGCATCTTTATTTATTGTTCTGTCCTTTCAATAAAGAACACAAATGCCTTACAACGCGGAAAAGTATAAGAAATAAGCAAACTTTGGAAGTTCCATTCCTCTAATGTTACTTATAGCTACACAGTACACTACATACCCGTGTACTTACTATCGATCGGCAGTCCTACATGCTATTGACACCCTGCAACACATTTATTATTCTATTCGTATTCAACGAAATTCCTTGCAACAAAGTAAATTAACATATTTAACATAAGTATACAAATATTAATGAACCAAAACCACTGAAATGCGTCCTGTCGAGTATAAATGAAACAACATACAATTGACAAGACAGTTCATTGGATATACATATAAAAATATCAGTAAGAAATACACATAAGAATTGAAAGTAAAATCTGTCGGGCGAAATGTGAACTTACTAAATATAAATGACGGAATAAAGTATAAAAACGACCAATCATTGAACATGAATATACCAATATAGAAATCAAATTCAAATTATACAACATGAATGAAAATGTGGAAAACAAACGATCAAATACAGAATATAAACTTTTATGAGTTCATACAAATACACGGAAATTGACTGCAAATATGTAAAAGTAGTTGCGGTCATGGTACCAAAGCCGTAATCCAAACTCATAAATCCATAAACGAATGACGAATCAGAATGCTCAGACCAACAGACATGGACCCCAGAACAAAGGGTGTAATCAGGCGTCCGCGGATAGTAAGCATTAAGTAAAAAAGAGACCATCGAATAAAAACACAAAAACATCAAATTTTGCAACACATATCATGCCATACATGGCCATCAAAATAAATTTCATTCCCCTTTGCTAGAAGGCTTCAAATTACGTTTGATGAAAATTGACCAACTGATTTCAGAGGTAAATCCGTTTAAAAAATTGCATGACTTAATACACGTATACATCCCGGAAGCAAACCCCAAATGGTCTGTTTACTATGTTTTGGTAGCTTTGATCATATAGTGTAACGTCAACCATTCGTTTACAAAGCAAGCCAGAATAAAGATCAACAGTTGGAGAACAAATTGTCAGTACAGTAGAACTTCAATGGCTCGAACACCTTTGGGACCATGGGAAATTGTTTGAGCCATGGGTAGTTCGAGCCAATGAAGGTTAATCATGGCGCCAGGTCGGGAAGCAAATATCGCTTATTCTGGGAAATCTATCGATCTTCTGCACAATAATTGTATGTTGAGTGTACTCATTAGAATCGCCCCAGCCTCACTATATAAAACATCATCTCTTTAGTCCACTATTATCGCCGGTCCGATCAGCCGATGGCCAGGCAGACACATCTTTTGTGATCAGATCGAGCAGATGCACAAGCGAATTCAGACCTTCATTAATCATATTTTCGCTAATGCCTATTTTCATGATACTTCACTCAAATTTCATTTACTTTCCATCCTGGATACTTGAAAATGTACTTATTATCCTGGATACATGAAAATGTATAACACATTACTTACAATATTTAAATAGTCGTACCGACATACATACAATTTAGAAAAGACAGATTTAGATAAAGACAGATTTAGTCAGGATCGCCATTTAGCCCTCTTTTTTTTCTTTACAGTGTTTTTTATTATATTTGTTTCACTCTGATGTGTCACAGATAAGGTAGACTATCTTTACGCGGACTGAATATATACATTGTATTTGTAATGTGAAGCTGTTTCAGAATTTTGTGTGAGATTTCGCGCGTAAATAAAACTGGTTGAAGCCACCCATTTTTGTTTTCTACTGACCATTCCAAGGCATTCCTTCTGTTGCAGTTTATCTTTCTTTGTACATCTGTGTTTTATATTTGGCGTTTGTGTTGTCCTGTTTGGTTCCTCATCTTTCCATTACGAAAACATGCCTATATAATTTAGACTCCCTTAATCCCCACTTTTATATAATAAAACTGGGGTCTACAGGGGAATGCATTTTTTTTTCTTATTTCTGCTCAAAAAAATAGATTGTTGGTACTCGTTAGAACCGCCTGGCCGAGGCGGTTCTAACGAGTACCCACAATCCATGTTTTGAGCAGAAATATGAAAATTATCAGATTTTTTTATCTGAAATTTTATGTTTCTGGAGGTAAATTTTTCTATATTTTTGAATAGGCGTGTTTTCGTACTGCCTTCATTAGGTTCCTCGGGAGGTCTGTGCTTCATGATTATGACGCTTACTCGGTATCTTCCATTACGAAAACCTGCCTATTCAAATATACTGAAAAGTTAATCACCGAAAAATTGAAAATGTTCAGACAAAAAATTCAAATATTTTTCATATTTCTGCTCAAAACATAGATTGTGGGTACTCGTTAGAACCGCCTTGCAGAGGCGGTTCTAACGAATACCCACAATCTATGTTTTGAGCAGAAATAAGAAAAATAATGTATACACCTGTAAAACCCCAGTTTTACTAAATAAAAGTGGGTTTAAGGGGGTCAAAATTATATAGGCGTGTTTTCGTGATGATATACACTTTACATTGCCTGTCATTTGGTGAAGTCAGCAAAAACGTTGTCAAACAATCGCACGGTAGTTCTAAAAGTAAAGGTTACATCCAGTGCACTTGGTGCTAACTACGTTTAGACATGGAATAGACGTCAGAGTGAACTAGAAATTAAATGTCATGTGAGCAATTGTTAACACCATGTGCACTATTGTCTGTTTTTTGTAGACCAAAGGGGTTATGTTATGTAGGACAATAGTTCACTTACACAGTCTTATGTCTTTTCTTTTTCATTTAACAGATATTTAATTTTAATATATATTCAGTTAAGTTTGGGTAACAGAGTTCCCATCTTTTGGGGAAAGAGTTTCCAACTCTGCTTGCCATTTGTTATTATTATTATTTTTTTTTTTTTTTTTCTGCTGCTGTTGCTTAGTTTGATGTGGATCTGGTTGCATTGATTCCTTAGTTTACTCACAAATGCTCAAAGTGAGCTATTGTGGTCAGTTAGTGCCCGTTGTCAGTCGCGCGTCGTAGGAAGCATCGGTGACTTGAAGATCAAAATTAGTTAAAATCGTTTCAGCTAGAAGACGGCAGCCATGGCCGTCATCTTGAACATCTGCTTTGCACTTCTTCTCTTGAACTGAAAGGTTAACTGACTCGAGACTTCAAAGGTAGATGGCATCGGTGCATCATACAGATCAAGAATACTTTAGATTGTTCCGCTTGGAAAGCCAGGATGACCACCATGGTGGCCATCTTGAAAATCTATTTTGCCATACGTCTCCTGATCCGATTAACTCGAAACTTGATAGGAAATATCGGTACAACTTGTAGATAAAAGTCAACAAAAATCGTTCTGATCGAAAATCTAAGATAGCGGCCATCTTGAAAATCTATTTTCCCTCAATTTACTGGACCGTAAGGCCCATTGACTCGAAAAAAAGGACATATCGCAGCAGCTTGTAGATCAAAAGTTGATGAAATCATTCCGATCGAAAGTCCAAGATGGCCGCCACGGCAGCTATCTTGAAATTTTACTTTGCCCTTCGTCTCCTGAGCCCAAAGGCCAACAAATTCGAAATTTTGTAGGAAATATTATGGTGACGTGCAAATCAGAAATAGTTAAAATCGTTCCGATTGTAAATCCCAGATGCCCATTGAAAATATATTTTGAACTTCTCCTGAACTGAAAGGCCAAATGACTCGAAATTTAGTTGGATGACTCGCAGATCAAAGTTAACTAAAAACGTTCTGATCGAAAATCTAAGATATCCGCCATGGCCGCCATCTTGAAAAACTATTTTGCGCTTCTTCTGCTGGACCGAAAGCCCACTGACTAAACACTTGGAAGGAAATATCCGGAAAACTTGTAGATCAAAAATATTTAAAATCTTTCCGATCGGAAATCCAAGATGGCCACCCCAGCCATCATCTTTAAAATCTATATTGTATTTGTTCTCTTGACACGAGAGGCCGACTGACTTGAAACTTGGTAGGAAGTATCAGAGTGATTTGCAAATCAAAATTAGCGAAAGTCGTTTTGATTTGAAATCCGTCATGGCGGCCGTCAAACAAATTCCATTTTCTCCTGACCAAAAACGCCAATCAACTTGAAACTTGAGAGGATGATGTGATTTGTTGATGCAAAATAGCTAAATTGTTCTGATCGGAAATCCAATATGGCCGCCACAGCTTCGGTAGATTTTATTATTACCATTTTATTATTACCGCGTTCTGCGGCGTCTGATCTGGGTCTACACTGTTTACCAATGTCCCATTTATGAGACGCTAGGCATAAATGGGTTTGATCAGCCTGAAGGAATGCGCAGTGGTCTGAGTCTTCGCAGGGAACTGTGTATGTAGCCCAGGATCAACAGCGTCTTCAGGCGGACAGCGAGATTCATCTTGAAAGAGAGAGCTTATCTTAGTCCGTTTCGTACGTTTGTTCGATTTGTGCTTATTTGGATTTGTCGGTTTCCTCTTCCTCTTGGTGTCTGGGAAGGGCTGCGGTTTGTGATTGCGGCACTCCCGGGACGTTTCTCTTACTTTTTTTTTTTTTTTTTTTTTTTTTTTTTTTTTGTTTTGTTTTTGAAAATCTATTTTGAACCTTTTCTCCAGAATGGAAAGGCCAATTAACTCGAAACTAAATAGTGGTGTTAGTGTTGCGTGTCGGCGGTAGAACGTCTCCCCGTACATCACATTGTGCAGATTATATTTCATGTCCTTTGGGATCATTTGGCCCATTGTATTATATTTGAAAATGGGGTTCTGCTCATGTATACACTGGAGGGCGTAAGCAGTGTTGCAAACTTCATTACTGCTTATAGTCAATAAAATCGGGACTCCCATTTTTGTTTCCAAAGGCAATGTTTAGACGTTTATTTTACTACAATGCAGCTGGTGTTAGAGTTATGTGGCGGCAGTAGAACGTCTCCCCGTACATCACCATAGTGCAGATTGTATTTCATTTCCTTTGGGATCATTGGGCCTATTGTGTTATATTTGAAAATTGCGTTCTACTTGTGTATACGTTACTGGGCGTAAGCAGTATTGCAAATTTCATTACTACTTATGAAGAGTCTCAATAAAACCGAGACTCCCATTTTCTCATCCGTAGTGTGTTAATTGTTTCCAAAGGCACTCTTTTTGACGTTTATTGTAGAATAAAAACACTTTTAGATAAAAAATATATTTATTATTTCTGACATTAATTTATCTATGACTTTTACTATCCCGACTTTCATATATTCATTATTTTCATGTTTTGTCTTCAAATTTACTGTTGTGTCAGACTTTTAAAACGACAGACAGACAAACAAATAAATGAAGCTCCCAAATCAACCTGTACATATTTGAGAATAAGGCACAATACTAAACGCCTTTTTCAATTACTTTGACTTTTCTCCTTAGAATATGATAAAACATTATAAACCATGTATATAATCTGTTTGCAGCGTTCCATTTGCAACTAATTAATACGCTAAATATAACATGATGTAGGAAACATTTGCATATCACAAATATGAAGACCTCGTATTATTTTGCTGATCTTATTTCATCCACTCATTCATTGAGAACTGTCATTTATAATATGTGCTAGGAATTGAGCAGATTTGTTTTCGTAGTCGCCTGCACGTTTGACACAAAATGAACGCCAAGTTAACAAATCAAGACTTTCCAGTGAGCTGAAGTCCACTCTGAGTTTTACTTGTAGTTAACACCTTTTCTAAATGTAGTGCAGCCCGTGTTCACTGTCATACTATATACATTGGCAAACAGTGTAGATCCAGATCAGACGCCGCAGGACGCGGCGTCCGATCAGGGTCACCAATGTTTGCATTAAATATAGGCAATTGTATAAAACATGGTAATAATAAAAAAAAAAAAAGATATGAGGTAGAAAGAACACCCGGCATAAATGGGTTCATGCCCTCGCTATCTGCCTGAAGATGATTTATATCCTAGCTCACACACAGAGTGCCATCATGAAAACACGCCTATATAATTTTGACCCCCAAAAACCCCACTTTTATATAGTAAAACTGGGGTTTAAAGGGGTATACATTATTTTTCTTATTTCTGATCAAAACATAGATTGTGGGTACTCGTTAGAACCGCCTCGCCGAGGCGGTTCTAACGAGTACCCTCAATCCATGTTTTGAGCAGAAATATGAAAAATATCAGCGTTTTTTTATCTGAAAATTTTCAGGTGAAATTTTCTATAAATTTGAATAGGCATGTTTTCGTAATGCAATGCAAAGACTGAACAGGCTGCGAGAATGCGCCCTTCGAAGACTCAGATACGACTGCGCATTTTTTTGCAGGCCAATAAATGTCCTCGCTGTCCGCCTGAATACGCTTTGGATCAGACGACACAAAGAATATCCTTCGAAGTCTGATCAGACTGCTAGAATGCGTCCATCGAAGACTTCGATACGAATGCGAATGTCTGCAGGCTGATCAGAGTTTTCTCTATGCACCTGGAGACAGTGTTGATCCTTGGCTACACAGAGAGTGCCCCGTGATGACTCTGATCAGACTTTGCGGATGCACAGGCTGATCTAGATCTTATTCTGGTGCAAATGTTATCACATAGAAAATGATGTACATAGGCTCATAATTATGTAAGGAGACTGTAGACGCCTGTTAGATGTCCTCCTATGTTTTACAATGGAGACAAATTATATTACTTCCTGTTTGATTTCTTACATAGCAAGCCCTTTTGGAAAAAAGAGTGTGCTCTAGAAACTGATTGTACTCCTAAAGAAACCAATATCATTCCTTTCAGAACAGTCCCCTTTTCAGAAGACGGCAAATTCAAATTTGAAAGAGGTGGTCCCTTTGCGATTTTTTTTCTCCGTATGTAAACAAAGTATTTTGTTATTTGCAGATGGTCTGCCGAAATGTGACTTGTCATGAAGACCGTTATTTATCCTTTGGCAGATGTCGGTCGAAAAACGAAGAAAACCTTTATAGATTTGACAACGACTTCTGCTTTTCTTATTTTGTGAAACTAATGCCATTTCCTGAATCGCGTCCTCCTTACGACTTCGAAGAACGAGTAGAATATGAAATACACGAAGCTATAAAGTCGCTCACTCACAGTTTTCCTGGTATGCATTATCAATTTTTGTATTTCATAAGTTCAAATAATGATAGACGGATTGAGTTTATTGTATACTATATGCTAGTCCAGTTTGAAAAGAATACAATGCGATTCTATTACATGGACTTTATTGATGGGCTCATGAATATACAAAACAACTCTGTCGTTTTCCAAACTTTTGGTATTAAATTTAATATAGAGGTTGCCCAGTATAATTATACATTTTCTAATGGAAGTGTAGCAGTGTGTGTACCTAATCAATTTGACATGTGTAAAAAGGAACTGAGGACTCATTATAATGGCAACTTTCTTTGTTCTGTGGAAGAAACATCTATGATAAACAAACTCTATGTTTGCCCTTTTATACAAATTCATATTGATGATTTCCCTTGCAAAATTGAAAACGATTTACTCATTTTTACAGTGGATGCTGCGTTTAACCAGACAATAAAAGTACTGTCGAGATGGGAATATGAAATACGTGGAGAAGCAATAAATATCTGTCTTAGAGATTTTGAAGATATATATCTGAAAATGCCCATGGCGAAATCTAAAACAGGCGTTTCTGCCACGGAACGATTTCACCCCAAACATATTATCGCCCTGGTTTGTATATGTTTTTCTATTCTTTGCCTGTTTGTAACTATAGTAACGTATGGAAGGTTTTCCAGTCTTCAGACACAACCCGGAATCAATAACATGATTCTTTCTGTATTTCTTCTTTTAGCTCAGAGTTTTTATCAGTTTGGTTCAGGTCAGAATTCAGTATCAGACTGGGCATGCTCATTGATAGGAGGTATTTGTCACTTCCTTTGGTTATCTGTGATGTTCGCAATGAATAATTGTTGTACCCAAATGTTTCTCATTTTTAAGAAACATTATCTAATATCTCCCAAATATAAAGTGAAACAGACAGTCAGAAATATTTTATATGTCACATGTTCCTCGCTTTTGTTTGTCTTTGTGAACCTGATTGTCTCTCTTGTGGTAAGCAACGGACAAAATAGTGGATATGGTGGGAGACTCTGCTACTTGTCCTCGCCCATCATGCAGCTTATCACCTTTGTGATTCCATCGGCCCTTACGTTGCTTGTCAATGGTGCGATGTTTTCGTACGTTGTTTATGAGATCAGAAAGGTGGGTTCATCGACCACGATGCTGAACAAAAAAAGAAAATATCTGCGTATCTATGTCCGACTCTCAGCTTTAACCGGCCTTACTTGGACATTTGGGTTTCTTCAAATAGTTCTTAAAGCCGAAATACTGGAGTTGATCTTTATTATTCTCAATGCCAGCCAGGGTGTTTTTATAATGGTAGCATTTGTACTTAATAAAAGAGTCTTGTCATTATATTGCAAAACGCTATTTGTAGCAACGGAAACAGCTGTAAGCGAAGGCAGAACACATGTTGAGACCAAATGAATGACTTCAGGGGACTAGATGAATTTGGCCCCTAGTTTATAAAATATGTTTTCGTGCTCAACTCAGCTGAGCATGATATTTGTCCTGCTAATAAATCTCAGTTCACTAACAATTAAATTTTTTTTCTGAGTTGAATACTAAAAAACATAAAACTATTTTTATACCCTCGGGGCTTGGTAAGTTGTTTTCTCACGTTGCCCTCCATTTAACAAGGAAAACAACTCGGTTTACGGCTCTGTACCCTAATCCCTTTCTGGAAAGGGATCTACTCTAAAGGGAGAGGATTCGCTCCCTCTACATTATCAGGGATCTATCCATTAACATATCCTCTGGGAAAATTTGCCCTATAAAAAGAGGAGCCAAACGCTTTCCTTCGGGGTCTACTCTATAAGGAAATAGCTTGCTTCCTCTGAAAGCAAATTCTTCCTTAAAGAATAAATGGAGCTAACGTTTTCGTTACATCACGAAAACATACCTATATAATTTTGACCCCCTTAAACCCCACTTGTATATAGTAAAACTGGGGTTTACAGGGGTATACATTATTTTTCTTATTTCTGATCAAAACATAGATTGTGGGTACTCGTTAGAACCGCTCAGCGAGGTGGTTCTAACGAGTACCCACAATCTATGTTTTGAGCAGAAGTATGAAAAATATCATAGTGTTTTATCTAAAAATTTTCAGTTTTTGGAGGTGAAATTTTCTATATATTTGAATAGGCGTGTTTTCGTAATGAAGAGTAGACCCCTTTTTCAGAAGGCGGATGGCAAAAGCGATTATCACAGAATTACCGCCCCTGAAAGAGCATGTCTTCTGTAAAGATATTGGAGACGATACATAAGAAACGAGTAAGCCGAAGCTTGTTCCCTCGACTGTCACAGAGGCATCTCGCTACAACCTAAGTAACTCAAGTGATATCAGGACCGTAAATGCACGGACAAGCCAGTATTTTAACTCATTCTTACCTTCTTCGATAAGAGAATGGAATTCACTTCCAGAAGAGCACAGAACGTCCTCTACTGTCACATCTTTTAAGTATCATCTCAACCAGCCTAATTCTTTCATACAAAAGTTTTATTATGTTGGAGAGCGCAAAACGCAGATGTTGCATACCCGCTTAAGGACCAAATGAGTTCACTTAATTACGATATATTTCTCAAAAATCTGACTGATTCACCTTTATGCTCATGTGGTAATGTTGAAAATGCAGAACCTCATCTGCTCCATTGTCATCTGTACCGGCAGCCTCGAGCTGAAATGCTAAACACCCTTTCTCAAATCTGCCATGTAACACTAGATACACTACTATTTGGTGACAGCTCGCTCTCATACGATACAAATAGTACAATCTTCTTGACAGTGCAGAAATTTATTAAGGACTCAAAACGATTTAAAAAGTGTGGAAACATTAAGAAAAATATTGAACCTGTACTTTGTGCTCTGCTCCTTGTTACTGTATATGCACGATGCCTTGTCATCGTTTTTGTCTAGACTTTAAACATGTTTGATTCAGTACAACACAGAAGTGGTAATCGCGACGACAAGGCACCCGATGACCTGCATTAGATGTCTCCGAATGGGAAGAATCGATTATTTTATATTATTGCCAAGACCTTTGACGCTCCCTTGCCCTCGACCGGATCCAGCTCGAAACACTCCCATCTTTTCTCATTTTTTTTCGCTCCTTCCCAACCAATGCTCCTATAAAGATATGGATATGTATACTTTTCTGTTCTTTTGTCCAAATTAATATCTTTCAATGTCATTGTTGTTAAATTTATTTGTAAATGTATACGAACTTGTAGGCTTGCTATGACACCTCTTTATATAGATTAACTTACAAAGTTTAACATGATTATAAACAGTCTACATTCACTGACCTTAAGTTACGACCTGCCACGATTGTACCCTCTGTATTAATATGCTTCTAAGGAGAGGAACTCTATAAGCCTTGAGCTTCCGTTCCAATCCTATCAAGTATTATTGTATGTATTTATTACTGCTTGTCATGTGAAATTGTGAAATAAATATGTTTAAACTAAGCTTAAGAAAGTGTACTTTTTGATATGTGAGCCATGCGAAGACCGCAGTCTGATGAGAGTCTTCGTTGTCCGCATGAAGTAAATTTGAATAATTGGCTATTTCAATAACGTCCAAGAAAGGTTTGGTCGAAGGTATGTTTTCTCACGTTGCGACGCAATATGTAAAAAAAAAATACAAAAAAGGCTTTGATAAGACATATAATTCCCCAACCATTTATTAGACCGCTTCCTGTAGCACATTACGAAATACGCCTATTCAAATATATAGAAAATTCACCTCCAAAAAACTGAAAATTTTCAAATAAAAAACTCTGACGAGGCGGTTCTAACGAGTACCCACAATCTATGTTTTAAAGCAGAAATAAGAAAATAATGTATACCCCTGTAAATCCCAGTTTTACTATATAAAAGTGGCGTTTAAAGGGTTTTAAATTATGTAGGCGTGCTTTCGTGATGTTTATGCTATATTTCCACTGTGTGTGGTTGTTCTGTTTGCGATTTATTCTTCATGCCCTTCCACCCCTAACCGGTGCCTTTGTAAGGCTTATACCTTGTTTGTGGATTTTCTTATAATCTCTATATTATATATATTGTCAGGCTATTCGATATTACTGTCTTTACCCTTAGTCATGGAGCAGATAGTTCTGTACAAACGGTGTAGACCCAGGTCAGATGCCTCAAAATAAAACGAATTATTGTATATCTTCTGAAAAGCCTTCAAGAACTTAAACAAACTCACTGGATCATACAAATAGGTCGCCTAAAAGCTTTCGGTTTTCGACCTTTTTCTTTTTTTTTTTTTTTTTTGTGGTGTTTTCGGATATAAGGCAAGGTCACTAGAACATAAAGTGCATATCACTTTGACAGATAAAGTTTGTGATTGGCCGGCGCGGAAATCGCGCCGGTCTATTAATATAGCTTTAGATTTTTAGCTCGCCGAGACTATGTCCCTGGAGAGCTTATGTTGTTACCCAGTCGTTGGCGTCGGCGTCTGTCGGCGTCCGCGTTAGCACAATGTTTAAGTTTTAAAATGTGTGCATAGTTTTTTTTTTAATTCTTTAAGGCAGTGCTTTCATATTTGGCCTACACCTACCTTAGGGTAAGATGTTTCAATAGCATACAACCCATCCCCAAGTAAGACCCTTTATGTAGGTCAATGTCAGTTCTTACTTTTCATTTACACCCATGTTTAAGTTTTGCGCTTAAGTTTTGAAAAGGGTACATAACTGTAGAAATATTCAAGATAGAGCTTTAATATTTGGCACACATCAGCCTTAGGGTAAGACCTTTCAATAGTACACTTCCCTTTCTCAGGTTTACCTTCTGCCTAGGTCAAGGTCAGGTCATACTTTGTCATTTAAACCCATGTTGGAGTTCTGCGTTTAGTTTTGAAAAGTGTTTGCAACAGCTGAAGAATTCAAGATACTGCTTTAATATTTGGCCCACATCACCGTTAGGGTAAGACCTTTCAATAGCACACACCCCTTTCACAGTTTGACCTTCTGCCTAGGTCGAGGTCAGGTCATACTGTGTGTTTAACCCATGTTGGAGTTCTGCGTTTAAGTTTCGAAAAGTGTTTGTAAGTGCTGAAGTATTCAAGATACCGCTTTAATATTTGGTCCACACCAACCTTAAGGTTAGACCTTTCAATAGTGCACGCCCCTTCCTCAATTTGACCTTCTGCCTAGGTCGAGGTCAGGTCATACTTGTCATTTAAACCTCTGATAGAGTTCTGCGTTTAAGTTTGGAAAGTTTCGTAACTGCTGAAGTATTCAAGATACCGCTGTAATATTTGGCCCACACCAACCTTAGGGTAAGACCTTCTGCCTAGATAATGGTCAGGTTTTACTTTATCATTTACAGCTATGATTGTACATGACTGCTGAAGTATGTAAGATATAGCTTTCATATTTCGCCCACACAAACCTAAGATATTCAGCATGTTAGATATAGCTTTCATATTTTGTCCACACCAACCTAAGGGAAGATGTTTCAATGGCATATATCCCATCCCTTAGTTTGACATTCTTCAGATATCAGAGTTAGGTCATACTCTGTCATTTACAGCTATGTTTAAGTTTAAGTTCTGCATTTAATCTTTAATATTTAAAGATTGTTTCCTTATCCGGTCAACCCTTTCCGGCGAGCTGCGTTGTACTCTGACAACTCTAGTTATATATGGTTATATATGGTAGATTATTCGATTAGCTCACCAAGGACTTATATTTGCCGGGACCGTCGTTGTGTGACGAATCCGGAAAATATAAAAAAAAATGTCTTTTTTATTTTCATTTTAATTAAGATTTCATAAAGCTTAATAAAAGCAAACAATGAAATAACCACATTGCTGTTCTTTTTAACCTGTTACAAATGAAAATTTATTAAACTTTAGTATTACCTTGTCCCATATTGCTATGCAAATATGAACAAAATTTGCGCCGGTACTTAGACGTTTACGTCTAAATATTTTGTCGTGTCTATATAAATTTCATCCAAATTACAGGAAAACAGTAAGTACATGTATAATGGATATCAATCAGATACTCTAAAAGGTCACTGTAGAATTACACACGTACAGTCGACTCTCGTTATCTCGAATTCTAAGGGTCTTTTTAAAACACTTCGAGAAAATTGTCAAATAAAAAAGTTCTGATATTTTTCACATTTCTGCTTAAAACATAGATTGTTGGTACTCCTTAGAACCGTCTCGGCGAGGCGGTTCTAACGAGTACCAACAAGTTATGTTTTATGGCAAAATAAAAAAAAAATAATGTATACCCCTGTAAACCCCAGTTTTATTATATAAAAGTGGGGTTTAAGGGGGTCAAAATTATATAGGCGTGTTTTCGTGATGTGTTAACACGAACTCAGAACGACGAGACCGTTGACGAAATACGCTGACATCTTAGAGTAACGTTCGGAGTGCCTGACCCCTTTCGTTTCCGAGGATGTTGTTGACAAGTCAGTGTAGCATTGTCAGAACGGCGAAACGGTTGCCAAAAAACGCTGGAGTCTTAGGGTAATAATGTTCGGAGCGCCTGACCCCTTGTTATTGACGGTCCAATGTAGAAACTTGCCGCGAAGAGCATGTAGAAACTGTGCGAAGGCATCCGCCGTTCTGGAGGGTCTCTCTTGTTTAAGCTTTAAGAAACCAGATCATTAATAGTTTTGTTAATAGTCAACCCTTGTCATGCTGAATAAATTAAGATACCACGCCCACTTGTGTTTTTTATATAATCAAATTACTTGATCCAGTGTGTTTTTTAAGAAATAAATTTTTCCGAACCGTGCTCAAATGCCCAAGATAAAGCACAACTGAGTTTGGGTTGTACCCATTTGAGCACGAACTCAACTGTGCTTTATTTGCGGCATTTGAGCACAGTTCGGAATAATTTATTTCTTTTCTAACACCCCTCACTGAGCGATTGTTTTGAAAAATGAGATATTTTATTGATTTTTGAGATTTTTGTAAATATCTGACTTCCCATTTTGGTAGTTGACACTACAATGTACCTCTTCAGCATTACGTCACACGGTTACATAGTTACAAGGTTCGATGACGGATATTCAAAATGGCGGATACTGATACGAATCATCTGACGATGTAAAATATTAAAACGATATAAAAGTTAAAAAAAAAAAAACTTGTATCCTGTGTTCATGAAAGAATTGCAAATCGGATGAATTTGGATGCCAGGATGGACCTGAGGAGGGCAGTAATAAAACAGCAAAATAAGAATGTTAACCGACTCTTTTGTTTTCGATAATATCAACAAATCAAATGTACATGATGGAAACAATGAGTAAAACAAATGTGTTTGAGTGGTATAACATGTAGAGGAACTCATCAGGTAAAAAAGGTCAAAGAACAGCAATGTTCATAGATCATGTTCTGTCTTACTAATGTAATTTATTATGTATATGAATGTTTCGACCAATATTGTAAGCTAGCGTCCATAGTTACCAACTTTCGCAACAGTATTATGATTGGTTTCCGGTTGATAGCGCGCGACGAAATTCCTGTGCTCAGATACGGCTAGACATCTAGAAAACATACCTATATAATTTTGACCCCCATAAATCCCACTTTTATATTGTAAAACTGGGGTTTACAGGGGTATACATTATTTTACTTATTTCTGCTCAAAACCATAGATTGTCGGTACTGACATACCAGATTTGCAGAATTGAGCAAACAATAAATCGAACAACCACATTTAACAAAAGATATGTACATGTAATTCGATTCCTGAAGTTAGAGATATATTGAAAAAATTGTGGAAAAGAGGAGAAATTGCTCCTCTATTTTCTTACCATTTGTTAGATTTTCATGTTTAAGCAGGGACAAGATTTTCACTTCGAGATAAGCAGTTATTCGAGATAAGCGAGGTCGAGATAACGAGGGTAAACTATATATGTATCCTACACGTATCGTGATGAAACGTACCTTCGGACGTGTACACACAGGGAAGATTCAGATCAGCCTGCACATTCGCATAGTCTGATTAGAATCTTCACTGTGCGCAGTTTAATGGCAAAGGATGCAGAACTTCTTCATGCGAACAACACAGACTCTGATCAGAATGCGCAGGCTAATTTGAGCTTTCGTTGGGCGCACATGTCAGAATCTACGTTTTCGCAAGTTGCGTCTCATTTCGTAATGCTAGCTCTGGGCAGTCCATCTTGTTAAACAGAAAATATATTTATATCCTGATTTCTCCACAAAAACTTATTGGCCGCACCAAGCGGAAACGTGTCTTCGAACATGCGCAAAATGCCGATTCAGATCATCCGACGCATGCGCAAATTCCCTTGCGGGCATTTGATCTCCAGTGATATATACTATAGTGCCCAATGATTCTGTTAGCGGGCAAAGTAGGGCCTAGTCAGACAGCGCGCAAGCGCAGGCTGATCTGGGTCTTCGCTGTCCGCATTTGCCCGAAGAAGCGTTTTCGCATAGCGCGGTTTATATGATACATTTATGTGGTTACTCAGTAGCAGCTCCTCACAGAAGCGTGAGACGTTTTCTACGGAGTACCCTAAGATATCTGTATGTGGCGAAATCAGGAAAACATACCTCTTGTGATACCCTCTTACCAAGGCATTTTCCCATATAATATGAGAAATAAAGATAGTTTAGTCATTTAGCATTAATTATCATTACAGTGGTACCTCGGTAATTCAAAGTCCAGGGGACCAAACAGTTTTGTTTGAATTATTGATACTTTGAATAATTAAGAGTTAAAATGCATACAATCATATACTTGTTGGGACTTGAAAATGATTTTGAATTATTGAGAAATTTGAATTATTGGAGTTTGAATTATCGAGGTTTTACTGTAGTTGTAATCAGTTTGTATTTTTAAAATGTTTCTGAAATTGCAAACTACAGCAAAATAATTTCTCTCACTTTAGTTTGCAGACACTTACAGTCGAACTTCAATGGCTCGAACATTTTTGGGACCATGGAAATTTGTTCGAGACATGGGTAGTTCGAGCAATTGAGGGTTAATCATAGCGCAAGGTCAGACGGCAAATGAAAATAATCTAGAAATGTCTTTTCCATCTTCTATAAAAAAAACATGGTATGTTGAGTGTACTCATTAGAATCGCCTCTATGAGGCGATTCTAATGAGTACACATAACGTACATTTTCATGATAAAATAAAAAAAATCCCTAAAAATCCCAACAGACTTGTTTTCTTTAGCTATCGAAAGAATCTCCTAGGGACTCAAAAACGAGTTCGAATCATCCACGATAAATGAGCTATCCGTGTTCGAGCCATCGAGGTTATACTGTATTTATAAATACTAGCTGCTGCGGTTAATTCATTAAAAGAATTGCTTAATACTTTGTCGTATGTGAACAAAATACTGCTTGAGTATGTTTTTGTTTTTCCTTTTCTTTATATATTTGTCTTAAGTCTCGGAGTTATAGATATATACATATGAACCTGCGGATATGTGCTCCCAGCGAAGATTCAGATCAGCCAGCGCATTCGCGCAGTCTGATCAGAAACTTCCCTGGTCACATTTGGGATAGTCAAGCGTGCAAAGTATCATTACAAAACACGCCTATTTAAATATACTAAAAGTTTTAACACAAAAAAACTGAAAGTTTTCAGATAAAAAATCTGTGTTCCCACAATATACAGTGTCCTTTTTGAGCAGAAATAAGAACAATAATGTATACCCCTGAAAAAAACGAGTTTTACTATAACTTTTAATTTAGTTTGCAGATACCATTACGAAAACATGCCCATTCAAATATGTTTAAACTTTTACCACCAAAAAAAGAAAAATTTCAGATAAAAATTTCTGATATTTTTCATAGTTCTGCTCAAAACCAGGCGGTTCTAACGAGTACTCACAATCTATGTTTTTGAGCAGAAATAAGAAAAAAGGTGATTATCCCATAAACCTCAGTTTTACTACATAAAAGTGGGGTTTAAGGGGTCAAAATTATATAGGCATGTTTTCGTGATGTTATTTATAGATACCCTCTGCAGTTAATTCATTTAAGATGTTTGCTTAATATTTTATTCTGTAGCTCTGCACATGTAAACAAAATAGTGCTTGAGTATGTTTTTGTTTTTCTTTACTTTATATATTTGTCTTAAGCCTCGGAGTTATAGATAAGAACGGTGTCATGATACATACAAGTGAGTCACAACGTCGAAAACATACTTGTGAATATGTACACCAAGCGAAGATTCAGATCAGACTGTGCAGTCGTGCAATCTGATCAGTATCTTCACTGGTCACATTTTGACTGGCCAAGCGTGCAAAGTTTCTTTCATGTTAACATAAAATGCTCTGACAGACAGGCAGTGATGCGCATGCTATTTTCAAACTGACTCTTTGTTCAGTGCATATGTCAGAAGATACGTTATTCTTACGTTTTAGCTCATATATGAACCGTAGACTGAGACAACGATTATGTTGAAAGACCTTAGTTTTGTTTCTTCGTGCTAGATCTTAGATAAGCCAAGGAGTTAAACAAAATTACTGATATGATTTTTTTTCTGATCTCTCCACAAACACATATGTCATGGGTACCCATTAGAAGCGCATCGCAGAGTATCCATAACATAATGCGCACCGCACGAAAATGACTCTTATGTAATTAGCGGACAACGCAGGCCCTGATCAGCTTGCGCATAAGCGCAGGATGGTCTGTACCTTCCTTGTCCGCTTACAGAATCAGTGGATACAGTGGTGTATGTCGACGAACAGAAAATACCCAGATCGGACTGCAAAGATGCGCACGCTGATCTGAACCTACATAGTCCGCAAATTGCACACGGGACCTTTTCATGCGTTGCGCATCACATATGTTTGTAGAGAAATCAGAAAAATTATCTATGTTGATACCCTCTCATCTAGATTTATGCATTTAGTTTGGACACACAAACCGCAGCCCTTCCCAGACCCCAAGAGGAAGAGAAACCGGCAAATCCAAACAACCACAGACAGAACAAACGCACCAAAAGCAGTAAGATTAGCTCTCTCTTCCCCAAGCGAGGTAATCGCAATACTAAAAGGACTGAAAAATACAAGAACAAAATAACTCACGGAAAGACGTACGACAAATCGCCTCGTAGAATAAACCACAAGGCAACAAAGAGTAAGACTAACACCGGGACCACCGCCTTAGAACGGTCAGAAACTTCACCTTACAGGCAAGTCTTGTTTAACTTTCCAATTCTGTTGCAACCAATCTACCTTTCGAATCATTGGAGTTTTTAGAGCCCAAATTTCTGAATTCGTGTAATGTTCCAAATAAGAAAATTACAATTTTTCTCATAAACATTTATATCGATCATTAACATTCCAAGAAAACATTTTTTTCTCTGAAAAACAACTTCATGAAATTAAAATTTCAACCATTAATTAAGTAGAAAAAATGTTTTCCCTAAGTTATTCAGAAAAATCTTATCCTTTATCAGCATCGAAAAACATCATGAATAGTTATTCATTCATACATGTGCTCTAGAAAATGGTATTAACTGAAATGTATATGAGCTGTTAAATAAATAATCTACACCAGTTTTATTAACTCACATCTCAACCGTTTGAGACTTATGAGGCATCTAAAACACTATGACTAAACTCAGAGCTGTTTACCACTGGTCTTTTTTATAGAATTTCCTGAATGTACTGTCTCGTGTCCATCCTACAGTACGGGTAATGGTGTCAATGGATACTTTCACTGAAGCCGCGCTAGTAGCAGCAGCTCTGGTACTGTGAGGTGCAAAACTATTTTTGTCAACACCCGCTAATTTAAGTGCTAATTTTATCCACCGAGCAATTGTACTTTTTGTAGCCTCCGCGAACGCTTTTTGTGTAGTCAGAAACAATCTTCCTGAATTACTCACCCTTCTGAGATTTGCAGTTTGTGTTAAATACAGTTTTACACATTGAATAACACAAATATTTGGATTCTTTATAAATGGTTCAAAATACATTTCCTCTACATGTAAATGTTTATAAGGTTTTGATTGCTTTAATAAGTCAAATATCCTGATTTTCTTGAATTTATCAGATAATCCAACAGCCTTGATCCTTATGGACCACAAAGTCTGACATCTTTGCCCCGTAGCTAAAGCCAATAATGTAGCCAGCTTAACAGATAACAATTTCAAATTTAACTCTATGTAATTAGAGAATCTAAATATTCAATCACTACTTGTACATTCCATGTATTTACATATCTTGGTAATGCTGGCTTCAGATTGAAAATTCCTTTCATAAGATAACGAGTTAAAGGTTCCTTTCCAATATCTCTTTTATGTAACAAAGAAAATAAAGATGATAGCATTGGTTTGCTGTATTCACTGAACTATAACCCAGAATTCCTTGATGTTACTTTAAAAGTAATTTATGTGTAATTCTTTTTCATCATCATCCCACATTCCACTGATTTCTAAATCATTTGTAACATCCTGTCCACCATAACCAGTTGTACAACTATCTGTTTCTATCCTTCGCTGAAGTGGACCTAGTCTGGCCCCAGACCCTTTCTTTATTTTTCTTTTTTTTTTTTTTTTTTTTTTTTTTTTTTTGAAGGGACACAACACTTGTATAGCTTGTAGAATTATTGTTTACTTCAGTCCCTTGGCTAGAAAGAAAGGTTTTTGTTCAGCCATAGGTAACTTGAAGTTGGATTAAAGAGGATCATGATAAAAAAAAAATAATGTAGAGAAAGAGAGAAATAGATATAAAACAAAATTGACTGGAGCCAGTCTAAAGTGGACCATGTGAAATGGGTATGTAAGCTGTTTCTACATTTTTAATCCACCAATGCATATATTCCTGTAAAACATTTACTATTTTCATATGAGCATCAAAATCCCCCTTTGACTGCTTTAAATCAAAGTCTTTCTCAACTTTCATACTCTTGTAATGAGCACTAACATATAACACTCCCGGTTCTGCAGCTACCAGTTTTCCAATTAACTTCAAAATTTCTTATTGTTACAGTTTCTTGTTTTAACAGTGAAAAACAAAGATTTGTTTTTATCTCAACTGCTTTATGTGGAGAAAGTCAAACAGTCATGTCCACTGAGTTTATAATGAATGAACCCTACAAACTCTATACATTGTGTGGGTATAATCACTGATTTACTCTGGATGAACTGTTAACCCCAAATCATCCATTAACAGCATAGTATCTCTTAGATTTTCAACACAACTTTCTCTAGCACCAGTTTGCAGCAAGCTGTCATCAATGTAGGGCACATTACCATGCCCAAATTTTCTCAGTGTTGCAAACACTGGTTTTAGTAATTTCGTATATATTCTAGGGATAAGCATCTTTTATGTCAATTTTCCTAAAGTAACACCCTTGTGTCACTAACTGCAGTGCATTTTTAAATGTTTCCATCTTAAAATGAACTTAACTTTCTCTATGTGATCATTCAAACGGGCGAAGGTTTAATATAAGTCTATAAGAGCCATCAGATTCTGGCCTTATATAAACATGAGAAATGATTTCTCCTTCAATGACCCACTTTTCATAGAGTTTCTGCAACAATTCATTAATTATACTTCTTTTTATTACGGATTTATGAGTTTGGATTATGGCTTGGGCACCACAACTACTTTTCTCTTTTCCTACTTCTGCTTCTTCCTCTGATGAAGAATCCATTTGAGTCAGATGTTATATCCTTACAATCTGACAGTTTATAAGCTTTCCGTTTTCTTCCGATGGATGGAGTGTCTGTCTGGCTGACTTTTATTGATTGCTTTTGCCACACTATCCTCCCGTGTTATAAGTAGTTGCGGTCATGGTACCTAAGCCGTAATCCAAACTCATAAATCCATAAACGAATGATGAAACAGAATGTTCAGACCAACAGACATGGATCCCAGAATAAAGGGTGTAATCAGGCGTCCGCGGATAGTAAGCATTACTTGGTAAGTAAGCTTCGCCCACCATGCCCATAGGCCTGAACGAAAGAAATATCGGTAGAAGCGTATGTCCGGGATTTGGGAAATCCACTTATGGCGCGTCACTTGCAAAAACATCAGAAACAATTCTGAAAACTGCCACATTGTAGGGATTGACCAGATCATGATGTCTCCCATAGAACTTCTTAAGTATTGCTACCAGTTTGGTTTTTTGATACCCCTGGCTCAACAATTTTGTAGTGAGCACTTTCCCACGCTCCATGAAGTCCTGATAATTTGAACAGGCTCTGGCATAACGGATTAACTGTGAAACGTAAACGCCGTATGCTGGTGCAGAAGGGATATTACTGCTCAGGAATGGAAATTTAACAATGGGAAAATTGAAGTCAACCCGTTTGTCGTAAAGCCTAGTAGTAAGCTTTTCATTGTCAATGTATAAATAACAATCCAAGCATGAGGAGAAGGTTGTAGTTTCCGTTATTTCCTGCAGTCTCCGTTGTTATAAGGGATGACATTGTTGATTCTTCCTGGGTGATCATCTGTTGATTCAACATCATCTGGTGCTGAAAAAGGGCAAGAGGAATCGAATTTCCCGTCGTGACCACCTCTGGGCTTACTATATTGCTTTGATATCCGCTATTGTGGGCGATCCTAGCTTTCTCTTGCGAGACATAAACAAAGGTGGCATGGTCACCGGAACTGGGGCCCTCGAGAGGGATTCCTATGACAGCGCCGGTTTCACTGTTGCTTTACATATTCACGGCATTTAAACCCTGACAACGACGAGTTTCTGTTTGTTCAACCACCCCTGCCTTCAGCCTGGGTTGTGGGGAAACCATACATTGGTTTCTGTATCCTAGGCGAGGCGATTTCATCGCTTTCTCGCCTGGCATCCTCCGCCCTTGTTTTTAAGTCTTCGCTTACAGTTAGCAATTATGTTGAACCATTGGAAGCTGTTCTTTTGTTCGGGGATGATACATTATCTGATGAAGGTAATGAAGTCATTTTCCGGGCAGTTCATAAATATATACAACAAACCAAACGATTTGCAACAAATAATTAGACTTTTGGATTTAACCTGGAAATGGTATGTTACAGTAACCAACAAGCGTACTTATTGATGTTCCACGACACTGATCACGACTGTTACCATTATTACTAATTATCGTCGCTCAGACTTCTTTTCCTATCTTCCTTTCTTCTCCTCTTTCTTTTCTTTCTTTTTTTTAATCTACTTCTTTTCTTTCTCTTTCTTCCTATCTTGCTTTCATTATTATTGAATTGAACAATGAATTATTCATGAAAATTGTTTACATACGTAGTATAAGTTAGACATACTCCATTCAAAGTATAACTTTATTGCAGGAGATGATTCAAAGAAGCATGATATGCTTGTTTTCAAATCCTGTATGATTGTGCCGTTGTATTCTGTCTATGTACTAAATGTAAATATTTTGACAAATTGAAATAAAATATTGTTTAAACCAAGTCTTTCATTAAACTCGGCTATATTTTATATCACATAATTTCACTTAAATTCCTATCTACTAAATACACCATACATTAAAATAATCTACGCAATTTTCTGAATCATATTTACACAAATTAAATTTGTTTTCAAAATTCCTCTAAATAGCAGTCTGACTTCATCCATTCAGCGTCAGTCTTGTTCTAAAGTTCACTCCAATGATTCGAAAGAGAGATTGATTGCAACAGAATTATCAATTATTTGCTATCAGTTAGTATTTTTGAAATTGCAAACTACAGCAAAACTATTCATATCAAATTAGTTTGAGGATACTTGTTATGCCCGCTGAAGTTAACACATTAAAGATTTTTGCACATATTTCTTTTTTTCTGTGTAGCTATGCGCATGTAAATAAAATTAGTGCTTGAGTATGTTCTTTTTTCTTTATATACTCAGAAGTATAGAGTATAACTGCATCTACACACACACACACGCACGCACGCACGCATGTACGCACATCTTCCTTTGTTGATCATAGAACTGTGTCTGTTTCATCTGCCATCCAGCTTACAAAAAAAGTTTCCTACAAGTTTCCCTTATTTGACTTAGATAATATCAGAGATTTTTGTGTAATGGGTTTAATTTGATCTCCGATTGACAGTCTAACATATAGGCAATACAGTGATAAGGAGCTGCGATCAGTTTCATATGGAGAGAATTTTCTGTCTTAAAACCTGGTTTTATAAGCTAATAAACAATTGTGCCGTGTCATGCGAAATTGTGTGTTCGGGCATATGCGGACAGCGAAGGCCCAGATCACCCTCGCATCCGCTCAGTCTGATCAGGTTCTTCCCTGTCCGCTAACAGAATCATTAAATACAACAGAATGTATGAATGGAGAGCAAAGGCCCGGATGATGCGCTGCGCACACGCAGGATAATCTGAATATGTTCATTTTGCGCATGCTCGAAGGCACGTTTTCGCGTGACTCGGCCCGATTACAGACTATCTTTGCGGGTCCAGCCTATTCTAGGGTATACATTTACAAAACTGTCTAATTATTAAGATGAGTTGATCAAACTAAGGACAGTTTCTTTCTGTTCTGGATGTGGACCAGTGTGACACCATGTTAAAGTCTACAGGAATTCTATAGCTTGTCGTCTTACTGACTTTGCCTCAGAGATTCCACTAAGAATTCGTAGGGCATAGGTTGCTGCATGCTTAGCCAGCTTTGATATAATCAAAAAAGGTAAGAGAAAAGTCCAGGGAGTGCCACAATCACAAACCGCAGCCCTTCCCAGATCCCAAGAGGAAGAGGAAACCGACAAATCCAAAGAAGCACAAATCGATCAAACGTACGAAAATCACTATGATTAGCTCTCTCTTCCCCAAGCGAGGTAATCGCAATGCTAAAAAGACTGAAAAACACAAGAACTACAGAATTATTTCAAACCATAAAAAAGAGCCGTATCGTGCGAAAACGTACTTTTCGATATGTACACCAAACGAAGACTCAAATCAGCCTGTGCATCCGCGCTGTCTGATCAGAGACTTTGCTGTCCGCAAGAAGAAACTTTGCATTCTCGGCTGTCCCAAATACGCTCAGTGAAGTTTCTGATCAGACTGCGTGAATGCGCACACTAATCCGAATCTGTGCAAGGCGCGTGTGTCAGAAGGTACGTTTTCTGTCGTTGAGGCTCAAATACATGTATAGCCATGAATAGCAAAGTCTCTCTTAGCAAAGTCTCTGAACTCTTTCTGGGTCAAATTTCAGACGACATTTGTCGTCTGCTTTTCTTTTTTAACAAACTTTCCCTTGAAAAGAAGTTTTTACGTAAAGTTGAAAGACGGAATGTCAAACAGCGTAGATCCAGATGAGACGGCTCATATGAGCCGTCTCATCTGGATCTATGCTGTTTGCATATGCCAGTTGTTATCACCTGAGGCAGTGAGTCTCTGTTAGCAAGGTCTCTTAATCGACTGTGCAGTTTCGCCGGTTGTTTTCGTTCTTTACCAGTGACGTAGCCAAAACGGAATTATTCTTATGCACACTCAGGAAAAATCTTATATTATGCGTAGAATCGCTTCCAGAATAGGCGCTACTCTTGTAGGAAAGAATTCGCTCCCAGACCCGGCTCACGTGTAAAGAAGCAAAATATTTTATGTAAATGTCATTTCATTATAAACTATTTTCTCACGTACGTTACGTTTATGTATAATGTGCGTAATGAGCGCTATTGACGCTTATCCCGCGGACACCTTTTCATCTAAATATTGTCCATCTCTCCATCGTCCAACCCTTAGGTCCAATAAATAATGGTAGAACAAAATAAATACGTGATAGAAAAATATATGCCCAACATGGGGCTCGAACCCACGACCCCGAGATTAAGAGTCTCGTGCTCTACCTACTGAGATAGCCGGGCTGACAAGGAAAATTTGCCCTCTCTAGCTTGTCAGATGAAAACGGTAAAATTGTTTTTTTTTTTTTTTTTTTTTTTTGTTTTTTTTTTGTTTTGTTTTTTTTTTTCATGCCCATTTTTTGTGAACTCAAAACCCTTGACTTTAAGTACACAAAGTAGTAAAATTTAATTAAATATAAATGACCCAGCGCATGACAAATCCTGCAATAGGCATAAGATCGGTGTGACCAGCAAAGATTCAGATCAACCTATACATCCACCTAGTAGGGCCTATGGCAAGGGTTCTCGTTTATTTTTCTTTGGATTGCCTGAAGGCTGATCTGAGTCTTCGCCGGTCGACAAGTCTTGTTGTCGGTTTACTCGTGCGCTGGCTCAATTTTTATCTTAGATTTGATCACTCGGTTTTGTTTCATACATGTAAATCATTAAAAACAAAAATAAGCCGAGGTACAGAACATGTGCGTAGAGGCAAATATCAGATCAGCTTCTCTGCCACTTGAAGCAGCCTTGGGTCTTTGGCTAACCATGAAACGCTAACGAACGCTTTGATTAGATTATAGTCTATGTTGGAGTTTTTATATGTACTACAGCAGCTAAAGCACCCCACAATTTCCTCAAGGTTGTTGTCATATGATTGTCATTGACCAATGAAATCAAACCGCGCATTTGTACGAAATCCAGGTAACGGCTGTTTATAGCCGCGCTATTCCTGTCAGTGCCATGTAAAGAGGGTTACCTGTAAAACGTGGACTGGGACATTGGCAAACAGTGAAGACCCAGATCAGACGCCACATAATGCGGCGTTTGATCAGGGTCTACATTGTTTGCTAAAATTACAGAAAGTTAAGGGTAACTGAAACCCCGTTCAGGACCATTCTCCTAGAGTACACTCAGAGACGAGCGACTCACCAGTGTTGTCAGTGCTTTTCTCAAAAATATTGCTTTCTATACTAGCGGAAACAAGAAATGCAAGTATTAATTCTGGGGTTGTATTTTTAAAGAAAATTGTGGATTTCATTTGATTGTTTAATTTTTTTTAATTCTTTATTTTATTTTCTGTTAAATGCTATTGGTTTAGTGTCGTATAGCAGACGACGTTTGCAATAAATAACGTTAAACACAGACACCCAACGTTATTGAATAATGGGTATCAATAGCGCGTGTGTCCACCACGGGCTGCTGTCGCGGCTCTCACTCTTCTAGACCCGACTAAGTTGCCTTTGAGGGATATTATTCCACTCTTGAATAAGAGAAAGCTGGAGCTGTGCGACGTTGTTCGGTACGTTGACGAGCTTTCTGACCCTCCTGTCCAACGCATCCCAAAGGTGCTCTATTGGGTTTAAATCTGGACTGTATGGGGGCCAATCGAGCACTTGGACATAATTCTGGTTGAGGAAGTCGCGACAAACCCTGGCAACATGCAGTCTCGCGTTGTCATGCTGAAACGTGAGATTATGAGCATTGACAAGCGGAGGACGTGAGGCATAAGCACCTGATCCCGATAGCGTACGGCTGTAAGATTACACTGAATAACCACTAGGGGCGTTTTCACTCCATGAGAAATCCCACCCCAAACCATTACGGACCCCCCTCCCCCAAATCTGTCGACTTCTCGTACGCAAGCGTCAGAATATCGCTCACCAAGACGTCGATACACTCGTTGTCGCCTATCTGACCGCTGAAGCGAAAATCGCGACTCATCGCTGAACATTACACGCCGCCAGTCAGCCAGTCGAAACCGATTTGGTACATGGGCACGCAGCCATTGCATGTGGTGTTGACGTCGCCTGGGCGTAAGGTTCGGGCCCACGTAAGGACGGCGTGGACGTAAATCGAACTCTCGCAAGCGATTTCTGACTGTCCTTGGACACACACGACGGCCATGTGTTCCGATAACTTCTCTTGCGGTCTCTGTCGCCGTCCTTAACCTGTTACGAAGGTGAACAAGACGTATACGTCTATCTTGACGTTGCGTCGTAACGCGCGGACGTCCGCTCCTAGGACGGTCAGTTAACCTACCGGTAGCTCTAAGACGCTGAACTAAGCGCGATATCGTCGACTCGTTCACCCCAAGTTGCTGCGCGACGTCACGTTGCGACCGACCCTGCAAAATTAGAGCAATAGCTCTACCCCTATCCAGTTGCGATAAGCGTACCATTTCTCTCAACAAACTCAAACAACAAACGTTTTGTGCAACCGATACGAATAGAACAAAAGTTCGATTTGGTGATGTGTTAAAGTCTCTACCACGCGACACTACCCGTGCAGCACGGATATAACGAAATTCAGGTACAACGATATTGTGTAGCCTGTGTTCACGCTTTAGTGATTTTATGTGATCCTTACACGGGAAGTACACTAATGTCACCAAATACAGAAAACTAGATCAGTTTGTTCACAAACAAACTTTCAGTATTTAAAAATTTGAACTTGCGTTTCTTTTTTCCCCAAGTATTTTTGTTTGTAATAATGTACTAATCAGTAATTTCCGAGTAATTGAATAACGTCGCTGTCTTATGTGAAGTCATTCAAAATGGCTTCCAAGTGCACAACGGTGTAAAAATACAATTCAAAAATTAGTTAAGTGATAGGAAAGTTTGAAGAAAATTAGGTAAAAAAAAATAATAAAATATTTTCTTCTGTTCATAAGGAGTAAATTTGTTCTTTGAGATCCTCAAACTATTTGCACAAAAAGCTGAAATACATGACCATTAACGGTGAATTAGACTTCCGAGTAGGCTTAAGCTAATTGCTGGGCAGGCTGACCTGAGTCGTTGCTGATCGCAGGAAACCCATTGTAGGTATTGCTGAGTCCCGTGTAGAATCATTTACCTGAGGTTTTAGAAAACTGGGAGTTACAGAAGGTTGTGCCGCTGCCCCCAATAATCAACAATGGCAGTATATAGTCCACGGCAGCACCTTGAAACAACGGGAGCTGTTAACACAACAAACGTTTTGTAACGTGAGAAAACGTATTTTACGACATGTGCGCCCAGTGAAGATTCAGATCATACTGCGCATTCGCGCAGTCTGATCAGAATCTTCACTGGGCGGAATTTAGGATAGCAAAGGATGTAAAGTTTCTTCATGCGGACAATGAAGACTGATCAGACCGTGCGGATGCGCAGATTGATTTGAGTCTTCGTTTGGGACACACTCAGAAGGTGTGTTTCTCACGTTGGGGCTCACATACGGTAATCAAGACAATGTCAGTAGTTTTATGCGACATTAGTGCTCTGAGCAGAGGTGTAGCCAGAACGGAATTATTGCTTCGTATATACAGAAAAAAGAACTTTAGAAGAAAAACAAACAGTCCCTTTCATCATGGAAGAAAATAATAATTCATAATAAGGAAAATAATATTTTATGTTAAGCAATCTCTCTTTACTGCAAATAGTTGTCATTGCACTCATGCGGAATGTACGTAATGGCGCACATATGCGTAATGTGCGAAATGAACATTAGGCCTACTCCTATGTTGCATATTATTTTAAAAGTTGAATGTATACACTTGGTAAAAAAGATCACGTTTTGTGACTTCCTGTTTGCTCTCCTGCACCCTAAGTCCCTTCTGAAGAGAGTTCTAAAAAATCCTCATATTCATCCACTTGTTTCTCGACAGTTTCCTTGAATGGCGACAATTACTATATCCTCCTATTATGTCATGTCTTATTGATACGTCATACCTTTATTTATGAAGTTTTACATGTCTTACTTTTTTTTTTTTTTTTTTTTTTTTTTTTTATTGTAGACTCATTTTTCAGAAGAGAGACAAAAGAGTTTTAATTGAGTTGCACGGATTCGCATGCCAAGCCTTCTGTTTCGTTGTCTTTTTTATGTGAATTTGATGACAAACTGAGTTTACATTTACATTATTCTGTTCCTCTCAGTACTTGTCAAAATGTGCAGAATACCGTATTACTCTAATGTCCTTTCAACATCACGCGAAAAAAGAAAAAAAAAACGTTTTTTTTTTTGTTTTTTTTGTTTTTTTTTTTTTTGCTTGGTGTTTTATTTTAAATGAAACTATTTCGTTTTGATCTTATCAAAACCATTTTTATTTTTTTTTTTTTTTTTTTTTTTTTTTTTTTTTTTTTTTTTTTTTTGTTTGTTTTTTTTTTTTTTTTTTTGTTTCGATTTCTGTTTTTTTGTTCTTAAAAATTAACCCTAAAATTGACCTATGCAATTTCTATATCAAAGTGATTTATTTATTTTTTTTTTTTTTTTCTAAGGAAACATTTTTTTTTTTTTTTTTTTTTTTTTTTTTTTTTTTTTTTTTGCTGAATTTGAATTATTGATGATTCACAACACTATGGTGAAAATTTCAGAAAAAAAAAAAAAAAAAATAAAAAATAAAATTAAAAAAATGAACAAGCGGAACTTGTTGAAAATCTGCCTTCAAGCTACATGTACCTACTCTACAGATTTCTGCATAATTTGCGTTTATTTTTACTATGGGAAAAAGAGAGATTATTTGACTTAAAAAATGACTAGAATAAACTTCTGTGCATATATAGTTACAACACATTACGAAAACATGCCTATATAATTTTGACCCCCTTAAACTTCATTTTTATATAGTAAAACTGGGGTTTATAGGGGTATACATTATTTTTCTTATTTCTGCTCAAAACATAGATTGTGGTACTCGTTAGAACCGCCTCGTCGAGGCGGTTCTAACGAGTACCCACAATCTATGTTTTGAGCAGAAACAAGAAAAATATCAGAATTTTTTATCTGAAAATTTTCATTTTTTGGGTGATAAAATTTTCAGTATGTTTGAATAGGCATGTTTTCGTAATGAATGGTTTTACATACCAGGACAGACAGACTATACCAAATGGTGTGGATCAAACTTCTGATATACACTGTTCCATAGGCTAAGTCTGTTTACAGGAACATGCATATGAGAAGAATAGTGATGTAGCCAGATCTCAGCTATTTTTATGCGCAGAAAAATCTCGCTTGTGTCATTTGCAAAATCGGGGCTATTCTAAAGGAAATAATTTGTTTCGAGTAGGATCAAATGCCTTTCTTTTTAGAGCAGCGTCTGGGATAAAAGAGAAAATATTCTGTGCTAGCATCGCGAAAAAATGCCTATATAAATTTTACCCCTTTAAACCCCACTTTTATATAGTATAACTGGGGTTTACAGCGGTATACATTATTTTTCTTATTTCAGCTCAAAAACATAGACTGTGGGTACTCGTTGGAACCGCCAAAAAAAAATTGATCCAGATTTGAGTTTTGTTTCATATAAAATACACACTTATATTTGGGTATATAGCCAATTATTTGACTACAATTGATGGTATAAACATACATTTTCCACAGAAAATTAGAAACTTGTACCAAACATTTAATATTATAGCAGTGCTAGCATTTATTTTTCAGTGATCCCATTTGTAACCAGGGCCCAGTTGTTCAAAGCTAACGACGTCGTTAGTTAACGATTCGTTAAATTTTACATCGAGTGATACGCAAATATGCTGAAATTTTTTGCTGAAAAAATGTGAGTAGCTTTTGCAGCAAAAAGTATCAGAATATTTATTGTATATTGAATCCGCTAAAACAGTTAACGAAATGACGAGCTTGTTAAGCTATCTACGCTTTGAACAACTGGGCCCAGGTACTCCAGGTACTCCAGATAAATTTTGTTGTCATAGAAATAAATATCAGTACGTTTTTTACCATTTTTATACAAATTAATAAGTTTTGGAATCTCATTAGATTTACAAGACAATATGGACAATTAAGAACCAACTACAGTCGATTCTCGTTATCTCGACCTCGCTTATCTCGAATTACCGCTTATCTCGAAGTGAAAATCTGGTCCCTGGTAATAAAATGTGAAAAAAAGGAGAAATTGCTCTTAAGTAGCAATTTCTCCTCTTTTCCACAATATTTTAAATATATCTCTAACTCCTGGAGTCAAGTTACGTATACATTTATGGAATGTGATTTATTTTTCCTCAATTCTGCAAACCTGATATGTCGAGGCACGGATATCTCGAAATATTTCAGACAGCCCTTTGGAATTCGAGATAACGAGAGTCGACTGTATATAAAAATGCATGCGTGCTTGTTTCAAGTGACTGACTTGAGGACTAATATTAGGAACACGAACACAAAGTTTATGATACCCAAATTGAATGTATACTGAAAGGAAAAAGAAACGCAGGGTAAATTTTATTCCTAAATTTCATTCAACTTTGAAAAAATTTGTTAAATATTTTACTATGATTACAAAACGGTACATGTCTGGAACAAAATTTCCAAATTTCATTGGTTTGTGATCAACAAGTCCCGAGTTATTGAAGTTCATTGGTAGCTACCCCCCAAATCTTGAAATCAAAATCAAACTGAAAATCAATATCGGGTGTGCCCCCTTCTTGCTGCCGTTGCTGCCCTAATTCTCCTCTGGATAGAGTTAACCAAAGCATTGACAGTTCGCATCGGGATGTTATTCCATTGCCCTCTCTCCCTTAAACGTCTAACAAGACGTTCAATTGTTTAGACGTTAACCCTAAAAATGATTGGCAACTTGCTGTTGCCTCTGACCCTGCATCAGCAACGCAACTGCCCTACCCCTCTGAACATCAGTCAGTCGTACCATGATTGAAAAAAAGTTCAAAGTAGCGTAAAAATGAAAAGGAAAATCGGTAAAAGAATCGAAGAGCGTGTGTATCGTTGAAGTGTACCAAATGGTGTGAGGAAATCTTGTGCTGAAGGTTTAAACATGCTTGTTTTGCACGAACTTTTGGCTTTCCGTATTGTCCGTGCAATGCACTGTGTAGTGCACGGTTGAATGATTTCACACACTGGGTAGATAGCACATCGACCAAAGACTCGTATACCCGCGGTTCACATTCACAGGACAATCTGTAAAAGTGTATGGCTATAGTAAACACCGTAAAAAAAATGGTTAAAATAAGAAGGAAAAAACTCTACCCTGCGTTTCTTTTTCCTTTCAGTATAGTTTCCTTGGACACCTATTCTTCCACTAAGGATGTCTGGAAGTTGAATATAAGGCGACTTGTGTGTTATGTTTGGTACTTTGTCTGACAGCTTGAGTACAAGAGAGATAGCATTAAAAATGTTGGCTTTATTTTTGCATTTCTATATAGAAACCCCTAATGTCCTTTACTGTGCGTTTTATACGACTGCACCAACTGACATACTACTATTTTCTGTGCCTATGCATATCCGTAATTACTTAACACGCGGACGCACAAATCCAACTTCCTTCACTATAAAAAAAGGAGGTGGGGGGGGGGGGGGAGGTGGAACCAGCATCGTCATACATAAGGAGGCTTTCATTTTTTAGATGTTCGCTTTGTCTAAATATTCTGACTTATTAAATATTTCACCCCTGAATTTTTGTAGAAGGCTTTTTTCGTTTTCATTTTATTATTATTATTATTTGCATTATTTGGACGGGTCTGTTGTTGCAAATAGGATGCCAGTTAAAATATAAAACAGTATGGCAAATGGTGTAGGTACAGATGAGACGGCCTCATCTTGATCTAGACTGTTTGGAAAGCCATTTGTTCAATTTGATCTGTAGAATCGGAAGAGCTTACTCCTTAACCCTTGTCATGCTGAATAAATTAAGGTGCCATGCCCACTTCTAATTTCCAGCAAATCAGATTACTTGATCCGGGTTTCTGATAGAAATTCACATATTATTACAAACAGTGCAGATCCAGATCAGCTGACTTCTTCATAAGCCAACTGATCTGGATCTACACTGTTTGCTAAGACAGGGCATGTTGTGTTCAGCAAGAGAAGGATTAACGCTGAGCATACGGTGTAAACAGTTTAGTTGACGACGTTATTTTTTCAAACCTACAGAGTGCTGACATTTTACCGTGTTTATTCTAAATAATACGACACATTAACGTCTTGACGTTTAGCATAATGGGTAAACAATTCAGTAGATGACGTTGTGAAATCGGTTCTCATCATGAAAACTTGCCTGTATAATTTGACCTCATTAAATCCCACGTTTATATAGTAAAACTGGGGTACAAAGGGGTGTACATTATTTTTCTTATTTCTTCTCAAAATCAAAGATTGTGGTCTCATTAGAACCGCCTCGACGAGGCGGTTCTAACGGGTACCCACATCTATGTTTTTGAGCAGAAATACAAAAATATCAGAATTTTTATCTGAAAACTTCACTTTTTGGTGATGAAATTTTCAATCTGTTTGAATAGGCGTGGCTTTGAAGTTGCATGCCAGTTGTCTTCAATGGAGTGATAAAGCTTATTCTCTGGAGAAGATATCATCAATTTGTCATCCACTGAATTGCCAGAAAGTGGTAAATCATTACGAAAACACGCCTATTCAAATATATTGAAAATCTCACTACTCAAAAAAATGGAAGTGTTCAGATAAAAATTCTGATATTTTTTTCATATTTCTGTTCAAAACATAGATTGTGGGTACTCGTTAGAACCGCCTCGCCGAGGCGGTTCTAACGAGTACCCACAATCTATGTTTTGAGCAGAAATAAGAAAAAATAATGTATACCCCTGTAAACCCCAGTTTTACTATATAAAAGTGGGGTTTAAGGGAGTCAAAATTATATAGGCGTGTTTTCGTGATGTGTTTAAGCGTCCATTTTCTCATGTACATGTAGCATTGTATTTCGGTTACATTGTAAAATATGCAAGTACCGAACTTGCGCTAAGCATTTCGATACATAATCACACCTGCGCAAACACTATAGACCAAGATCAGACGCCGCGTTCTCCAAGTCCGACTGTTTAATATTCATCCAGCAGTTTCAAGCACATCAACATATAACTGTTGTATTTTAATTCCAAAGCAAATGCATTAAGGAATATCGAATGTAAATTGCGTTGGTATGCTTTGGGTTGCTATGCTTTGTGTTGAGGTTTTACGGCCCAGTCAACACATTAGGGTCACGTCGAGCGCGGCCAGTTTACTAACCACACTTTTTCGTGGCCAGACTTACAGTCCTCTGTACGGTTAACCAGTACTCGTGCTAATTCTTTCTCCAGATACTGACAATCGCCCTTGCTGAATCAGCGGAAGGGAGAGGGCCGTTGGTATGCAAGCAGGTCTCATTTTTTTTAAGTTAAATTAAAAGTCCAAATTTTGGGTCCGAGAATGAGTTGCGAGCCTTTATGTAGGGGTTGCATCAATCAGCAGACAACATCATGTAACATTTCTGTCTTTTTTTTCCAGAAAATGGGCTGTGACATTTAGTTTAAACATATTTTATTTCATTATAATACATGTGATACATATATAAACAGCTCAAGTAAAGGAGGGATTAGAACGAAAGCACGACACGGCTGTGACATTTAATGCCATTGTATCATTTTCATGATATTTGAAAACATATTTATTGGTAAAATAATAAAAAAAAATATATCAGCATTGGTCATCTATTGAATGTGCCCATTGAATGGTTAATGCGTGAATTCGCTAATAGCATGACAATAAGCAAAGACTGTCCCAGCGGGCACATAACGTTAAAACAACATCTCCATAACGTCGATGTAACGTCATGACGTATGACGTTGCATCAACGTTAAGACGACGTTGTATAAACGTCATATGTCTGCTGGGTAGACTCAGATCAAACGCCGTCTCCTCATTTAGCTATTGCATGCACATTTGGTATATAGCAAAATGGACGCACGTTAATTTCAGTACAAGTTTAGTAAGGAATAGTTAGTGTAAATAGCTCTTTAGGAATGCATTGATCTGTCTGCACGGAATCTGCAAGCAAATACCGTTGATTTTATTCGGAAACTGAGCCGGCTCACAACATTTCTCAAAAGACTGTATATGCAACCACTAAATGCCCTGATAATACCCTGATCAGACGCATGCTAATCTGAACCTTCGCTGGGCGAACATGCACTTGTAGTAAATGATGTTTCCCAGTTCATTGCTAGTAGTTTAAGTTTTCCGTCTGAGAAAAAGTTAAACGCATCGTAGTAGGCACGCAAATGTAGAGAAACGTCGCATCAACGTCGATGCAACGCTATGGCGTTGCATCGACGTTGAAGCGTCGTTGTATAAACGCGTAACATGCCCGCTGTGTTTAACTTATTTTGGCTTATCCTCTGATTTCACCATGTTGATATGCTAATATCGTAGATATAAATACAATGCATTGTGTCGCACAGACACCATGTGTTTCCAGTTGTAGCATGTAGACATTTTTACTTTGTATTTTATCAGAGTTATGTATAAACTGTAAGCTGCTGCAAAAGTATTGCAACACTGTATATCGAGGGTTGTACTGCAAGCTGCATTGGGATACATACATACATACATACATACATACATACATACATACATACATACATACATACATACATACATTAAAAAATTGGGAGCAAAGTCTTTCCTTTTAGAACAGAACACAGGAAGTCGCTAAAGGTTGTCTCCCTGATAAACGTTTGACAAATCTACCAAGTGAATACAATCCCTTAAATCTAGAATGTCTCTTACGTAGCGATGAAGATTTCTTTCAGCTTCAGTGTTTGCTTTTGTTCTACTTTTATCGCTATTCTGTAGGTCAATAAAAAACAACTCAGGTGAATCGACGTATATTCACTATTCAATTCGTCAGTTAGTACGTCATATTTAAAACTATGTTCGTTATTTGCATAAATAGTCCAGCTATTTTCTTTATCGCCTGTTCGCGCTCACGTAATCATTTAATTCCATTGATGTTCTGTTATATCGGAATATTCATTACTTTAATAGAAAATGAAAACTGTTTTCTTTAATACGAAATGAAATTCTGCTTAATTCTCACTCTAATCGATGCGCAGGCGCGATGAGGTACAGGTTTTGCCGAATTTTAAAGAGTGTTGGTACTAATATTAATTGAGTAGTGACACAGGTCTATGCATCACGAAAACATGCCTATATAATGCTGACCCCCTTAAACTCCATTTTTATATAGTAAAACTGGGGTTTACAGGGGTATACATTATTTTCTTATTTCTGCTCAAAAACATTTATTGTGGGTACTCGTCAGAACCGCCTCGCTGAGGCGGTTCAAACGAGTACCCACAATCTATACAATCTATGTTTTGAGCAGAAATATGAAAAATATCAGAGATTTTTATCTAGAAATTTTCAGTTTTTGGAGGTGAAGTTTTCTATATCTTTGAATAGGCGAGTTTTCGTAATGGCATTAAATAAGGGATGTCATATCCGTATGGCCGCTTATCGACCTGTGTAATGGCATCTCCCATACCACCGATGCAATGTTAACATGCTACATGTAGTAAGAGATGAACTCGTACCGGTATAAAGTCTCGCCTTAAGAATGTATAAAAAAAGCATCTCGGGCGTTTTGGGACTTATCCATGAAGCGTTCGGTGACAGCGCCACGAGAATATCAAATATATATACAAATCCTTTTGTAATAGCGGACGGTGTGATGTAATGGATATATCACTGGGTTCTAACTGTCTTGTGAAAAGTAAAATGTATTGTAACAGCGCAATCTCTCTCGTTTTTTTTTTTTTTTGTTTTTTTTTTGTTTTTTTTTGTTTTTTTTTTTTTTTTTTTTTGTTTTTTATAACTATTATTTTTTATTGTTCTTTATTTATTTATTTATTTGTTTGTTTTTGTATTTTACTTTGATTTTTATATCAATTGTGGCTTAAAACAATATATGTATTATATATTTGTTCTTACCAAATTACAAAAAAAAAAAAAAAAAAACGGCTAAAAGGCGTTATTGCAGCTGCTTAGGACCCCGGCTAATTGCCATGGCGCTTACTGTATTTACCCGAAACATGAGCAAACAGTTAGACAAAGAGCGGAGCGCGGAGTAATCAGAGTCGTTACTGAATGTCACTCATGATAAATGAACAGGTATTTGAATGACCTTGTTCAATTTTTGGGGCAAGTATGGTGAGGAGTCCGAATGTTTAGGGTATACAGGGTATGTTTCTCTTTTATTTCTTTTATTTATTTGTTTATTCATTTATATTTTTTTATTTAGTTATTTTTATTTATTATTATTATTAGTACTTTTTTTCTTTTGCATTATAAACAATACAGTATGTCGTTATCAACACTTTATCATTTTCAGACTGATCAGTATAATTGTTCGCTTACAAACTTTATTGATACTATAGAATATATACAATCGACACTCGTTATCTCAAAATCCAAGGGACTCTATGAGCACTTCGAGATATCCGTCCTTCGACATATCAGATTTGCGGAAATGAGGAAAACAATAAATCGAACAACCACCTTTAACAGAATGAATATGTAATTTGACTCCTAAGCGATGTTTTGAAAACGTTGTGGAAAAGAGGAGAAATTGCTCCTAAGGAGCAATTTCTCTTCTTTTCCACAATATTTTGTCGCCTGTTGGTAGATCAGGGGACCAGATTTTCACTTCGAGATAAGCGTTTATTCGAGATAAGCGAGGTCGAGATAACGAGAGTCGACTGCATATGAACAGAAACGATCCAGATGAGACTGTGCGGATGCACAGGTAGATCTTGATCTTTGCTTTTCGAATAAAATAAGAGCTTATCATTACACGTGTCAAGGACTGTTTTGTATTGACGTTTGTCGTGTTGAGTAAACATTTCAGCAGTCAACATTTTGAAATAATTTCCTTATTTTCCGCAGAAAATAGAATTCGACATTTCGCCTTGGGAATAAGAAAAAAAATCACATCAATTTGTCGACTGCACATGCGCGGTACGTGTGAAAACAGCATAAGAATTTTCACATCAGGGTGATTTAAATGAATAAAGAAAGAAAATAAGTAAGTAAGTAAAGTAAGTAATTTATTCATGCAATAAGCCATATGGCCCATGAGCATAATAATAAAAAAAGAACGCGCAAAGAGATAAATATTATTATAAGTAACAACAGAAAGAAAAAGAAAAAGAAAAGAAAGAAAAAAAAACTGTGTCAGGGATAAAAACCTCCGACATTCGATTTAATATTTTATGCTCGTACAAGAAACCACTATCAATGCATAACTTAATCGAACAGTCGGTGAACCGGAAAGTACCAAGTGGCATTATTCATACCCATAACAACCTGCTTCACCTTGATCCTGGATTATTCCATTATTAAAAGTACATTGACACGACATTAAACATTCATCGAGTAAAGTGAATAGACCTGTGCCACTATTCCCCTGGAAAGTGTCAACAGTCTTTGAATATTATGAAAACACACCTATTCAAATAATTATATAGAAAGTTTCACCTCTAAAAACTGAAAATTTTCAGATAAAAAACTCTGATATTTTTCTAATATCTGCTCGAAACATGATTGTGGTACACGTTAGAACCGCCTCGGCGAGGCGGTTCCAACGAGTACTCACAATCTATGTTTTTGTGCAAAAATAAGAAAAATAATGTATACCCCTGTAAACCCCAGTTTACTATATTAAAGTGGGGTTTAAGGGGGGTCAGCATTATATAGACATGTTTCCATGATGTTCAGAAACTATCTATAGCTGGGCTGCGTAAATACAACCGATGTGAAGTTTCCAATTATTTACATTTTAACATTTTTGAACATATGTACAGCATTGATTGGGCGAATATGAAACATATTGAACTGTGCCACATATTTAAAAATACTACTTTATTTAACCTGAGCCGATCGTTGTTTTTTTTATGTTTTTTTTTTTTTTTTTTTTTTTTTTTTGTTGTTGTTGTTGTTGTTTTATTTGTTGTTGTTGTTGTTGTTTTTTTGTTTTTTGTTTTGTTTTTTTTTAGTTTTTTTTTTTTTTTTCTTTTTTTTTTATGAACTGTTTCGCTGCCAAATAACAAATAACAGACGAAATTTGTTGTCTGTTTTTGTTGTTATTGTTTTTTTTTTTTTTGTTTTTTTTTTTTTTTTTTTTGGTTTTGTTTTTTTGTTTGTTTTTTTGTTTGTTTGTTTGTTTTTAACAAACTATTGCTTGGAAAGACATTAATATGGAAAGTTGAAAGACTAAACGTCAAAAAGCTTAGATCAAGATGAGACGGCTCCGTCTTATCTGGATCTATGCTGTTTGCAAATGCCTATTATTATCGCCCATGGCAATGACAGAGTTAATAGTATTATATTTCTTGCTTTTAATGTTAACCTCATCATTTTAACTTCCAATTGCATTGGTGAGCGCGCCCGTATTTCAACCCATATGGATGTGCGTATGAACGCGCAATCGCTGTACTTACCTATGTAATTGATTTCCTGTGTGTGTCGACGTACGACTGGTTGTGTTCGTGTGTATATAGGCATATAAGCATGCATTTCTTATCTGTTACTTCTAACTTATTACATGTATTTCCAACTTATTGCTTCTTGCTTCTAATATGTATGTATGTATGTATGTATGTATGTATGTATGTATGTATGTATGTATACGTGTGTTTGTATGTATGTACAGTCGACTCTCGTTATCTCGAATTGCAAGGGACTCTCCGAAATATTTCGAGATATCCGTACTTCGACATATCAGACTTGCAGAATTGAGGAAAAACTAATTCGATTAACCACATTTAACAAATATATGTGTAATTGGACTCTGGAAGTTAGAGATATATTGAAAATATTGTGGAATACTTCCACAATATTTTTTACATGTTGTTAGATTTTCATGTTTAGAAAGGGAACAGATTTTTCACTTCGAGATAAGCGGTTATTCGAGATAAGCGAGTTCGAGATAGCGAGAGTCAACTGTAATTGTCTCTCTGTGTGAGAGCGTGTGTGTGTGTACATGCGTGTGAACATGTATGGTTTACTCCTACTGTCCGTCAGCAGGTCTGCCCTCCCGTCTCTCCCCCCGTCCATTTGTCCAACCAGTCTGTCTGCCTATCTATTTGTCTGTACGTTTGTTTGTATGTATGTCTCCGTTATTTGTTTTTGTATTTTTATGTCTCCGTTGGTCTTTTCGTCTTCCTGTCTATCCATGTCCGTCCTCGCTGTATTTATAAGAGTGAATATTACCATGTGTCGAGGGTTGAGCGCAAGACTATTGTAACTCAAACATATTTTTGAAACCCTTGTTTAGGGGCAACTTGGACCCCTTTGTAAACAATGCAAATTTAGGTGCCATTGCTCATACGAGCAATGGCACCTAAATTTTCATTGTTTACAGAAAGAAATGTTGTAATCTTTATAATGCCTTCATGGTGAGGAGATTAGGTTTGGGGAAAAACAACCATCTGAGTTACGCTAGTCTTGCGCTCAACCCTCGGTGTGTGTATGTGTGTGCCTGTCTCTCCGTTCGCGGATGTAATGTTTCTTTTATCAATTTGTGCGTACTAGTGTGTCTGTCTGCACGGCCTTCTGTCTCTGTGTAGTTGTCCGTCCGCTACTGGATGCGCGATTACATTGTGCTTATTGCAATGAATTCATCTCTGTGTGTCCTTGCATTGGTTTGTGTGTGCGTGCGTGTGAGCGTACATGAATACATATGTGTGTGAGCGTATATATGAGTACATGTGTGTACGTATTTTTCTAATTTCTTACATCTAACTTCCATCTTCTAACTTTTTTATGTATTTCTAACGTCTTACAGAAATTACATTCTTTTCACCATGCAATACAGTATTGGTATTTATAACAAGAGAGTATCTAATAATGTTGATACTTTATTAATCGGTCCTCTTAGGACAAACATTTATAAGAAGTCGTCAGCAATATGTTCTGTTTTTTTTTTTTTAAATCTCTGAAGCATTCAGTAATTAATATAAAATGCGACTTCAAAGAAATACAAGGTGTTTAGTATTGCTTAGTTTTATTTGGATATTTATCTGTTTATTAAATTTCCAACATGATGTCTATTTGACTAGAATGTTGAGATTTAGAACTCTAAAAGGACAGGACAATAAAATCAAACTGAATGATATGAAAAATAATATAATTAAACTGAACGGAGTACAGAATAATACAATTGAATTGAACCGTATAAAACCGCCTAATACCCTCAAGAACACATACATTAGAGACTATAATAAAGGAATAGGCGGTACCACAAATCACTTTGTGATATGTCCGGATCCGCAAGGACGTCTAGGCAACCTGATGTTTGAATTTGCAGCTGCATTGGGAATAGCAAACACATTGGGTTATCGATGTATTATAAAACCATCGCATCCTTTGCTCGAATATTTTGATATAAGAGAACAAATTTCAGATGTAGACTTCAAAAACCTGTTACCAATTACTGAAGGCCAGTGGAGAGGTAAAGCTTGGAGGCGGAATAAAATATATCTTTCCTATAATATAACCCTGGCTGGATATTTCCAGGGTTGGGATTTCTTTCAAAATAGTTCAGAAGATATTCGGCAAACGTTTACTGTTAAACGGGAATATCTCGACACGGCTGTATCGTTTCTACAAAGAAACACACCGGAAGTGAAGACGCTGGTGGGCATTCATGTACGAAGAGGCGACTTCCTATCAGCTAAGGATATACAAAGAGGAAAAACGGTTGCAGATAAGTACTATATAAAGAAAGCGATGGATTTCTATGTAACTTCCTACACAGATTCTTTTTTCGTTGTAGTTAGCGATGATCAACTATGGTGCAAGGACAATATATTCGGCGACAATATTATATTCAGTATATTTAAAAATCCTATTATAGACCTAGCAATTATCAGCCTTTGCGACCATACAATAATAACAGGCGGGACATTTAGCTGGTGGGCTGGCTGGCTAGCAGGAGGCACTGTAGTTTATCTGAAAGACTTTCCAAGACCTGGGTCGAAGGTTGAACGAAGTCAGATTAAGCGTGATAAGTATTACTTTCCTGAGTGGATTGGCATGAGCAACGGCCCAGATTAAGCTGACTGGATACAGTTTCAGAGGAGATAACTTTTTCAGAATTGTTTTATCTCACTCCTTAAAAGGGGTTTACTCTAAAAGGTAATAATTTGTTCTCCGAGGAAGCAAATCCTATCTTTTGTTTTTAAAGCCTGTCTAAGAAGAAAGATGATGTACTGTAAATTAAACAAGAAATCTCGAGAGTTGTCTCCTTATCAAATATGGCGGGCAATCTATAAGTGATATCCAGGGCCCAGTTGTTTATAGCTAACGATGTCTTTAGTTAACATATCATTAAACGTTTGTCATTAAATATGGCATATATTGTAATATTTTTGCTGAAAAAAAATGTGAGTAGCTTCTGATAAAGCTACTCACATTTTTTCAGCAAAAATACCTGTGAATTAGATATTGTACTTATCAGAACAATTAACATTTTGACCACTTACGAGCTCGTTAAGTTAACTATGCTTTGAACAACTGGGCCCAGTCCTCTAAAGGATAATAGATACCGTATTTACCCTAAGTATTCGGACACCTCAACTTCTTACCATACTTGTTCTAAAATTTGAACAAGTGCAATTTATTACCCATTATTGTGTCTAAAAATGCTGAATGAGTGGCAAATACGGAAAAAGAAGAGAAGAAGAAGAGAGAGAGAGAGAGAGATTTCGCTTCCTGATCCCCGCCCCAAACTTTGATCAGATTCACGATATGATCGTTATGGACTCAAAGGTCCTCGTTGGCGCCCGCCTGAGTTCTATAGACGTAGTAATACTACTATACTACTAACAAAAGGACTTTCAAATTTATTCTATTAAGATAAATTATTGAATGAACAATTTCAATCGTCATGATTCATAGGGTCGTTGTTAACGAATCGTTTCGTTGCATGAATGAAGTGTTATACATGTACGTGCTTAAAAGTATGCTTTGTTCGTCTTTTGTTGTAATGTTTCCCTATTTGCATTAACCACAGTCTTTACATTACGAAAACACGCCTATTCAAATATATAGACAATTTCACCTCCAAAAACTGAAAATTTTCAGATAAAAGATCTGATATTTTCATATTTCTGCTCAAAACATAGATTGTGGGTACTCGTTAGAGGCGAGGCGGTTCTAACGAGTACCCACAAAATATGTTTTGATCAGAAATAAGAAAAATAATGAATACCCCTGTAAACCCCAGCTTTATATATAAAAATTGGGTTTAAGGGCGTCAAAATAATATAGGCGTGTATTCGTGATGAGAACCAATACTGTTTGGTGCCGTCTGTTACTAGTTTAGTGACCTAGTATGTTTTCAGCCGTACAACTATCTCATGCAAAGTTTTCATATTAAAGGAGGGGACGGATAAAAGATGTGTACATTGTTTTGCAAAGAATCCCTATCAGGAAGATATTTATATCGCTTAAGGTATCCTGCGCTCTTCCAAGCTTCGTTACAGATGGTGCTTATATCATTGGTCCATGTAGCATTATCAGAGATGACAATTCTATTTTTACTTCTTTAAAATTTTAGTTGCCAATAGTGTGTGTTTAATGATTAGGTTTCATTCACGTTTTACTGATTATGAGAGTCAGTTTTAGTAGCGTTTAAGTCAACAAGCCACTGCTTTACCCAGGCAAATATAGTTTGAAGATCAATATTAAGCTCGTTTGCTGCACTAAGAGGACATTCTACATTTTTAAATAGACTGGTATCATCTGCAAATAATCTAATGTTGCCATTACGAGAACAGGCCTATACAAATATATTGAAAATTTACCACCAAAAAAATGAAAGTTTTCAGATGAAAATTCTTATAATTTTTCATATTTCTGCTCAAAACATAGATTGTGGGTACTTGTAAGAACCGCCTCGCCGAGGCGGTTCTAACGAGTACCCACAATCTATGTTTTGAGCAGAAATATGAAAAATAATGTATACCCCTGTAAACCCCACTTCTACTATATAAAAGTGGGGTTTAAGGGGGTCAACATTATATAGGCATGTTTTCGTGATGTAAAGGTCGTTTGCTGCACTAAGAGGACATTCTATATTTTTAAATAGACTGGTATCATCTGCAAATAATCTAATGTTGCCATTACGAGAACAGGCCTTTACAAATATATTGAAAATTAACCACCAGAAAAATGACAGTTTTCAGATGAAAATTTTTTATAATTTTTCATATTTCTGCTCAAAATATAGATTGTGGGTACTCGTTAGAACCGCCTCGACGAGGCGGTTCTAACGAATACCCACAATCTATGTTTTGAGCAGAAATAAGAAAACTAATGTATACCCAAGTAAACCCCAGTTTTACTATATAAAAGTGGGGTTTAAGGGGGTCAACATTATACTGTCAAACCTGTGTTAGTGGTCACCTCTATTAAGCAGCCAACCTGTTTTAAACAGCCAGAGGAAGGTTGCCCGAAAATTCATAGACTTATATATTTCAACTGTATTTAGCGGCCACCTGCCTTCAGCAGCCACATTTTAAGCTTCCCATCGGTGGCTGCTTAAGACAGGTTTGACTGTATAGGCATGTTTTCGTGATGTTAAGCTCGTTTGCTGCTCTAAGAGGACATTCTACATTTTTAAATAGACTGGTATCATCTGCAAATAATCTAATGTTGCCATTACGAGAACAGGCCTATACAAATATATTGAAAATTTACCACCAAAAAAACGAAAGTTTTCAGATGAAAAATTCTTATAATTTTTCATATTTCTGCTCAAAACATAGATTGTGGGTACTCGTTAGAACCGCCTCGACAGAAATAAGAAAACTAATGTATACCCCTGTAAACCCCAGTTTTACTATATAAAAGTGGGGTTTAAGGGGGTCAAATTTATATAGGCATGTTTTCGTGATGGCTTCTACATGTAATGCCTTTAAAAATGCCGTTGATTAAGATATGGAACAATGTTGTTCATAACAACTTATCATTGAGGGACACCAGCGATTATTTTCGGCAAAGATGAAGTGAAGCCTTTTACCCAAACACATTGTCTACTTTTACTTGGATAACTTGTAAACCATTCTAAGATATTCTCTAAAAATCCGACAGTCTTTAATTTCAATATTAACCCCTTATGCCAAACTCTGTCAAATTCTTTACTGACGTCACAAAAAAAAAAAAAAACAAAAAAAAAACAAATACTCTAATCTCCTTACCGTCATCAATTGCTTTTATGAATTTGTAGTGAAGATAGGCTAACTGGTTCATTGTGAAATCTCCACTTTGAAATCCAGGACCCAGTTGTTCAAAGCTAACGACGCCGTTAGCTAACGATTCGTTAAAATTTACATCGAGTGATACGCAAATATACTGATTTTTTTTGCTGAAAAATGTTTTTCAGCACATTTTTTTTCAGCAAAAAGTATCAGAATAATGTGTACTGAATCCGCTAAAACAGTTAACGAAATTACCCTTAACGAGCTCGTTAAGCTAACGACGCTAAACAACTGGACCCAGACTGGTAAGGGGATAGAATGTTATTTTGTTTTAAATAATTGACTAAAAGTTGTGCAGACATCGTTCCATAAGTTTACCTAAGTAGCTGAGAAAAGATATTGGCCTTTAATTGTTCGGTTGATGGCACTGTCTTTTTATGAATTGGTACGACATTAGCATATTTCCAGGAATCCGGAAATATTTTTAACGATTGGAATTGTTTATTAAATTTCTTAGCGGAACAATTTATTTTTTTTTTTTTTTTTTTTTTTTTTTTTTTTTCTCCCTTTAAAGACGTTTCGTGCTAACATGATCAGGACTTAGAGCTTTATTCGGTTTAAGTCTGCGTATAGTATCCAGAACATCTTCGTCGGTAATACATGCAGTAATGGATTCCAGGGTTGGATAACTGGGTTGCTTATAGTCTGATAAGACAGCATTACTGTCATCTACCGTTGATTATTTGATAAAGAAGCCATGTAGTACTTTCAATTTGGCTATTTCCTCATTAGACTCTGCCATTTTATCATCACGTTTTAGAAATGGAATTGTTTGTATATCAATAGTTGACTTTAAGGATTTTTAATAAATTTAAACCATGAATAAATATTTGTATTGGTATCCTTGAGTTCTTCTGCCAAATGTTCATAATAATATTGTTTTGCTTCTCGATGTCGTGACTCTGTTTCGAGTCTGTTGAAATGCTGTCCAGGCTGTTTCATTATTTTTTCTTTGTCATTTTTGAGTAACATGTTTTTGTTGTTTTGTTTTTTTTTTTGTTTTTTTTTTTTTTTATTTTATTTTATTTTTTTTTTTTTTTTTTGTTTCTTGTTTTCTTGTTTCTTGTTTCTTGTTGTTTTTTTTTTTTTTTCTTGTTTCTTTTTTTGCCTTTTATGCCTTTTTATGAAACAATTTATCCATTTTGGTTCGTTTGGTCCTAAAAAGACTAAACAACCATCAAACCTTGCATGAAACATCTCCCTGACCTCCTGACTTTACGACATAGGTGCCCATTTTTCCATTCGTCTGTCTATTCGTCCGTCCGTCTCTCCGTCTGTTAACAGTTCTGTTAATTCGAAGTTCGACATTTATGTCAAAGTTAGTATTCTAATCAACTACAAGACTAAACAACCATCAAACCTTGTATGAAACATCTCCCTGACCTCCTGACTTTGCGACATAAGTGCCCGCTTTTCCATCCGTCTGTCCGTTCGTCCGTCCGTCTGTCTGTTAACAGTTCTGTTATGTCGAAGTTTGACATTTACGTCAAAGTTAGTATTCTAATCAACTACAATTCTACAACAACCATCATACCTTGCATGACACATCTCCCTGACCTCCTGACTTGGCAGGTATGTTGACCCAGTAACCTTGACCTATATTTTGCGCTCCATTGACTTTGACACAATTTATGTTGACGTTCCAGATCTTCTCAACTATAAGGCGTACAACTACTAAACATTGCATAGTGCTTCTCCTAGATGTACTGACTTGGCAGGTACCTTGACCCTGTGACCTTGACCTATATTTTGCGCTCCAGTGACTTTGACATATTTTGCGTCGACGTTCGATATCTCCTCAACTATAAGGCCTACAACCATCAAACCTTGCGAAGTGCTTCTTCTCAATGTACTGACTTGGCAGATACCTTGACCTGGTGACCTTGACCTATATTTTGGCTGCAGTGACTTTGACATAATTTACGTCAACATTCCAGATCTCCTCAAGTGTAAGACCTCTAGCCACCAAACCTTGCATAGTGCTTCTCCTAGATGTACAGACTCGACAGGTATCTTGACCCGGTGATCTTGACCTATATTTTGCGCTCCAGTGCCTTTTACACATTTTACGTCAACATTCAATATCTCCTCAACTATAAGGCCTACAACCAACAAACCTTGCATAGTGCCTCTCCTCAATGTACGGACTCTGCAGGTACCTTGACTGGGTGACCTTGACCTATATTTCACGCTCCATTGACTTTTACACCTTTTACGTCACCCTTCCATATGTCCTCAACTGTAAGGCCTTCAACCACCAAACCTTATATAGCACTTCTTCTCGATGTACTGACTCGGCAGGTACCTTGACCTGGTGACCTTGACCTATATTGTGCACTCCAGTGACTTTGACACATTTTATGTTGATGTTCGGTATCTCCTCAAATATAAGACCTACAACCACTAAACCTTGCATAGTGCTTCACCTCATTGCACTAGCTTGGCAGGTACCTTGACCTGGTGACCTTGACCTATATTTGACACATTTTACGTTGATGTTTGACTCCTCAACTATAAGGCCTACAACCTTGCATTATGCTTCTCCTTGATGTACTGAATTAGCAGGTACCTTGACCCATGACCTTGACCTATATTTCATGCTCCAGTGACTTTTACACATTTTACGTCAACGTTCCATTATCATTGGGCTGTATGATACTAAAAGTCAGTGCTGAAGATATAGCCATTAGAGGGAATGGGACTGGCCTGGAATATATGTGCCTCACTAGGCACTTTGTCTACATTTTTTTCAACCCAGTTTTCCGACTAAGCACTGCTAAGAATGAAATAAACTTATTTAATAATCACATTCTGATTGTGGCTCCTATGACTTTTGCCCCAGCAGGTGCGATGACGCCTTCCGCGGAATTCTTGTTAATTCACGGGTAGATAGAATTACGCCCAAGTTTGACTCTTCTAAAAGTCTTCTATGCTTGCAGTAGTCACCTCTTTCATAAGTCCATACATGTCGTTTATAAGAAGGATTTAGTAGTTCCTATACTTTAGATAATAAATTATCGGGCAGTGATAGTCCTGGGACAAAAGATGAAATTACATTACTATAAACTACATTGTTGGGGTTACGAACGTGGCCAAGATCAATAAGGATTGATATGTTTTCTGTATAATTTGTAGGTGTATCAATGTCATCACGAAAACACGCCTATATAATTTTGAACCCCTTGAACCCCACTGTTATATAGTAAATCTGGGGTTTACAGGGGTATACGTTATTTTTCTTATTTCTGCTCAAAATATAAATTGTGGGTACTCGTTAGAACCGCCTCGACGAGGCGGTTCTAACGAGTACCCACAATCTATGTTTCGAGCAGAAATGTGAAAAATAATAGAATTTTTATCTGAAATTTTTTGCTTTTTTGGTGAGGAAATTATCAATAGTTTTGAATAGGCGTGTTTTCATAATGGTTGCTGTTTAAGGGTATAAGAAAAAGCAAGCTGAGACATTTTCTTTGCTGTAGCGTTCTTCGTCATATCGCAGTTAAAATCGAGTTGAGGAAATTGATTAGAAATAAAGTACAACAATCTGTTGCCTTGTTTTTATTATGCATCTTCGTCTTTATGATGCAGTTATAAACCACATGCGACAGTTGAAGTTTCACTAAGTATAGAAACATATAGCGAAAGTACAAACAAGTCTAGACTGGTGCGTGCCCCCCAGCAGACGAACCTCGTCGTTCAGCTTCGCTTTCCACTATACAAATCATCATTTGCCTTTACCACCTAGTGGGCGGATTCAGCAGACGACAATTGTTGATATATTTCTTATTTTTTCCAAACAGATAGGCTTAGGCATTTCATGCAAATTGTCTCCCTAGGAAACGATTTGCATGATCTGTTGTAGTCTGTTTGCTGGAAAAATACAAAAAAACAAAGTTTCAAAATGTTGTCTGCTACAGATTTGGCCCAGCACGCCAAGCATTAAAACCATTACGAAAACACGCCTATTCAATTATATAGAAAATTTCACCTCCAAATACTGAAAATTTTCAGATAAAAAACTCTAAATTAAATATATTTCATAATGCTGCTCAAAACATAGATTGTGGGTACTCGTTAGAACCGCCTCGGCGAGGCGGTTCTAACGAGTACCCACAATCTACGTTTTTGAGCAGAAATAAGAAAAATAATGTGTACCCCTGTAAACCCCAGTTTTACTATATAAAAGTGGGGTTTAAGGGTGTCGATATTATATAGGCGTGTTTTCGTGATGTGAAGCAATTTTTGAGCCACGTCATGACAAAACCAACCAAATGGCATATGCGACGATCGCAGACACAGATCAGCCAGAGCATTCTCCCAGTCCATTACGAAAACACGCCTATTCAAATATATTGGAAATTTTACCACCAAAAATTGAAAATTTTCAGATGTTTTTTTTTTTTTTTTTTTTTTTATATATTTTTCATATTTCTGCTCAAAACATAGATGTGTGTACTCGTTAGAACCGCCTCGCCGAGGCGGTTCTAACGAGGACCCACAATCTATGTTTTGAGCAGAAATAAGAAAAATAATGTATACCCCTGTAAACCCCAGTTTTACTATATAAAAGTGGGGTTTAAGGGTGTCGATATTATATAGGCGTGTTTTCGTGATGTAAAGCAATTTTTGAGCCACGTCATGACAAAACCAACCAAATGGCATATGCGCCGATCGCAGACACAGATCAGCCAGAGCATTCTCCCAGTCCATTACGAAAACACGCCTATTCAAATATATTGGAAATTTTACCACCAAAAAAATGAAAATTTTCAGATATTTTTTTTTTTTTTATTTTTCATATTTCTGCTCAAAACATAGATTGTGGGTACTCGTTAGAACCGCCTCGACGAGGCGGTTCTAACGAGTACCCACAATCTATGTTTTGAGCAGAAATAAGAAAAATAATGTATACCCCTGTAAACTCCGGTTTTACTATATAAAAGTGGGGTTTAAGGGGGTCAAAATTATATAGGCATGTTTTCGTGATGCTGATCATAGACTACGCGGTCCACATGAAGAGAGTATGGGTCCTTAGCTACCCATTGCGCACATAGCAAATACTCTGATCAGACTGGGCGGTTGTTCTGCTGGATCTGAGTCTACGGGGGCACACTTTTACCACGAGGAAAAGTCATATAATAGCAAGTTTGGTTGAATTCCGCTCAGTGGTTTAGGAAGAAACTGCTTGACAGACGGACGGACGACCGGAGGCGATCACAATATCCCCATCGCCAAAGCGTGGGATGGCAGTTATATGAATCTCTGGAGTGCCATGTATTCATTCCAAACTGGGAAAGTAACTACATAAGGTCTGTAAATATCATTGCATTTTCTGTTTTGACGCCTGCTACGTGTATTGCAGCAAGGTCAATGATAGAATAACGCTTAGCATGCGGGTAAAAATTCAGCAGACGACATTTGTGCGACGTTGACTTTCGCGAAATTCTTGTCTAAATAATGTCTATTACATGTATTAGGATCACTGATAAACGAGTTAATGCGACAGCTTTATGAGTGTGGTCAAAGCTATCAACGATTGATTATTCCTAGAATCTAGTTTACTGTTACAGTACATTTATAACACGCGTTCTCATGACGTGGTTCATATATTAGCTGAATATCTTGCATAAATTATGCATTATATATGAGATGGGGCAGAGCATTTCCTTCAAGATTGCATGTGCGCCCAGCGAGGCCTCAGATGAACCTGTGCACATGCGCGATCCGATCAGAGACTCCGCAGGGCACCGTGGTGTAGCCAAGGACATAAAGTGTTCGGGCGGACAGTGAAGACTCAATCAGACTGCGCTGATGCGCACCCTGACCTGAGTCTTCGTTGAGCGCACATACATTCTTGTAGAAATTCTATACTCCGGCTCGTAGATGAGAATCGCATATAGAAAAGGTGTATTTGGGTATTATCTAAGAAGGAAGGACCTGCTGAGCCTGGGCCCAGTTATTCAAAACTTAACGAAGTTAATTTCACGCGGACCGAACAAATATTTTGTGTATACCACACAAAACATTTCTTCAGTCCGCGTGAAGTTAACTTCGTTATTCAAAACTTAACGAAGTTAACTTCACGTGGACTGAACGTCAAATGTGTATACCACACAAAAAATTTGTTCATTCTGCGTGAAGTTGACTTCGTTAAGTTTTGAATAACTGGGCCCAGGATGAGCAGTCCTTCCTTCCTTACTGACCGTTCCAATGTGGTGCTTCTGCTGTGGTTTACCATTTCTGTCATTGTATGTCTGAGAGTCCCATTTTATAATCCGTAGTGTGTTCTTTGTTTCCAAAGGCAATCTTTTTGACGTTTATTTTGTATGTATTTCCTGGTAAAATTTTTATTTTTTGATAGCCGTTTGGCCATTTTTTGGGAAAGAAACAGTCCTTGTGGCTTTCTGCTTGTAGTGTTTTCATTGTGGTGCCATTGCTTAAAGAGTGTCCTTCTTTCTCTTTGGTGTCTTGGACGGAAAATGTCAGGTAATTAGTTTAAACATTATTTATTTCCGAAATGTTTACATATACAACGCATACAAAAATACAACAATAGGATTAGAACGAAAGCTAATTGTATCGATTTCTTATTGCCTTCTTTTCTGTTGTTATCTAAATGTAACTTGACATTAAAATTCCTATCTTGAAATATGGCAAATATATTGATTTTTTTTTTTTTTTTTTTTTTTTTTTTTGTTGTTGAAAAGTTTTTGCAGCTAAAATATATATGTATTTGAAAATACCTTAGCTACAACAGTTAAAGATTTTGTCGGTAACGAGCTCATTAAGTTAACGATGCTTTGAACATCTGGGCCTTGAGCGCCAGGTTACAGAGTACTAGAATACTGCTGAATATATAAACAGAGGACCCAGCAAATGAAGACACCAACGCATGCGCAGGATGATCTAAATCTGCTGATTTCGTATATGTTCGATGACATTTCATCATGCTATCCACGTAACCAAGGTATATGCAATATAAATATTTATCCGTGTAATCACAAACCCATTTATGTTTGTTTAAAGGCCGTTCTGGCTAGTATCGAATAGAACTTTACTATTTATTTATTTATTTAGTTAGTTAATTAGTTAGTTAGTTACTTAGCTAGTTATGTTTATTTTTTTTTTTTGTTTTTTTTTGTTTTTTTTTTTTTTTATTTTTTGTTTCATTTTGTTCTTTTTTCAGACTGCCGTTGTAAGAGTGCATTTGACAGATATTCGGCGGGAACGTTTGAGCAGAGTTGAATAAAATCAAATATTTCACAAATATTTCATTGAATTTAACAATATCTTTGCTTTATGCTAAGGCGTAAAAATTATAGTTGTGCTTCCGCTAACATATTGAAAAAAAAATGGTAGGTAGGTAGGAGAAACTTTTTTTTTTTTTTTTTTTTTTTCTATTTTCTCTCCAGAAAAGAACAGGGTCGGGCCTGTAATTTTATGAAAATACATGTATTGTGTTGTGGGTCGGTGCTTAACTTTTTTATTTTGCATTTTTACTGATAAAAAATAGCAGAGTCGGGTGTTTGAAACAGGGTCGGTTGGGTTACAATGTAGCGAAAACACAGCTATTTTTTTTTTTTTTTTTTTTTTTTTTTTGCGCCTAAGCAACACACACACACACACACACACACACACACACACACACACACACATTTTTGTTAGTTCTTTGCCGAATTGCAGCTAAGATATTGCAGGTCAAGGTGACATTGAATTATCAGTCCTAACACATACAGTGTACATGTATCATCCCATCTGTTGTAAAGTCGACATTTTCTTACAACATCAACCGCTGCACTTTTAATATAATGCATTCTTAATTCCAGAGCAAACACAGTCAGGCTGATTCACCGGCATATATATATATATATATATATATATATATATATATATATATATATATATATATATATATATATATATATATATATATATATATATGCCGGGGTATCAGCCTGATGAGGGCAGGTCAAACAAAGTTGACAGAGTTGTATCCCTAGCAATATATATTCTGTTAGGGATGCAACTCTGTCAACTTTGTTTGACCTGCCCTCCTGCCCTCTAAAAAGTGTTTACGTGTAATACTACCCTAAAATAATAAAAAAAAAATGCTTTCCTTCTCAAAAGGACTCCGTATGTAAGAAGTCATACAAGAAGTTACAAAAGTTGTCTTATGGCAGAAAACTTTCAAGTGTATCACGTACCCTTAACCCATTCATATGTAGTGTCCAAGAAACTGACATTGACAAACAGGGTACACCCAGATCAGACGCCAAAATACGCGGCGTCTAATGTGTGTCGACACTGTTTTTATTAATGTTTATGATTGCTTGTTTAAGAAGGGAACAAAATAATTTAGCCAGACACCAATTTGGCTAGAGATAGGCATGTCAACAGATTGTCCGCTCGGTGTAAGTGGGTAAAATGAAATCCAAGTTTCTAGGAGACTGGACGACTAGAAGTTTCTTAGCCGCTATTCCGTTAATAGTATCACAAGGCTATTTGATTATCATACCATTCAGGAAGGGTAAAATGCATATAAGAAAACTAGAAATGTGTCAGTATGACATAGATGCCCCCGCCCAGGGCCATTCTCAACCACAAGCAGGTAGTTTGCAAAAAATGAAGTTGAAAAAAGGGTCATAACTCTCATAATAATTGGCAGATTTTACCCTAAATCGAACTTGACCATATTTTATGATTATATACCTGGGTATAAAATATGAATCCAATACACAAATCAATCTTTTAAAAAAAAAAATATCGAAAGGAAAACATCTTTTGAAGGTGAAAAAGGGCCATGACTCCCATAATAATAGGTTGATTTTACCCTACTTGGAACTTGACCTCTATTTTATGATTATATACCTGTGTGTAAATTTGAAATCAATAACTAATGTTTTCAAAAGATATCAAACTGAAACTATTTTTCAACATTGAAAAAGGGCAGCTGTAATTCCAAATATAATTGGTGGATTTTACCCTAAATCAAACTTAACCTATATTTTACAATTATATGCTTGTGTATAAAATATGAATCCAATTCACTAATCTTTTCGAAAGTTCTGGAACGGAAACCATTTTTTAAAGTTGGAAAAGGGCCATAACTCCAAAAATAATTGGTGGATTTTATCCTAAATCCAACTTGACATACATTTTATGATTATATACCTGTGTATAAAATTTGAATCCAATACACTAATCTTTTCAAAAGATATCGAACGAAAACCATTTTTCAACTATTTTTCAACATTGATAAAGGGCCGTAACTCCAAAATAATTGGTGGATTTTACCCTAAATCAAACTTGACCTATATTTTGTAATTATATGCTTGTGTATAAAATATGATTCACTAATCTTTTCAAATGTTATGGAACGGAAACCCTTTTTCAAAGTTATAAAAGGGCCATAACTCCAAAAATAATTGGTGGATTTTACCCTAAATCCAACTTGACAAACATTTTATGATTATATACCTGTGTATAAAATTTGAATCCAATACACTAATATTTTTAAAAGATATCGAACGGAAACCATTTTTCAACTATTTTTCAACATTGATAAAGGGCCGTAACTCCAAAAATAATTGGTGGATTTTACCCTAAATCGAAACTGACCTATATTTTATTTTTATATGCTTGTGTGTAAGATATGAATCTAATACACTAATCTTTTCAAAAGTTTGGAACGGAAACCATTTTTCAAAGTTAAAAAAGGGCCATAACTCCCAAAATAATAAACGGATTTTACTCTAAATCGAACTTGACCTTCATTTAATGATTATATACCTGTGTACAAAATTTCAATCCAATACACCAAACCTTTCAAAAGATATCGCACGGAAACCATTTTTCAAACTTGAAAATTTTTCAAAGTTAAAAAAGGGCCATAACTCCCAAAATAATTGCTTGATTTTACCCTAAATTGAACTTATCCTACATTTTATGATTATGTACCTGTGTATAAAATTTCTATCCAATACACCAATCCTTCCAAAAGATATCGCACGGAAACCAAAAGTGTTACGTACGGGAGGGACGGGACGGGACGGACGTATACGTACGGACAGCGGTGATACTCTATGCACCCCCTATTGAAAATGTCAGGGCATAAAAAAAAAAAAAAAAAAAAAAAAAAAAAAAAACTTTCTACGTAGCAAGGTCAGAGGTAACTGTGTGGTTCATGGGGCAATATTATGCAAACCCTAGCAGTAAGTTGGCAATTGCTTCTAACTTTTATCTTCCCCTTTCTTCCATCCACTCAAAGCTCATATGTTTGCTCTTCAGAACTGACAGACCCAGTGTGCAATGATGTCATATATATATATATATATATATATATATATATATATATATATATATATATATATATATATATATATATATATATATATATATATATATGTGTGTGTGTGTGTGTGTGTGTGTGTGTGTGTGTGTGTGTGTGTGTGTGTGTGTGATAGAGATTTTTTTTTTCTTCTCGTATATGAGTTTGTATACTTCCCTACCAGCTGCAGGAATATGAAGCGGACAGTTATTGAAGGCGCTGAGTAAAAATAGAATTTTTTTATTCGTGGAGTATCATAAAGGCTGTCATATGGTAGACAGTGTGTCAAATTATTTAATGTTGTGGTCAAGATTAGAAACAATAAGAGATACATCTTACTACAAAGTGTCTTTTTTATATGGTCAGGTGAAATTTCCAAAAAAAAAAAACAAAACAAAACAAAACCAAAAAAAAAACAAAAAAACTGTTGAGTGTATAAAAAAATGTGCGTGTTTGATTTTTTTTCAGTTTGTCACATTATATAAAAACGTGCTTCTGCGACTTACCGGCTCTGCATTAAACCTTATAGCAATACTCCCAATTAATCCAATCAAACAAAATTGCCGAAAAGGCGGAAAGTAAAGCAATGTTTTTTGTTTTGTTTTTTTGTTGTTGTTTTTTTTTAAATGAAGTTTAAAAACATCTAAACATATTCACATGTCATTATCTGGACCAGAAAAAGAAAAACAAATGCAACAAATTAACAGTACAAGTGCCGTAAAAAGATAAGTATTAAAACAATTCCGTATTTACCGTAAATATTCGGATAAACAGGCCTGAGCAAACAATGTAGACTCAGATGAGACGCCGCAGACCGCTACTATGTTTGCCACTCGTACAGCAATTTTAGGTAGTAAATTTATTTGCTCAAATTTTAGAACAAGTGTGGTAATAAGTTTAGGTGCCGAATACTTAAAATAAATACGGTACCGGAGGCGGATTTAATCGAAATGTGATATTTATATTCTATACCCGAAATATCATACTAAGAGCAATGGATGAGCACGTCTTATAACCAGTTTTTCACTATTAACGTATTCTTTTTAATTACCGCACATACCCCTATAAGCGCACAGACAAGCAATTCCGTAGTCTTCAGATTACAGCCAGTGTACTTTTTGGCTAGTTCTTTAAAAAGGCATATGTTGTGGGTACTCATTTGAATTGCATCGACTTACATACATGTACACGTGTATACTTTATGGACTTTTCGATTGAAAAGCGCCCGGTAAGGCAGATAACAATGTGAAAGAGGTCTATTACCTGGACCATCTGAACAAATTTGCAATCCCCCTTCGACAGATCACTTCACATAAAAAATTGGTTGAAATTAGACCTGCAGCTCTAGAAAAGATTTCACTTAAAACACACATGATTTTATGTCTATGTATATAACCCAGGGCCAGGGACAGATAACCCCATCAAACCAAGTTTGGATCATATTTAAGTTGTTTACTAAATAGATCGTATAGCATATGTTTCAACCACTAGTCTTTAATATAAGGGACATTGACAAATACTGTAGACACATATTATACTCTGCAGAACGCGGTGTCTATCAGGGTCTACAATATTTGCATAAAATTCAGAATTGTTTACAAAACATGATGATATTAAAAACTAACCAGATACCCCTTATATAGGAAATGGACCTGTCTTAAGAATTTAGGCAGAAGACTCCACTCGACATAAATTGTTTAATACACGTTAAAAATGACTTCAAATATTCCTTTAACAACTGTATACGAAATGCAGCCTTCACATGGCTGTTAAATGTCTAAGGTCACGTAAAGTCTGGGGATAAGCTTTTGAAAAAATACTTGGCTGAATCCTCGCCCTTTTACTATATTCAGCTTCAAAGCTTTCTTAGCTCTGGGGAAGTATTTTTTTTTTTTTTTTTTTGAGTGTTTAAGCATATGTGGGTGGCCATTTATTTGACAAGGCGCGACCATTTGAATTAACTTTCAATTCCCCTTGGTCAGAAGATTACACATACATAAAGTTTACTAAAATCGGCCCGTGTAGTTTTAGAGGAGCTGTTGCCTTAACTTTTAAAAGATGACGGAGGGATTCAGGACCAGTGATAATCAAAACAATTAATCCTGAATATTCGGTTGAAGGCCCAGGTGAATGCTCAGGTGAGCTAAAGAGGCCATCATTGTCAAATATAAGGTGCACTGCATAGAAATTCTAAGGTCATTGCCACACATTTCAGACGAGTGCCCTGGTTGCCACTCTGATTGTTTGTCTCGCAACTTTTTTTATTCATACTTCAACAAATCCAAATGACATTGTCCTAGTTATATTGTCATTTTATGCATAATTTATATCATGTTTATAAGGTGAATAAACAGTCTGCTGCGAATAAAACAAAGAATTATTGTTACAGCTACTATTTTAACATTTCAAACTAGAGCGGAAATATCATTTTTTTAGACATTCGGGATTATTACTCATCGAGTAAGCGTTTTTACGTCGACGTTTGGATAACACCCAATCAATAGTTTCATTTTGTACCCTTTATACTTGATCATAGAACAGAAATCAGCATGCAGTAAGGCAAGCAAAAGAAAAATCTATTTATATTTTTGGTCAGCGTCGAATATTAAATTACATCGATTATCACAGTAAAAAAAATAAAACAAAATTGAGTTTCAATAATTCATTTATAAAAAAAAATGGCAGATGAGTTAAAGTTTGGTGTAGAGAGACTACTGTTCTTTCAATTAATGTTATTTTCTCTGTATAAATGAAATTATCTAGAAAATATCACAATACAGTAGAACTTCAATGGCTCGAACCCCGATGGCTCGTTTACCATGGATGAGTCGAACACGTTCTTGAGTTCGCAGGGATTTGCTCCAAATACGATATGCGGATAATATAGGAATATTTTCTTCTTGTATCTTGCAAATGTATGCTGTGTGCACATTAGAATCACCTCGATGAGGCGATTTTAATAAGTACACACAGCATACGTTTATAATATAGAAAACCGAAAAGACATCCCCACAATTATCTCCATTATGTCTCCGAAGCAGAAGCGAAGCAGATGAACCAATTTGAAATGGGTAGCGGGAATAACTTCCTTGAGACACAACCTAATTACAAAGCATTGCTACTAGCGACAGTGAGTGATTGGAAATCTCTACCTATAGCAATTAGGAATGTTCCTATCGTTAACTCTTGTAAACGCTTTTTTAGTTACTTTACCGTCTTATTACTCTGCCGTTGACAGATTTGAGTTTCTCTATCATGCTCGACTGCGTGCAAATGGTAGATCTCTGAATTACTATCTTTATCAATAGAATGTTATTGCAGATCTTACCTGCACACGTTGTCCAATGGAAAACAAACGATCTCTTCCTCTTTAAGTCTGGAACCCCAAAAAAGTGTAATTGGTCAACAGTGCAGACCCAGTGCAGTGAATGGCCTTGAGATCTTGATGCTTTATAACAAGATTCGGCCTTAAAGCTTTCTTGGTTCTGGAGTAGAAGAAGTTTTTAAGTGATTTTTACCATACATGGGCATGGCGGCTATCTTGTTTAATGATGCAGAACCCTTTGAACAAATTCATAACACGCCTTCGACAGAAGGTCTTATGTGTAATCAGGTGAAAATTGGCCAAGCTGTTTCAGAGAAGAAAACGTTTAAAGATTACAAGACTATATACATGTAATCTTTAAACGTTTGCCCAGAGGCAAGGGCAGATAACCCCGGGGAAAAATTTTTGATTGTAACTGAAATGGTTTGCTTCTGTGATCATACATTGTAAGTTTCAGCCATCGATCTTTAAACATAATGAAAAACTCAGTTTTCAATATTTTCTCCATACAAATGCACACGGACGCAAAATTGACCTTGCCGTAAAAAAGGTCAAATGTCAACCTAGGGTCACTATTTGAATAAGCTTGGTAGACCTTGAGTCCCCAATGTTATATACCAAGATTCAGACTTGAAGCTTTCCTAGTTCTGGAGAAGAAACTTTTTAAATGTTTTACTATATGTATGCACAAATTTTTAATTCCGAATTAACAGAAGACTTCTCGTGAAATTTACCTAGGGGTTTCATAGGAGAAATGTGCGGACGGATGGACAGACGACAGACGGACGGACGGATGACGGACGCGGAGTGATCACAATAACTCATCCTGAGCCTTCTGCTCAGGTCAGCTAAAACGACACCAAAGAGTTATGTTTCATGTAGCCACTGCCATGTATACTTCAGTAACAGCAAGTTTCCCTTAAAGCTGGACATTGGTACTTTTACTATTTCTGGTTTATATAAATGATTTTTGGGAAGAATAAAATGTTAAAATTAGTTGTTGTTTCTGCAGGTGCCACTAGTCTTTAATTAACAGTTGACAACTCACTTGAAGCGGCTTGTAAACTCAATGCAGATCTCTCTAAAATACATTTATGGACATCTAGATGTTTGATTACTTTTTAACTCGTCAAAATCAGAATCTGTGTTTTTATCAAGAAATACAAATATACCATACCATCCACCAGCGTTTGTGAATGATAAACCCAATACTGAAGTAAAACATTATGAAAACAATCCTGTTCAAATATATAGAAAATTTCACCTCCAAAACCGAAAATTTTCAGGTAAAAAACTCTGATATTTTTCATATTTCTGCTCAAAACATAGATTGTGGGTACTCGTTAGAACCGCCTCGGCGAGGCGGTTCTAACGAGTACCCACAATATATTTTTTTGAGCAGAAATAAGAAAAATAATGTGTACCCCTGTAAACCCCAGTTTTACTATATAAAAATGGGGTTTAAGGGGATCAAAATTATATAGGTATGTTTTGTGATGATCATAAACACGTAGGGCTAACTCTCTCTCTCTCTCTCTCTCTCTCACTCTCTCTCTCTCTCTCTCTCTCTCTCTCTCTTTCTCTATGCATGAATACATAGGAACTGTTTAATAAAACGTCTGCTTTCGAGTGAAAATATTACGGACGCTGAAGTTCTCACTAGATAAGAAGTCTTACAAAACTATATATTTCTCCTTTATTCGTCCCGCATTGGAATATGCAGATATGGTATGGGGTAAATGCCTAATATTGGGTAAACGACATAGAAAAACAGCCAATATGAAGCCGCGCGGATAGTAACCAGCGCCACCAAACTTATTTGGATTAATGCGCTTCTTAAAATCATGTTGTGGGTATCTTTTGCACCTAGATATATGCAATATAGATTATAGTCATTCTATAAGATGCAACATGGACGTATGTAATATAAATTATAATTATTCCATAAG
>OZ024833.1:9502269-9637269 GCA_964016985.1 Anodontia alba
GGCGTAAAAATTATAGTTGTGCTTCCGCTAACATATTGAAAAAAAAATGGTAGGTAGGTAGGAGAAACTTTTTTTTTTTTTTTTTTTTTTTCTATTTTCTCTCCAGAAAAGAACAGGGTCGGGCCTGTAATTTTATGAAAATACATGTATTGTGTTGTGGGTCGGTGCTTAACTTTTTTATTTTGCATTTTTACTGATAAAAAATAGCAGAGTCGGGTGTTTGAAACAGGGTCGGTTGGGTTACAATGTAGCGAAAACACAGCTATTTTTTTTTTTTTTTTTTTTTTTTTTTTGCGCCTAAGCAACACACACACACACACACACACACACACACACACACACACACACATTTTTGTTAGTTCTTTGCCGAATTGCAGCTAAGATATTGCAGGTCAAGGTGACATTGAATTATCAGTCCTAACACATACAGTGTACATGTATCATCCCATCTGTTGTAAAGTCGACATTTTCTTACAACATCAACCGCTGCACTTTTAATATAATGCATTCTTAATTCCAGAGCAAACACAGTCAGGCTGATTCACCGGCATATATATATATATATATATATATATATATATATATATATATATATATATATATATATATATATATATATATATATATATATATATGCCGGGGTATCAGCCTGATGAGGGCAGGTCAAACAAAGTTGACAGAGTTGTATCCCTAGCAATATATATTCTGTTAGGGATGCAACTCTGTCAACTTTGTTTGACCTGCCCTCCTGCCCTCTAAAAAGTGTTTACGTGTAATACTACCCTAAAATAATAAAAAAAAAATGCTTTCCTTCTCAAAAGGACTCCGTATGTAAGAAGTCATACAAGAAGTTACAAAAGTTGTCTTATGGCAGAAAACTTTCAAGTGTATCACGTACCCTTAACCCATTCATATGTAGTGTCCAAGAAACTGACATTGACAAACAGGGTACACCCAGATCAGACGCCAAAATACGCGGCGTCTAATGTGTGTCGACACTGTTTTTATTAATGTTTATGATTGCTTGTTTAAGAAGGGAACAAAATAATTTAGCCAGACACCAATTTGGCTAGAGATAGGCATGTCAACAGATTGTCCGCTCGGTGTAAGTGGGTAAAATGAAATCCAAGTTTCTAGGAGACTGGACGACTAGAAGTTTCTTAGCCGCTATTCCGTTAATAGTATCACAAGGCTATTTGATTATCATACCATTCAGGAAGGGTAAAATGCATATAAGAAAACTAGAAATGTGTCAGTATGACATAGATGCCCCCGCCCAGGGCCATTCTCAACCACAAGCAGGTAGTTTGCAAAAAATGAAGTTGAAAAAAGGGTCATAACTCTCATAATAATTGGCAGATTTTACCCTAAATCGAACTTGACCATATTTTATGATTATATACCTGGGTATAAAATATGAATCCAATACACAAATCAATCTTTTAAAAAAAAAAATATCGAAAGGAAAACATCTTTTGAAGGTGAAAAAGGGCCATGACTCCCATAATAATAGGTTGATTTTACCCTACTTGGAACTTGACCTCTATTTTATGATTATATACCTGTGTGTAAATTTGAAATCAATAACTAATGTTTTCAAAAGATATCAAACTGAAACTATTTTTCAACATTGAAAAAGGGCAGCTGTAATTCCAAATATAATTGGTGGATTTTACCCTAAATCAAACTTAACCTATATTTTACAATTATATGCTTGTGTATAAAATATGAATCCAATTCACTAATCTTTTCGAAAGTTCTGGAACGGAAACCATTTTTTAAAGTTGGAAAAGGGCCATAACTCCAAAAATAATTGGTGGATTTTATCCTAAATCCAACTTGACATACATTTTATGATTATATACCTGTGTATAAAATTTGAATCCAATACACTAATCTTTTCAAAAGATATCGAACGAAAACCATTTTTCAACTATTTTTCAACATTGATAAAGGGCCGTAACTCCAAAATAATTGGTGGATTTTACCCTAAATCAAACTTGACCTATATTTTGTAATTATATGCTTGTGTATAAAATATGATTCACTAATCTTTTCAAATGTTATGGAACGGAAACCCTTTTTCAAAGTTATAAAAGGGCCATAACTCCAAAAATAATTGGTGGATTTTACCCTAAATCCAACTTGACAAACATTTTATGATTATATACCTGTGTATAAAATTTGAATCCAATACACTAATATTTTTAAAAGATATCGAACGGAAACCATTTTTCAACTATTTTTCAACATTGATAAAGGGCCGTAACTCCAAAAATAATTGGTGGATTTTACCCTAAATCGAAACTGACCTATATTTTATTTTTATATGCTTGTGTGTAAGATATGAATCTAATACACTAATCTTTTCAAAAGTTTGGAACGGAAACCATTTTTCAAAGTTAAAAAAGGGCCATAACTCCCAAAATAATAAACGGATTTTACTCTAAATCGAACTTGACCTTCATTTAATGATTATATACCTGTGTACAAAATTTCAATCCAATACACCAAACCTTTCAAAAGATATCGCACGGAAACCATTTTTCAAACTTGAAAATTTTTCAAAGTTAAAAAAGGGCCATAACTCCCAAAATAATTGCTTGATTTTACCCTAAATTGAACTTATCCTACATTTTATGATTATGTACCTGTGTATAAAATTTCTATCCAATACACCAATCCTTCCAAAAGATATCGCACGGAAACCAAAAGTGTTACGTACGGGAGGGACGGGACGGGACGGACGTATACGTACGGACAGCGGTGATACTCTATGCACCCCCTATTGAAAATGTCAGGGCATAAAAAAAAAAAAAAAAAAAAAAAAAAAAAAAAACTTTCTACGTAGCAAGGTCAGAGGTAACTGTGTGGTTCATGGGGCAATATTATGCAAACCCTAGCAGTAAGTTGGCAATTGCTTCTAACTTTTATCTTCCCCTTTCTTCCATCCACTCAAAGCTCATATGTTTGCTCTTCAGAACTGACAGACCCAGTGTGCAATGATGTCATATATATATATATATATATATATATATATATATATATATATATATATATATATATATATATATATATATATATATATATATATATATATGTGTGTGTGTGTGTGTGTGTGTGTGTGTGTGTGTGTGTGTGTGTGTGTGTGTGTGATAGAGATTTTTTTTTTCTTCTCGTATATGAGTTTGTATACTTCCCTACCAGCTGCAGGAATATGAAGCGGACAGTTATTGAAGGCGCTGAGTAAAAATAGAATTTTTTTATTCGTGGAGTATCATAAAGGCTGTCATATGGTAGACAGTGTGTCAAATTATTTAATGTTGTGGTCAAGATTAGAAACAATAAGAGATACATCTTACTACAAAGTGTCTTTTTTATATGGTCAGGTGAAATTTCCAAAAAAAAAAAACAAAACAAAACAAAACCAAAAAAAAAACAAAAAAACTGTTGAGTGTATAAAAAAATGTGCGTGTTTGATTTTTTTTCAGTTTGTCACATTATATAAAAACGTGCTTCTGCGACTTACCGGCTCTGCATTAAACCTTATAGCAATACTCCCAATTAATCCAATCAAACAAAATTGCCGAAAAGGCGGAAAGTAAAGCAATGTTTTTTGTTTTGTTTTTTTGTTGTTGTTTTTTTTTAAATGAAGTTTAAAAACATCTAAACATATTCACATGTCATTATCTGGACCAGAAAAAGAAAAACAAATGCAACAAATTAACAGTACAAGTGCCGTAAAAAGATAAGTATTAAAACAATTCCGTATTTACCGTAAATATTCGGATAAACAGGCCTGAGCAAACAATGTAGACTCAGATGAGACGCCGCAGACCGCTACTATGTTTGCCACTCGTACAGCAATTTTAGGTAGTAAATTTATTTGCTCAAATTTTAGAACAAGTGTGGTAATAAGTTTAGGTGCCGAATACTTAAAATAAATACGGTACCGGAGGCGGATTTAATCGAAATGTGATATTTATATTCTATACCCGAAATATCATACTAAGAGCAATGGATGAGCACGTCTTATAACCAGTTTTTCACTATTAACGTATTCTTTTTAATTACCGCACATACCCCTATAAGCGCACAGACAAGCAATTCCGTAGTCTTCAGATTACAGCCAGTGTACTTTTTGGCTAGTTCTTTAAAAAGGCATATGTTGTGGGTACTCATTTGAATTGCATCGACTTACATACATGTACACGTGTATACTTTATGGACTTTTCGATTGAAAAGCGCCCGGTAAGGCAGATAACAATGTGAAAGAGGTCTATTACCTGGACCATCTGAACAAATTTGCAATCCCCCTTCGACAGATCACTTCACATAAAAAATTGGTTGAAATTAGACCTGCAGCTCTAGAAAAGATTTCACTTAAAACACACATGATTTTATGTCTATGTATATAACCCAGGGCCAGGGACAGATAACCCCATCAAACCAAGTTTGGATCATATTTAAGTTGTTTACTAAATAGATCGTATAGCATATGTTTCAACCACTAGTCTTTAATATAAGGGACATTGACAAATACTGTAGACACATATTATACTCTGCAGAACGCGGTGTCTATCAGGGTCTACAATATTTGCATAAAATTCAGAATTGTTTACAAAACATGATGATATTAAAACTAACCAGATACCCCTTATATAGGAAATGGACCTGTCTTAAGAATTTAGGCAGAAGACTCCACTCGACATAAATTGTTTAATACACGTTAAAAATGACTTCAAATATTCCTTTAACAACTGTATACGAAATGCAGCCTTCACATGGCTGTTAAATGTCTAAGGTCACGTAAAGTCTGGGGATAAGCTTTTGAAAAAATACTTGGCTGAATCCTCGCCCTTTTACTATATTCAGCTTCAAAGCTTTCTTAGCTCTGGGGAAGTATTTTTTTTTTTTTTTTTTTGAGTGTTTAAGCATATGTGGGTGGCCATTTATTTGACAAGGCGCGACCATTTGAATTAACTTTCAATTCCCCTTGGTCAGAAGATTACACATACATAAAGTTTACTAAAAATCGGCCCGTGTAGTTTTAGAGGAGCTGTTGCCTTAACTTTTAAAAGATGACGGAGGGATTCAGGACCAGTGATAATCAAAACAATTAATCCTGAATATTCGGTTGAAGGCCCAGGTGAATGCTCAGGTGAGCTAAAGAGGCCATCATTGTCAAATATAAGGTGCACTGCATAGAAATTCTAAGGTCATTGCCACACATTTCAGACGAGTGCCCTGGTTGCCACTCTGATTGTTTGTCTCGCAACTTTTTTTATTCATACTTCAACAAATCCAAATGACATTGTCCTAGTTATATTGTCATTTTATGCATAATTTATATCATGTTTATAAGGTGAATAAACAGTCTGCTGCGAATAAAACAAAGAATTATTGTTACAGCTACTATTTTAACATTTCAAACTAGAGCGGAAATATCATTTTTTTAGACATTCGGGATTATTACTCATCGAGTAAGCGTTTTTACGTCGACGTTTGGATAACACCCAATCAATAGTTTCATTTTGTACCCTTTATACTTGATCATAGAACAGAAATCAGCATGCAGTAAGGCAAGCAAAAGAAAAATCTATTTATATTTTTGGTCAGCGTCGAATATTAAATTACATCGATTATCACAGTAAAAAAAATAAAACAAAATTGAGTTTCAATAATTCATTTATAAAAAAAAATGGCAGATGAGTTAAAGTTTGGTGTAGAGAGACTACTGTTCTTTCAATTAATGTTATTTTCTCTGTATAAATGAAATTATCTAGAAAATATCACAATACAGTAGAACTTCAATGGCTCGAACCCCGATGGCTCGTTTACCATGGATGAGTCGAACACGTTCTTGAGTTCGCAGGGATTTGCTCCAAATACGATATGCGGATAATATAGGAATATTTTCTTCTTGTATCTTGCAAATGTATGCTGTGTGCACATTAGAATCACCTCGATGAGGCGATTTTAATAAGTACACACAGCATACGTTTATAATATAGAAAACCGAAAAGACATCCCCACAATTATCTCCATTATGTCTCCGAAGCAGAAGCGAAGCAGATGAACCAATTTGAAATGGGTAGCGGGAATAACTTCCTTGAGACACAACCTAATTACAAAGCATTGCTACTAGCGACAGTGAGTGATTGGAAATCTCTACCTATAGCAATTAGGAATGTTCCTATCGTTAACTCTTGTAAACGCTTTTTTAGTTACTTTACCGTCTTATTACTCTGCCGTTGACAGATTTGAGTTTCTCTATCATGCTCGACTGCGTGCAAATGGTAGATCTCTGAATTACTATCTTTATCAATAGAATGTTATTGCAGATCTTACCTGCACACGTTGTCCAATGGAAAACAAACGATCTCTTCCTCTTTAAGTCTGGAACCCCAAAAAAGTGTAATTGGTCAACAGTGCAGACCCAGTGCAGTGAATGGCCTTGAGATCTTGATGCTTTATAACAAGATTCGGCCTTAAAGCTTTCTTGGTTCTGGAGTAGAAGAAGTTTTTAAGTGATTTTTACCATACATGGGCATGGCGGCTATCTTGTTTAATGATGCAGAACCCTTTGAACAAATTCATAACACGCCTTCGACAGAAGGTCTTATGTGTAATCAGGTGAAAATTGGCCAAGCTGTTTCAGAGAAGAAAACGTTTAAAGATTACAAGACTATATACATGTAATCTTTAAACGTTTGCCCAGAGGCAAGGGCAGATAACCCCGGGGAAAAATTTTTGATTGTAACTGAAATGGTTTGCTTCTGTGATCATACATTGTAAGTTTCAGCCATCGATCTTTAAACATAATGAAAAACTCAGTTTTCAATATTTTCTCCATACAAATGCACACGGACGCAAAATTGACCTTGCCGTAAAAAAGGTCAAATGTCAACCTAGGGTCACTATTTGAATAAGCTTGGTAGACCTTGAGTCCCCAATGTTATATACCAAGATTCAGACTTGAAGCTTTCCTAGTTCTGGAGAAGAAACTTTTTAAATGTTTTACTATATGTATGCACAAATTTTTAATTCCGAATTAACAGAAGACTTCTCGTGAAATTTACCTAGGGGTTTCATAGGAGAAATGTGCGGACGGATGGACAGACGACAGACGGACGGACGGATGACGGACGCGGAGTGATCACAATAACTCATCCTGAGCCTTCTGCTCAGGTCAGCTAAAACGACACCAAAGAGTTATGTTTCATGTAGCCACTGCCATGTATACTTCAGTAACAGCAAGTTTCCCTTAAAGCTGGACATTGGTACTTTTACTATTTCTGGTTTATATAAATGATTTTTGGGAAGAATAAAATGTTAAAATTAGTTGTTGTTTCTGCAGGTGCCACTAGTCTTTAATTAACAGTTGACAACTCACTTGAAGCGGCTTGTAAACTCAATGCAGATCTCTCTAAAATACATTTATGGACATCTAGATGTTTGATTACTTTTTAACTCGTCAAAATCAGAATCTGTGTTTTTATCAAGAAATACAAATATACCATACCATCCACCAGCGTTTGTGAATGATAAACCCAATACTGAAGTAAAACATTATGAAAACAATCCTGTTCAAATATATAGAAAATTTCACCTCCAAAACCGAAAATTTTCAGGTAAAAAACTCTGATATTTTTCATATTTCTGCTCAAAACATAGATTGTGGGTACTCGTTAGAACCGCCTCGGCGAGGCGGTTCTAACGAGTACCCACAATATATTTTTTTGAGCAGAAATAAGAAAAATAATGTGTACCCCTGTAAACCCCAGTTTTACTATATAAAAATGGGGTTTAAGGGGATCAAAATTATATAGGTATGTTTTGTGATGATCATAAACACGTAGGGCTAACTCTCTCTCTCTCTCTCTCTCTCTCACTCTCTCTCTCTCTCTCTCTCTCTCTCTCTCTTTCTCTATGCATGAATACATAGGAACTGTTTAATAAAACGTCTGCTTTCGAGTGAAAATATTACGGACGCTGAAGTTCTCACTAGATAAGAAGTCTTACAAAACTATATATTTCTCCTTTATTCGTCCCGCATTGGAATATGCAGATATGGTATGGGGTAAATGCCTAATATTGGGTAAACGACATAGAAAAACAGCCAATATGAAGCCGCGCGGATAGTAACCAGCGCCACCAAACTTATTTGGATTAATGCGCTTCTTAAAATCATGTTGTGGGTATCTTTTGCACCTAGATATATGCAATATAGATTATAGTCATTCTATAAGATGCAACATGGACGTATGTAATATAAATTATAATTATTCCATAAGAATCAACATGGACTTTGTTCAAAATATTTATCAACCTTATTTCTTGATTTTGTGGGCAAATTTCTTTCTACTATGTGTTCAGTGATTAAGCTACATAAACAATACACGGAAATGATAAATATTATTACATTTCCTTCTCCCTAGTGTTAGGCATGAATGGAATTCCTGATGATACAACTATAGAAAGTATTAAAAGCAAATTAAATAGAAACGCTATCAAAGTACCCTCTATTTATTTCGATGGCAAAAAAAAAAAATGTATTACACAAACCGCAGAATGACATGTAGTTTTCTGATTCAGTATTTGTATTCCAAAAATGTCATCGATAACCCTTTATGGAAAAGTTGAGATATTGTAGATACAAACCATGATTTATTGCAACGTCCTCTAAGACAGAACCACTGGCATAGGATGATGGATTCTGTCTCCGATATAGCAAATATAACTTCAAAAAAAAAATGTATGTAAAATAAAAAAAAAAAAATAAATAAAAGGTTACCTTTTGAAACAAAGAACACAAAAGAAAGAAAATGGGAGAGCCGGGTTTATAACGTCTCTTCGTATGCGTCAATGTAATTTGTGTAGCTGCGTAGGTGCACCTCACCGCACCCGCCCCCCCCCCCCCCCCCCCCCCCCCCCCCCCCCCCCCCCCCCCCCCCCCCCCCATCCCCCCACCCCCATCCCACCCTCCACCTCTTTCAAAGCACCAGCTTGAAAGTATGTAAACTATATTTCAAATTTAATTAATCAGTTGAAGACATATATCTAATAGTGCAGTGTTATTCTTTATCCCTCCTGCAATTATGTATTAAATAGTGTACAGTGTATTAGTCTAGTTTGATGATCTCCTTAATTTTCTGACGTCTTTACTTCCATTTAAAAGCATGTTTTTTACGACCGACTTACACATCACATCCTTGATATCTTCATTCTTATTTAAATACAGATCTATAAGAACATTAGACTTCCCTCGGAATCCCTTTTCTATACTCTTGTCTTCTTTTTGTTTTCAGGTGTCAAACTTTGCATATGTTTACCAGCTAATGCAAACAAAATAATGTTTCAAAACCGGGAAAAAATCAAATCATAGTATCTGAAGGGTTTTGTTTCCGAATCCCTTTTGTATATTGTTGGCTACTTATCAACTGTTATTCATATATTTCTAATATATTTCTGTCAAGAATATAAAAATAAAATATAATTGCAACCTCGCCCTTAATTCTGATTGTAATGATATATAAGTGAATATACACAGGAAAAAACTACAATTACGATGCAAAGCCTTCGCGAGGCATACACAGAAGGAGTGTTGAGGACAAATAATGCCCCACTCCCCACCTTCTCCCCCCCCCCCCCCCCCCCCCCCCCCCCCCCCAAAATAAAATAAATAAATAAATAAAGACTTGTAAGGCTGTACATGTATGATTGTAGGACTTGCATTTTGCAGTGACGTTTAATTGTTTATAATAATTATTGTTTATCATTATTATTATTATTATTATTATTATTATTATTATTATTATTGCAATGCAACAGATGAGATATTTGAGTATGATATGGTCGCAATATTACAGTTGAATTTGTTATTTATTCAATGAATCAAACTATGCATCACGAAAAAATACCCCCATAAACCCCACTTTTATATAGTAAAACTGGGGTTTACAGGGGTATACGTTATTTTTCTTATTTCTGCTCAGAAACATAGATTGTTGGTACTCGTTAGAACCGCCTCGGCGAGGCGGTTCTAACGAGTACCCACAATCTATGTTTTGAGCAGAAATATGAAAAATATCGGAGATTTTTATCTGAAGATTTTCAGTTTTTTGGAAGTAAAATTTCAATATATTTGAATAGGCGTGTTTTCGTAATGGCAAACTGTGTTTACGCGCCCCATCAGGACTTTTGCGGTTTATATTATAATGTGGGTCACGTCAAGCGAAAAACGTGTCTACAATCTGCGGAAATGCGCATTCAGATCAACCTGCGCATGCGCAAAGCATTACCCGGGCCTGTGTTCTCTATTCATACATTATATAGGATCGAATGATTCTGTTAGCGGACAGAAAGGGACCCGATCAGACTTAGCAGATGCGCAGGCTGATCTGGGCCTTCATTATCCGCATATGTCCGAAGACACGTTTTAAAAATGGTGCGTTTGAGCAGACACTATATTATAATATATGTTTTAAATCTTTATGAAATATGTTTAAAATCCGCAAAATAAAAGAAAGCAAGATCTGAGCGTACAATTCCAGAAAACATAAAACTCCATGCAAAATAGTATAGAAGATTACCAGGAAGAGTCACTGTCACAAAACGTAACCTACAAATGATATCAATAGCAAAGTAAACAAACCACGACAAACAGCACGAGTCATTACGAAAACATGCCTCTTCAAATATATTGAAAATGTTACCACCAAAAAAATGATTTTTTTTCAGAAAAAAAGTTCAAATATTTTTCATATTTCTGTTCAAAACATAGATTGTGGTACTCGTTAAAACCGCCTCGGCGAGGCGGTTCTAACGAGTACCCACAATCTATGTTTTTGAGCAGAAATAAGAAAAATATTGTATACCCTGCAAACCCCAGTTTTACTATATAAAAGTGGGGTTTAAGGAGGTAAAATTATGTAGGCATGTTATCGTGATGCATGCAAAATAATATAGAAGATGACTAGGAGGGTCTCTATCACAAAACGTAACCTACAAATAACATCAATAGCAAAGTAAACAAACCACGACAAACAGCACGAGTCATTACGAAAACATGCCTCTTCAAATATATTGAAAATGTTACCACCAAAAAAATGATTTTTTTTTTTTTTTTTTTTTTTTTTTTCAGAAAAAAAAATTCAAATATTTTTCATATTTCTGTTCAAAACATAGATTGTGGTACTTGGTAGAACCGCCTCGGCGAAGCGGTTCTAACGAGTACCCGCAATCTATGTTTTTGAGCAGAAATAGGAGAAATGATGTATACCCCTGCTAACACCAGCTTTACTGTATAAAAGTGGGGTTTAAGGAGATAAAAATTATGTAGGCAAGCTTTCATGATGTATGCAAAATAATATAGAAGATGACTAGGAGGGGTCACTATCACAAAAACGTAACGTACAAATGACACCAATAGCAAAGTAAACAAACCACGACAAACAGCACGAGTCATTACGAAAACATGCCTCTTCAAATATATTGAAAATGTTACCACCAAAAAAAATTATTATTTTTTTTTTTTTTTTTTCAGAAAAAAAGTTCAAATATTTTTCATATTTCTGCTCAAAACATAGATTGTGGGCACTCGTTAGAACCGCCTCGGCGAGGCGGTTCTAACGAGTACCCACAATCTATGTTTTTGAGCAGAAATAGGAAAAATGATGTATACCCCTGCTAACACCAGCTTTACTGTATAAAAGTGGGATATAACGGGGTAAAAATTATATAAACATGTTTTCGTGATGCATGCAAAATTAAACTCAGCAGTGGGAAGCCACAAGGCCACACAAAAACAAAACATCACTATTACCACAGCATAGAGCGGTCAGTTGTAAAAGCTATCGAAAAGGGAGTGGGTGAAATCAATTTTGCTGGTACCAGTTGGTACCAAAATTTTCCCAAGATTCAAATTTTGCAGACAATACAAAATAAATTTATTTTCTATTTTCTATTTAAAGCTACAATACATGTTTTTAGCATATATGAATAGCGATTGCCCAAATCAACATGTGCATCATTGATCCTTTAATGTTCATTTTGATATCTCGAATCTGTATTTAAAAAACAATGAAAATCTTAATTAGACATTATTACTGCTCAATCCTAAACCTAATCTGGTCATTAATTTGTTACGTACGTTCTATCCGCCATAGTTTGTCGCTCTCTTTCTCTTGATGCCATTGTAAAACTTTTTTTTTTTTTTTTTTTTTTTGTGATTATGACACTTCCTGAGCACCTTTGTAAACTACATGTATTTTGTGTTCTTACTTCCTGTAACTAAACCCCCGTCTAGTGCCTTGGAAACTGTGATCCGTTATTGTAGAATGTTTGTATTTTTGTAATTCAGTTTTGCGGAAGCGCAGGCAACAGTAGATTTTCACTATCCGCGCATGTCTAGAGGGTATATTTTCGTGTCGACGCGAAAATATACCCTCTAGACATGCGTAGACAGCGAAAATCTACTGTTGCCTGCGCTTCCGCGATACAAACGGGACACATACTATTTAAAACAATTAAATATTTAGTTTTGTCAAGTAAACAGTCTGTTTCATTTTATTTATTTTACTGTTAACCTTCCAGGGTTTACAAATCTATGTCAAATACCTGTATCTGTCATAAACTCGAGCTTATATTGTAGAAGTATATGAATTGTTGTTGTATTAAATTGCATACAAATGGGACAAATACTATTTAAAACAGATATTTATGTATGTTTAATAAATAATACTTCAGGTTGTGGAAGAAAAATGTCACGAAAAAAGTAAATTTTAACAACGTAATTAATAAACCGGACGCTGCATTTGCTAGATATAAGAGCCGAAATATGTAAAAACATACCTTCTGACAGGTGCTTCTAACGAAAACACAAATTAGTCTGCGCATCAGCACAGTCGTATCAGTGTCTTTGTTCTTGGCATCAAGAAAGTTTTCATCATCGGTTGTCTAAATTGCGTCAGTGAATATTCTGATTAGACTGCGCGAATGCGCAGGCTGATCTGAATCGTCGATGGGCTCAAATGTCTGAAGGTACCCTTTCTAACGTTGCGGCCTAATATTTCTCTTTGTCTCGCATGTCTTGTAGTTTTGTTTGAAATGAAATTAACGATGTTTACTTCTCGATAAAGAAACGACTTATCTAATCTCGTCATTACGAAAACATACCTATTCGAATTCGTACATTGGTTTTTTACAACCAGAAAAGGCAAAATTTCAGATAAAAAAAATCTGATTTTGTTTTTCAAATTTCTTCTCAAAACATAGATTGTGGTTACTCGTCTATGTTTTTTTTAGCAAAAGGAGAAAAAATAATGTATGCCCCTGTAAAACCCAGTTTTACTATATAATAGTGGGGGTTTATGGGGGTCAAAATTATATAGGCGTGTTTTCATGATGCCTTTCTTTTGACGCCTTGGGAAAATTATGCATCGTGATCGTGTCGTTGCCTGTGTATCTACACTTGTATTATGCAGATTTCGTAAACAAATAACTTTCCTAACTCTACGTTTCATACGTACACCACGTTTTCATTATAGTTGGAAACAGATCAAGTAACAGTTCTAAAATCCAGGGCCCAGTTGTTCAAAGCTAACGACGTCGTTAGTTAACGATTCGTTAAAATTTACATCGAGTGATACGCGAATATGCTGAAATTTTTTGCTGAAAAAATGTGAGTAGCTTTTGCAATGCAAAAGCTACTCACATTTTTTCAGCAAAAAATGTCAGAATATTGTATATTGAATCCGCTAAAACAGTTAACGAAATGACCCTTAACGAGCTCGTTAAGCTAACGACGCTTTGAACAACTGGGCCCAGGGCTCTTTGCCTTTATTTTAACCCGGTACAAACTTGCATCAAATGCGACAAAAAAAAAATAAATAAATAAAAAAATAAGATACAGTTCTGAAGTCTCTGGACGTAACGAACTGTCGAATGATACAGTTACTAGGTAGATTTAAAAAGCAATCAACAAAATCTCAATGAAACAGTTCCGCAATAACAAAACAAAACATTCAAAATGTCAAGAAAATTATTGCTCGATACATGTATGCAAGATACACTGTGCATGGTATAGCTCGTATGGTTGGGATTTCTTGACGTCCAACATTTAAGATTTTGAAGAGACAGAATCTAAAACTAAAACTCTATATAATATCTGCGTAATTTTTCGCAATAACAGATTTATTTTTGACTATAGCAAAAAGGGATAAAAGAAAAGTCCAGGGAAGCCACAGCCACAAACCGCAGCCCTTCCCAGACACCAAGAGGAAGAGGAAACAGACAAAACCAAACAAGTACAAATCAAACAAACGTACGAAAAACACTAACATTAGCTCTCTCTTCCCCAAGCGAGGTAATCGCACAGCTAAAAGGACTGAAAAACACAAGAACAAAGTAACACAAGGTTAGACATAAAACAAATTGCCTCGTAGAATAAACCACAAAGCAACAAAGAGTAAGACCAACACGGAGACAACCGCCTTAGAACGGTCAGTAGAATAAATCACTTGAGGTTTAAAGCACTTTTACGGCTGGCACTTTTACGGCTAACAAAACATCTTCAACGTCAAAATTGTAGCGGGCAACCTCCGCAAACTTCTCCAAAAGGTTCCAATTTCTGATTAATTACAGACTTTATGCCATTTAGATGCATAATTTTACTAGATCCGTCATTTTTTTAAAGTCCGAATCTGTCAATCATGCCATTGTGATATTAATTAAGTAGAGCAAAAAGGGGACTTGACGAGGGTATCAAAACAAAGTTGCTTAGACAATATCTTCCGCCTTTTGCAAAATGTCCCTGCCAACAAGGAGCAATATTAATTAAAATGAAAGAATTTCAATTTCGGTAATTTGTACCCAAATAAAAAATGTATAGGTCAATGGTGGCGATGTGTCAGCAATCAATGAACTCACTGTGGCGTATACAAAGTAGACCGTTATCACAACTGCATGCTGGATATGAAAATGCGTTAGCAGACGGGATAACATTGTTCCATGACATTCAAAAGAGAAGGCTGACATTTTCTTGTTTCATCAGAGAATATATGCATAACTATACCAAATTAGTGCGACAGATGCGCATTTCTGATTTCGTCTTTGTCATTGTCACTAAGCCTAAAAGGTGGAACACAGAACAGGTGATGGGCAATATTCGGTCAGGGAACCACATCCCCTTCCGAGCACACATCAGTTGACGCATTAGACAGTGCAACCGCAGACATCAGGCAATAGATGCCTGAACAAAAGTGATCTTCCGATCAGTTGCTGAATTTCGGGTTTGACGGGATGGCGTTGGGTCTGTAAGGATATCATCTCAACCAACTATGTTTCATGTTACTGTGTCTGAGCATGATACTGCAGTGAGGCGACAAACAATAAAATGACATCATTCTCATTGTCGTCATGGATTGACAGTTGCGTTAAAACATCAACTCAAACAAACAAACAAAGCCAATGCCTATTGATACATATGGTAAAGTCCTTTATCAGATTCTACGGCCTTGGTTACTAATCTGGATATTTACCGCTAGCATATGCCCGGAAACATCTTTCTCATTGCGCAACTCAAATAAATTAATAAACCAATACCAATAGTTTTACTGGTAAATGGACAAACGTAATAATAGGTTATACACATTTTTTTCAACCCTCATATCTGCTTGCTTAAACAACAGCCCCAGTCGAACATATCGAAGTAAACAAAGGTAAGAGAAAAGACAAGGGAGAGCCACATTCACAAACCGCAGCCCTTCCCAGACACCAAGAGGAAGAGGAAACAGACAAAACCAAACAAGGGCAAATCGAACAAACGTACGAAAAACACTAAGATTAGCTCTCTCTTCCCCAAGCGAGGTAGTCGCAATGCTTAAAGGACTGAAAAGCAAAAACACAGAACAAAATAACACAAAGTTAGTCATAAAACAAATTGCCTCGTAGAATAAACCACAAAGCAACAAAGAGTAAGACTAACACCGTGACCTACGTCTTAGAACGGTCAGTAGAATAAAGCACCGGGGTTTAACATGTAAAGGCGGTGTTTTACATGTAATGTGATCTTTTTTCTTCTTTTATCTGTAGAGCCTTGCAAAATGGAGAATGCTCATCTAAGTGGAGCAATACTTGTGAAATTTATAAAGCTGGGACTTACAGGAGAAGTTTGCGGAGGTTCACAACTCTTTTTTTTTTTTTTTTTTTTTTTTTTTTTTTTTGCTAAATTTCAAAATAAAAGTTCTTGTGAAAAATTAAGCGTAAAAATATAAAATAAACTAAACAACATGCATTTTAGATGCTTAACAGCTCGTTGGATACCTCATTTACTAGCAGATGAACAAAAAAAAACGTTAACATGTGTAAACCGCCCGAAAGTTACTGATGCTTTATCTGAAATGCGAAACAATGTGTTCAATACTTTTGTAACTGGTGATGAAACGTGGGTACACTTTTTCAGGCCACGATGGAAAGTCAATGATAAAAGAATATTGACCGCTAAAATTGCAAAACGCCCTTGTGTGGCCAAACGTCTACAGAGCACTAAGAAACTTAAGTACACTACATTTTTCACGGTCTAAGGCTCCAGTAAGTTTATGTCTGGTTAGTCCAATGCGGTTTCTCTGTTGCAATTCGTGAATGTTTGTGCGTCGAAGTTTCATACGTGGCGTTTGTTTTGTCATTATTTGTTCCACATCTCCCCTTTTGTTTGTGATCTCGGGAAGGCTGGGTTTCGTTATTATAGCATTTCCTGGAATTTGTTTTATTATTTGCAGAATGTGCTCGATGATTCCGTGGAAAATAAAAATCAAGTACAGTCTGGGTTAAAGTTTTTCGGTCATAATGAAATGTTTTATCATTACGAAAACATGACTATTTAAATACACTGAAAACTTTACCACCAAAAAATGAAAAATTTTCAGCTAAAAATTCAGCTCAAAATCATAGATTGTGGGTACTCGTTGGAACCGCATCGACGAGGCGATTCTAACGAGTACCCACAATCTATGTTTTTGAGCAGAAATAAGAAAAGTAATATGTACCCCTGTAAACCCCAGTTTTACTATATAAAAGTGGGGTTTAAGGGGGTATAGGTATGATTTCGTGATGCAACCGTTTACTCATATCATATTTCCAGCTGGTTTTATAGTTTAGATTAGCTATTTTGATGATGTGAGGTATTTCGCGAAATTCTGAAGGGGTGCGAACTATGAACGGCGGGAAACGCGCAGTCATCGATACGATACTGGCGCTACTTGTAATCTCGGATTTAAAAATAACGCACGGAAGTAGTATTTTAATTAAAATATAAAAAGACAAATAAAACATTAGCAGAACTCGATTTTTCAAAGATACAGCAAAGGCTTAATGATCCAAAAGGAAATAAAAATATTATCTGCACAACCCTTATCCTGCGGATGGCGTATACAAACGATGTCAGAGGGCATGCCCGTTTGAGAACATCTCAGGATCGCCAGAAACAAGACCCATCCTTCTGTTCTAAGCTGCCTGACAGGAATGGGACTGTACTTTATCACAAACCTTCCGTTTGTTCGTATTGCAGGCCAGACAGTGACTTAATTCTCCACAATCACTGTCAAATTTTACCACTTTCACTTTTGTCCGATTTTTTCAGTCTCACCCCTATCATACCAAATAAATTCCTGTGCCAATGACGCGAACTCTACTTAAACAACTTTGGTAGATAAATAAACACAAATGTTAAGCCGTCAAGTCTTTCTTGCCATGGCCACATGTGCACTAGTCTGTTGCATTTTTTAAGTAAGTGAAGCAAACACCTTTTCGCAACTTGACTCGCTATGACATGATAGTCACGTGATCAGGACTATAATACTAACAGCAAGCCAGTCCATTGATACATCACATCTGCGGGTGTGAAGTTGATCGATGAAAAACGAGAGAAATAAATAACAAGTGCTTAGGTAAGAGTACCTCCTCTAAAGACCCATATCACAAACGTTCGTAGAGGGATTAGGGTTAAGTATAAATGACTAAAACCTACTATGCTGCAAAACGTGACGTTCTGGTGGCCCATCACGAAAACACGCCTATATAATTTTGACCCCTTTAAACCCCACTTTTATACAGTAAAACTGTTGTTTCCAGGGGTATACAATATTTTTCGTATTTCTGCACAAAACATAGATTGTGGGTACTCGTTAGAATCGCCTCACCGAGGCGGTTCTAACGAGTACCCACAATCTATGTTTTGAGCAGAAATATGAAAAATATCAGAGATTTTATCTGAAAATTTTCAGTTTTTTGGGGTGAAATTTTCTATACATTTGAATAGGCATGTTTCCTTAATGCTATATTATGCTTACCATCATAAAAACATGCCTATATAATTTTGACCCCCTTAAACCCCACTTTTATATACTAAAACTGGGGTTTACAGGGGTATACATTATTTTTCTTATTTCTGCCGAGGCGGTTCTAACGAGTACCCACAATTTCTGTTTTGAGCAGATATATGAAAAATATGAGAATTTTTATCTGAAAAATTTCATTTTTAGGTGGTGAAATTTTCAATATTTGAATAGGCGTGTTTTCGTAAGGCCGTGTTCACAATCAGAAATCACTTTCATTATTATCAAACCTCTTGTGAAACATTTTATAGGAATGACTTTTTTTGTTAGGACTGGTGCGTCTGCTCGCGTGCAATAATAAACTTATGACTGCTGCATACGCTCGTTAGCCTAGGCACCGAGGTTATAAAGCTTAGTTCATGCTTAACGCAGCTGAGCATGAAATTTGCGCTGCTAATAAATATGCAAATGCTATATTTAGCAAGAAAGAATTTTGTTATTGTCAGTAATTTAAAATTTATTAGCATGACAAACTTAACACTTAGCTAAGTTGAGCATGAAAAAAGTTTTATAACCCCGGGGCCTGGTTTGAATTGATGTATACTTCCAATACACCTGATATAGCTTTATTTATTTAGAACGTTTCGGTTGGCATGGTAATATCATTTTCTCCCCAAGGCAAAACTGAGATTACTTTTTTTTTTTAATTACTCTTTCAGGTTATGGAAACAGGATATATAAATCTTTCAGCTTGCCATATACTATTACAGATACCTGCAATTTATCTTTCGGGATTATTTTGTAACGCTTGATGGTAATTACAGTGACACGTTTGACAACAAACTTAAACAGTTTTCTCATAACATTACATGTATAATGTAACACAACATATTCTAATTGTTCAAAACAATTCTGTGTGGCAAACTGACTAGTATAATAAATTATATTTAGTGGTGTGCAAAATGTCCCATTAACAATAAAGTAACTTATCGTTTTTTTTTTTGTTTTTTTTTTGTTTTTGTTTTTTTTTTGTTGTTTTTTTTTTGTTTGTTTGTTTTTTTTATCCTTGTTAAATCGGTCCTATCGTATATTTGTCTGCATTTTCAGTACTGATTTTGACCTTGTATTAGCTTTAGAATTCTTCTTTATGTGATATATAACAATAGTACATGTTGCTGCATTTGTTGGTCCTCTGTGTTTGCTCCGCAGTTGTCTGTCTATGTATATATCTTGCTGTTTTCTGCCCACATGCGCAGGTCCTTAACTTCCTTTTCGATACTTGTGGGACGCTCTACTTTATGACTGTATACTTTCCTGTATTGTTTTCTATTTAACACGCTCTATTTTTTGTTTGTTTTTTTGTTTTTATATTAAAGAATAATCATCATTGGTTTTCTCATATGTGACATTCTGTATATGCACTCAAGTAAACGAGCTGCAACCTCAGAAAACGTACGCATGCGCACAGAATGATCAGAAAACATAACACTTTGCTTCAATGGCTATCAGAAATGCGCCATGTGGCGCATTTTGGATAGCCAAGGAAGCAAAGTGCTTTTCTGCGGTCGACGAAGAATCTGATCAGACTGCGCTGATGCGCAGGCTAATTTGATTCTTCGTTGAGCGCACATGTCAGAAGGTGCGTTTTCTCCAGTTGCGGTTTGAATAAACCAGTATTTGTTGATCAGTAAAAGTTGTATTCTATTGTCTTTTAAACAATAGCATGCTATATAAAGATGAAGTGGGTATGCGTAATTGAAAACTCAAAATGTCGATATATATAACAAAGAGCGAGATTTTGGCTGCATATTATATCCAACCAATCACGGTTAATCTTCAGGGCATTTCTCTGGCGTCATCAAAGGCATGACTTGTTTAATTTTAGCCAAGCTCCTGGACTGGTTCTCTGTTTAAATAATCATTATGCACATAACTTCCGATCACGCAATTCCCCACCCAGAACACTAAAATTATGACACATGAAATAAAAGGTAAGAGAAAAGTACAGGGAATGCCACAATCACAAGCCGCAGCCCTTCCCAGACACCAAGAGGAAGAGAAAACAAACAAAACCAAACAAGCGCAAATCAAACAAATGCACGAAAAGCACTAAGATTAGCTCTCTCTCTTCCCCAATACTGAACCAGACGCTGAATAATACCCTAGACATTTTTTAATAATACGCTGAATACTGAACCAGATGCTGCAGGTCGTATTTTGAATAATTCCCTGAATACTGATCCAGACGCTGAATAATACCCTGGACATTCTTAATAATAAGCTGAATCCTGAACCAGACGCTGCAGGTCGTATTTTGAATAATACCCTGAATACTGAACCAGATGCTCAATAATACCCTGGACATTCTTAATAATACGCTGAATCCTGAACCAGACGCTGCAGGTCGTATTTTGAATAATACCCTGAATACTGAACCAGACGCTCAATAATACCCTGGACATTTTTTTAATAATCCAGAACCAGACGCTGCAGGTCGTTTTTTTTTTAATAATACTCGTACCCCGAATATTGATCCAGACGCAGAATAATACCCTAGACATTTTTAAATTATACGCTGAATCCTGAACCAGATGCTGCAGGTCGTATTTTGAATAATACCCTGAATATTGAACCAGGCGCTGAATAATACCCTGCACATTTTTTAATAATACGCTGAATCCTGAACCAGACGCTGCATGTCGTATTTTGAAAAACACCCTGAATATTGAACCAGACGCTGAATAATACCCTGGACATTTTTTAATAATACGCTGAATCCAGAACCAGACGCTGCAAGTCTTATTTTGAATAATACCCTGAATACTGAACCAGACGCTGAATAATATCCTAGACATTTTTAATAATACGCTGAATCCTGAACCAGACGCTGCAGGTCGTATTTTGAATAATACCTTGAATACTGAACCAGACGCTGAATCCTGAACCGTGAACAATGAATCATGAACCAGATGCTAACTTTACGCTCGTCCCATGTATATGAAACACAACGCTATGGTGTGATAAGTCTGTATATTCTTCAGTCGTGTCTATATATTATGTCTATATATTATGTGTGTCAGTTTATTTTTTCTAGGATATGGGTATATCTTTGTATGCTTAGTGGAGCTGCCTCAATGAGGGGGTTCTATAGATACAAAACAGAAACCTATAGTGTGTGTTCTGAGTAGAGGAATAGCTATGAAACGGATACAGGTAGCTATAGAACGGAATTGTTAAGGTGATGCCAACCCAATTTCAAAAAGAAAGTTTGAACCTACAATTGAATCCCATGAACATACGAGTATCAACCCATTACGTTTTGTTACTATGCAGGTTATCTTATATCTGCATTCTAAAAGATTCTTCGTTTACCTTCTGCCCTGGACTGTCTCCCTAACTTTGACCTGCCATATTTTATTCACAGACATAGACGATGGTGGTAAAAGTACAAATATAAACTGTCAGGGTCTCGGTTCTGTTGAGAAGAGGGCAGATGTTTTAACTACTTAAAATCAAGGCAATGTCATATATACTGTGTTCAAGACATACATTCTACAACATCTAATGAAAACTATATAAGGCTACAATGTGGAAGTGACTGCATTTTCAGCTGTAGTACATCAGACTCTAGAGGTGTTGCAATATTATTTAGTAAAAATGTGGAATACCAGGTACACAATAAAATTACTTACAATGAAGGAAACTACCAAATATTGGACTTGAGCGAGTCCCTGATGTTCGTGGTTTTGTATGTTCTTTGTTTTCAAAGGCAACCCTTTTTGAATTTTATTGACAACAGATAATAATAAGGTCACACACTCTATATGGTCCAAACAAAAACAGTCCTGATTGTTTTAAAATCATCATGAAAACGGTGAAAAAATGAAAAATCCTATTTTGATACTGTGAGGGGATTTTAATTATGTACAGCATTAAAAACTAGATTATCATAATTATAAGAGCATGAATAATAAAAAAATCACAAGCAAAAATCCTGGAAATAAAATCTTCTTAAAATCTGGTAGATTCATTTAGATAAATTCATCCATTGATTAGAAGATACACATGGAGCGGAAATCACCCCTAAAGCAAGCTAGACTAGATTTGTTTCTATTGTCTGAGGATAAACTTGCCTCAGTCAACAAGTATTCTGTTGAAGCTAGCTCTGTTCAGATCACTCAATTGTTATTTTAGAAATTGACTTTTTAGAATGTTAAGAAAGGAAAACCATTGTTGAAACAGATGTCGATTCACCTCCTGGTGCAACCTTCTTTTTTTTTTTTTTTTTTTTTTGTGCATGTTCTTGAAGTCCAGAAAATCAAATACAGTTCCCTGTTAAGCTGCAGTCTTCATAAACGCATTATTTCTATTGTCAAAATACCAGTTAATTATCTCATAAACTAAAACACGACTTTACGTCACCTTAAACTAGGTATTCAAGAATTAAATAGGAAGTATGTTTTGGCTCCGGCAGACAAGGTAGGCAACAATGTCGTCGTTGTTTGACGGTTCCATTATGTTAATTATCTTAAGCAAGAACTTGGTGGTACAAATGCCTATGAACTATAACACTTGATTGAAGAGAGGTCTGTGATTAATGAGCATACCTACCATTCAGCTACTGAGTTGCTGTATGTCTTAAAGAAGGCCAATATAAGCTTATAAGCTTTCTACGTTATATGGGTTGCCTAAACTTCATAAAACACTATACAAAGCACATTTTTTTGTAAAATCAAGCACTTGTACCACTACTAAACTTTCTAAATTGTTAACTTATTGTCATCAGAAAGCACGTGATTAAATATTTTAACAAGGTCTATAAAAGATCAGGTAAAAATCTGGTTTGATCCATTAAATATTTGAATGAAGTTTTGAATAGACTAAATTCAGAAGGTTTCTTGTATCAAATCTGTCTATGCATGATTTTCTACGCTTTACACTACACTACCTCGTAATTTTATAAAAAGACAAACTTCATGATTTAATTGAATGGACATTTTATGAGAAGGGTCTCTCTATATTGCGGATAACGGAAGAAATGCATCTTCTCTTCCAAAAAGCATAGAAAGTATATTTCATGGTCATGTCAGAAAGTGTGTGAAGCTCATACCTTTCTACTTGACAAAATCTGTATAAGATTTGGTACTAAGCTATTTATACAAAGTTGTCGGTATTCACATGGATACGAATTGTGCACCACTGATTTATTCTTGTTCTGTTACGAAAGAAACTTCATTATGTCTGTTTTGAAGAAAAGAAAACTGAAGTTATTGAATCTTTCAGCTCAACGTCTAGATATCTGGACGATTTATTGAATATTGAAAATAACTACTTCGATGGTTTGCTTTTAGTTTATTCAAAATTCATTCGACTTTTTATGGACCAAACCAGACCTTTACTTTTCATAGCTCTTGTCGCAATTTTTAATCACATGTTTTCTGATAGCAGTAAGACAAGAAGTTAACTTAGTACCTTAATCGAACTCATAATCTTAATTACTGTTACATTATATCTGAATATTAAAAAGAATAGTTTGTAAGAACCAGTGTTTTGGTTGCGGTTTGCATTATATTGTCTAATTATGTGCCACTGGTATTTCAAAGCTTAAATACGGAAATACCCGGGAATGGTCGTTAACAAGGAGCACAGGCCTAGCAAGGAAGCGGATACTTTAACTAACAAAAAGGTCAACACACGAGGAGAAACAACAGCAGAAATATAGCTATCCATTACGAAAACAAGCCTATTCAAATATACTGAACATTTTAACCACCAAAAAATGAAAAATTTTCAGATAAAAATTCGGATATTTCTCATACTGCTGATGAAAACATAGATTGTGGGTACTCGTTAGAACCGCCTCGGCGAGGCGGTTCTAACGAGTACCCACTATCTATGGCAAGGCGGTTCTAACGAGTACCCACAATCTATGTTTTTGATCAGAAATAAGAAAAATAATGTATACCCCTGGAAACCCTAATTTTACTATATAAAAGTGGGGTATAAGGGGGTCAAACTTATATGGGCATGTTTTCGTGATGTTACGGTCATCAGTTACACTAGGAAGGGTGGTAGTTTTACGAGTGCCCAACAATCGTCATTCTTCTTGATTCAAGTTCAGCTACATACGTTCGGCTCAACAAGGAGTTTCCAATAGCACCAGTAGATGAACACAGTAAACTTATAATATAATGTCTCAACACTGTGTGGAACAAAGATGAGAGTTTCACAATAAATTATAAAACTGTGCAACAGTTCCACTGTCAAAACAAATCGTTGATTGCGTAATAAAACAAGACAGAATAAATAAGTTCAAATGTTTCAAAAATGATATTTACATTCGTTAAGACTCATTAATGAAATAAATGTCATACAAAAATGGCTCATAACAATGCAAACATAGTCCATACAAGAAGAAGTATCAGAAAAAAGTACATTTTATTTATTTATTTTTATTTACTTATTTATTTCTTTTATCAGTTGAGAACTGGACAATTTTAATGATAATAGAGAAAATATTTCCATCATAATCTGGAGCTAATGGAAATACAGTAGAACTTCAATGGCTCGAACCCCGATGGCTCGTTTACCATGGATGAGCCGAACGCGTTCTTGAGTCCGCAGGGATTTCCTCCAAATACGATATACGGATAATTTAGGGAGATTTTCTTCTTTTATTTTGTAAATGTATGCTGTGTGTACTCATTAGTATCGCCTCTAGGTGATTCTAATGAGTACACACAACATACATTTAAAATATAGAACACCGAAAAGATATCCCACAATTATCTCCATTGTGCCTCCTGGTGTGGCACTAATATAACCTTCCGAGGCTCGAACTACCGCTGTCTCGAACAAATTTTCATGGTCCCAAAAGGGTTCGAGCCATCGAAGTTCGACTGTATTTCGCGATAGGCAACACACGTTTGCCTTTCTCTTCTTTTTCTGATAATGACAAATCCCTTTGTGATGTGTGGTGGATTACTAATTCGCACATTGAACTGGACCTTATTTCGTTAATTATACAAATTGACGTTTTCTATTCAAACAAAAATACATGGAGGCTTTAGACAAATGGTTTCACATTGATTACACGCACATTTAAGAAGAATGGCTACATTTAACGGGCGGTGACTCAGCCAATATTGTCCAGCCCTTCTAAGAATATGTTTACTTTTAAAGGAAAGAATTTGCTCCCTTTGGGAGCGCATTCTATTCTTTTAGAGTAGACCCTAGACTCAGGAAAGTCAAATATATGCCGTAACAGTTGCTCTTGTAAAAATAGCAAGTCAGTTAGCAAGTGTATCCAGTCCCATTAAGCTTTCGAAAGCAAAAATCCAGAAAATGTGCTCCATGTATTATGCACATAGAAAGGTCGAGAACCCCAAGGTCCATATTTCGCAACTTTTACAGCATCGCCTTCTTCTAGGTCGATTACAAGCATATTGCTTCCAGGCCCCAGATTGTTTTTACCAGCAGAATATATAAGAAGCTTAATCTGAGTGTTCACCAGCATAGCCATCTCTATATACGAATCCTCTTTTGTGAGTATGTTGCAGTAGAAGACATAAGTACCGGAGACTGGCGCAACAAATATACCAGAACTGTGGTTGTAAGCACCCCCACGATTGTGTCCTACGTCAGGAAAGATAAGTGTTTCCCAGGGTTGCATATCTTCGTGTTTGTTTGCACGAGCAGAAAATGACACTGCATGTTGTTTAGAGCTTTCTACCAGATCACTGACTTTCATCTTTATATCTTCAAACATCTATAATTCAAAAATATTAAATTGAAAGTACATACAGCATTTGTATACGTGAAATATAACGCAACATTTATATGACTCCCTTATCTTGACATACGAGACATAGCCCTGGAAGTTTCACAATATATTTTAAAAAGCTATGATTACAATGTGCTCATTAGACAGTATACGATAAGAATAAAAAAAAAATTGACAGAAAATTGTGAAATATGAAATATTGTTTGGGAGTTACATTATCGCATTTGCCTTACAGTGTATACTCCTGCATATCCTTTTTCAGTTACACATTTCGAGGGATAATAGCGGGAGGGGTGGGGGCTACGCATAACACAAACTTGCCCATTAATTGCAGGGCCTTTTTGGTTTAAAGAATATTTCATTATTTCATAATATCTGAACGAATGTGGACCAACCTGATTTTTCAGCACATTTTACAAAGGTTGCCACTCACTACAAAAATATAGGTTACAACTTAGATATTCTGCAGCGCACTGCATGCATGGTTATTAAAAATAAATAAAAGGTAAGAAACAAGACATGACCCTATTGGGTTGACTGGGCCGTAAAACCTCAGCACAAACAAACAAACCAGCAAGTGCCACATTCACAAGACGCAGCCCTTCCCACACACCAAAAGGAAGAGTAAACAGACAAAACCAAACAAACGCAAATCGCACAAACGTACACAAAGCACTAAGATTAGCTGTCTCTTCTCCAAGCGAGGTAATCCCAATGCTAAAAGGACTAAAAACACAATAACAAAATAACACAAGGCATGACTTAAAATAAATCGCCTCGTAGAATAAACCTCAAAGCAACAAAGAGTATAAACTACCGGGCTTGGGGTGGGAGTGGTTTAAAGCACTTTTACAGCTGGCCAACTTCATCCTGGGTCCCGATGCTACTCTTAATACAGAAATAGATAAAAAAAAAAAAAAAAAAAAAAAAAAAAAAACACGGTTCGCATAAAGATTCCCAACTCAGTCAATGCATCAAAGCGAAAACATAAAAATCAAATTAAACATTATGATAAACAAAGACGAGTACTCATGGCTAACTTTATTGTGTGCCAGAGTAAATGAAATCATATAGTTGAATCACAGGCCAAGCCAAAGACATCTCGTCAAATCCCAACCCACTTGTTAAAGTTTTACGAAGAGGACGTCATTGAGTGAGGCTCGAACCGCCGTCGTGCAATTAAAGAGTGAAGCATAGCCATCAACAGTGATTGGGTTTATAATTAGGCATGCAATCTGCCACATAATATCCAGGTTATAGCCAATTCTTTTATAACGGTTAATTAGTTTTCTGAATTGCTCCAAAAAGTTAGATTTTCCCACATTTTTTTCTAATTCTGTACACGAAGTCACCGTAAAATTCTGGTTCCGATATACCTTGTTGTAAAAGTGTCTTTTTAGACTGACGTTATATTTTTCTACCAAGGCACGTTGTCTGCAATAAAACTTCGAAAACGCCTTAAGAAGTTTAAAATAACGATAGCCCTGTCCAAAAGTTTTGGCAATAAGGGCTTTATTACGGCAGTTAAAGTCACTAAGATTTGAAGAAGCTCTGGTGAATCTAATAAGTTGAGATATGTATACCCCATCTGAGGTACGCCGGGGGACACCGCCATGAAGAAAAGGGAAACTGACTATATCAAAATCAAAATCGTCCCGTTTATCATAAATTTTGGCGGAAACCGTACCATTAGATATACAAAGATTAAAATTCAAAAAAGGTGCCTCTCTATTGGAAGAATTGGCTTATTTAATTGGAGTTCATTAGGGTATATGCGGTCCACCATTTGGTCAAGTAAATTTTGTATATATTAAATGAATCATCAAGGTATCTTGAAGTGGAATTGAAGGCTTCAATAATGTTAACCTGATTTCCCCTTGAGAGAGACTTCATGAAATCTCTTTCATAACAAAAAGAAACAAATCTGCAACAAGAGGAGCACAATTAATTCCGATCGAATACCAATAGCTTGCCTATAAAGTTTAGTTCCAAATCTAATAGAAATATTATCCAAAATGTAGACAAGGGCATCACATACTTTTTTGACAATACCATAATTGTAATTCTTGTATAAATCAGAAGTGAAAAAAGCACATTCTTCGTTGCAAGCAAAATACTGGATATTCTCCCAAATAAATGTTTGGCTAATTCAATCAATAAGTTTATTCTTATAAGATGATGAGGTAACGTAGTATTCAGTGTAGAAAAAATCCTATGTAGACAACGCAGAAGCCTTAAAATGTTTAGATTTAAATTTATTGAGAACGTCATTGGAACTTTTAATTGAGCGAACTTAGTTAATTCCGTCCCTTTCGTAAACAGTATCATTGTATCTAATCCAATGTTTTTGAAGCAGTAAGGCATGAAGTTAGCAGTTTGGACAAATAGTAGTCATACATGAACTAGAATTTGCCATGAAACGTGCTTTATAAGGTCGCTTATGAAGTTTCGGTAACCAATATAACGTAGGAAGTTTGTCTTGGTTTTCTTTAATACCCACTGCAAACTTAGCAATAATATCGATAGAATGGGTTTTAACAATAGATCTTTCGTCAGTAGAAATCCGTTCATATGTCTTGGTACTACCAAGTTCTTGTATTAAAGTACTGATATAATGAAGTCGTCATACAACAACAACACTATTAGCACCTTTATCAGCTGGAGCCAAAACATACTTCATATGAAATTCTTCTTATACGTCATACTTCCTATGAAATAACTCAATTATGTTTTATAAATTTGCTTCCGTCTTTAATTGCACGACGGTAATTTGGTCGTCAGACTAAATGACGGCTCTCTCATATATCTGTTTTCCAAGGTTGGCGCTTGAATATCTACAGTAAAACCTCAACGACTCAAAAATTGCTGATTCGTTTACCATGGCTAATTAGAACTCTGTTTTGAGTCCCTAGGAAGTTCTTCCGACAGCTCAATAGAACAAATGTTTAGTGATATTTTAGGATTTGTTCATATTTTATGATAAAATTGTATGTTGTGTATACTCATTAAAATTGCCTGATCGAGTCGATTCTAATGAGTACAATCAACATACTACTATTTTATAAAAAATCGAAAATACGTCCATATACTATTCCCTTTTGTCTCCTAACCTTGCGCTATGATTAACCCTCAGTGGCTCGTACTGCCTATATCTAAAGCATATTTCCATAGTCCCAAAGATGTTCGAGCATTGAGGTTCAACTGTATGTCTGTGACTTGGCCAATCGTGGTCCTATCTGTGGCTTTCATTATTCTGGCTTCAGATCACCATTGAGCCCTTAACTTACTTTGTTTCATCACAGTGTTTGTGATTATATATGATTCACGGTGATATTTCACTAATGATGTAGAGAAAGCTATGCAGACCGAACATAGTTTTGCACTTGGGAGCTGCATCAGAATTAAGACTGATGTCCAGATAATGCTGTATACAACAATATCGAATTCTTTTGTTTTTTTTTTTTTGTTTTTTTTTTTTTTTTGTTTTTTTTTTTTTTTTTTTTTTTTTTTTTTTTTTTTTTCACGCCAGACAGAACGGCATGTATTCATAGGTGGCTGAATCAAAGCTCATAGTTATTACATGTCTCGTGTTTACGTGATGATAACATTTTGAACCTTTACGAACAATAATTCATTCTCGTTGTTAGTTGAGACTGTATATAAAGAGACTTAATAAAATAGAGTCTCTGATTTTGGAACCTTTGTAAGTTGTTTGTTGCCAAAAGCAAAGTTACAGATTTTTATTCGGCTTTACTGCAGCTTCTGTTAAGTATGGACAGCGACCGTAAAATATATATATATATATATATATATATATATATATATATATATATATATATATATATATATATATATATATATATATATATATATATATATTCATTGGAAAGAACGGAGCCTGCGATTTTCGTTCTTTGTTTCTGCTTTGTTTCTAAAGGCAACTTTTTAGTTTTTTTATTTTGTTCTCACTATTGCCTACGGCTAAACAGCAAAAACTTGGTATTAGAAAATAAGGATTAAAAGGAGGTTCTTCGTACAAACCAGTAATGTGTCGGATTCACCTCCAGGTATAATACTGTCGTGAGTCGCATACTCAAATTATCGGACCTGGTCCTAAGGTTATAAAACTTTTTTCTCATGCTCAACTCAAATGACCATGAAATTTGTCCTGCAAATAAATCTCAAATTACTAGCAATTGAAAATTATTTTTGCTAAACATAGCTGAGCATGAAAATTTCTCCGCTAATAAATACTTTCTTGGCATTTTCAAATTTAATAGCAGAGAAAATGCCATGTTGAGTTGAGCATGAAAAATGTTTTTATAACTTCGGGGATTGGGTTGCCACATTATCGACTCCTGAGTTTGATTTTACGGGTGGTGATGTTTTGCTTGAATTTACTATCAAAAAGGCATGTTTTATTTCCTTAGTTAGAAGACATGGTCAGTCCCCGCTCCGAGGGATACTTTTTAAATGAAAGAAAGATTGAACAATGTATTCCCTTTCAATGTCTTATATCACTATGTATAATTTGAACTAAATACCTCGAATAGTGATTGATTCATATACATGAAAAATATACTGAAAGTGTAAAAGGGGCATAATAGTAAATCAAAGGAAATAATGTAAAAAGGCAAGGTAGAATTGATGTTTTTTTTTTTTTTTTTTTTTTTTTTTTGTTTTTTTGTATACTGCACATCCTCTCAACGTTTTATGAAAAACCAGGAAAGAGAAAAGTCCAGGGAGTGCCACAATCACAAACCGCAGCCCTTCCCAGACACCAAGAGGAAGAGGAAACAGACAAATCCAAACAAGCACAAATCAAACAAACGTACGAAAAGCACTAAGAATAGCTCTCTCTCTCTTCCCCAAGCGAGGTAATCGCAATGCTAAAAGGACTGAAAAACACAAGAACAAAATGACACAAGGTAAGACATAAAACAAATCGCCTCGTAGAATAAAAAAAGAAGGTAAGAGAAAAGTCCAGGGAGTGCCACAATCACAAACCGCAGCACTTCCCAGACACCAAGAGGAAGAGGAAACCGACAAATCCAAACAAGCACAAATCGATCAAACGTACGAAAAGCACTAAGATTAGCTCTCTCTTCCTCAAGCTAGATAATCGCAATGCTAAAAGGACTAAAAAACACAAGAACAAAATAACCCAAGGTTAGACATACAACAAATCGCCTCGTAGAATAAACCACAAAGCATCAAAGAGTAAGACCAATACCGGGACCACCGCCAAAGAACGGTCAGTAGAGTAAACAATGTAAGGGAAAAGTCCAGCGAGTGCCACAATCACAAGCCCTTCCCACACACCTCCGGGAAATCCCTTGAACAGTTTTGAACGGATACCATTCCATATTCATCGTGCTTCCAGCTGGTGTGATAACAACAGCCATGCGCTCTTAACATTGTGATGTACAATAAATTGGTATTTATGCAAAATTGACGGAGTTCCAGATAAGCCTGGACTACATATTCCGTTTTAAATGTTCCTTGTTTACATTGCACACTTTCAGTTGATGCAAAATATATTAGAAACACAGATAGACGGCGCATCTCGACTACTTCTTAGCTATTCACCAAAACTTGTATGTACTGTGTGTACAGAAAAGACAGAAATGGTCATGGTGGTGGGTGATGTTATTCATTAATCGAGACATCTCTCACATGACAATAATGAAACTGGGAAATAACTCGGAGTCAGTTTGGGTAAAAATATTCACAAACTTATCTTCTCATAACATTGTAAGTTGGTATCGACAGACAAATGGCACTGTCGAAGACTTCCAGTTTTGAAATCAGCTTGATAAAATATAGTTCAGCATACGCGTAAAACAATTCCATCACTCTATGTTCTAGGTGACTTCAACTTCAGAGAATTTGTCTGGCCTGAAAGACTCAGCAAATCGGGTACCCTGCTGAGTCTGTCCAAAGTACAAGTGTTACTAGCCATTGACGATCATGGCTTGGAACAAATGATACACATTCCTATTCGTGATGAAACACATTGGCCTTAATTGTTACCATTAACCGGGTTATGTGGGCTAAACAAAGAGACAGTTGCCTTATCTAAAAGAGAATCAGTTCTTCTTTACGAGCATGCATTTGGAGAATTACTTGTTTTGTGTCATAAAAGTGTACAGATACCATCGTCTTCAGTAAAAAAAAAATCGGGTAATAAATCAAGTATCCTACCAGTGGAGACCATCCTTAGGTAAAAAAAACATCATATATTCCACGGGCCTTCAAATTACATTTAGGAGAGTTAAAAGCAGGTTAGTTATAGCCTGAAAGGCAATCTGTTAAAACCTGATTCAGTTTAAAATGTGAAAGCAAATTTTTTGTCAGACAAAAACAACATTAGGCTTTTTTTTACCAGGCATTAAAATGTTAAATGTTTTATATATTCGCGGTGTGTCAAACTGTTTTTGCGAAGCGCTATTACAGTCGAACTTCGATGGTTCGAATCCCTTTGGGACCATGAAAATTTGTTCGAGGCAGCGGTAGTTCGAGCCACGGAGGGTTACTATTCGTGCCATACCAGGAGGCATAATGGAGATAATTGTGGGATATCTTTTCCGTATTCTATATTATAAACGTATGATGTGTGTACTCATTAGACTCGCCTCATCGAGGCAATTCTAATGAGTGCATACAGCATACATTTGCAAGATAAAAGAAGAAAATCTCCCTAAATTATCCGTATATCGTTTTTTTGAGGAAATCCCTGCGGACGCAAGAAGGTGTTCGACTCATCCATGGTAAACGAGCCATCGGGATTCGAGCCATTGAAATTCCACTGTATTTTCAAAGTTACCAGAATGGGTTCAATGATCCTAAAGGAAATAAAAATATAATTTGCACTATAATGAAGTACGGGTAGTCGTTTTACGGCCGCCAGAGTGGGCTTAATGGAAAATATAATCTGCACTGCAATAAAGTATGGAGAAACGTTGTACGGTCGCCACAAGGCACTAAATACCGGCTGTAGTGAAGTAAAATGAAAATCTCAAAGGTTGCCTTCGGAAACAAAGACCACACAAAAGAACGAAATCGGAGACTCGGTTTTATTAGCTCGCCGGGACTATGTCCCTGGAGAGCTTATGTTGTCACCTAGTCGTTGGCGTCGGCGACTGTCGGCGTCCGCGTCCGCGTTAGCACAATGTTTAAATTTACAAAGGTGCGCATAGTTTTTTAATTGTTTAAGGTACTGCTTTCATATTTGGCCTACACCTACCTTAGGGAAGGACCTTTTAATAGCAAACACTCCCATCCCCAAATTAGACCCTTTATGTAGGTCAAGGTCAAATCTTACTTTGTCATTTACACCAATGTTTTATTTTTGCGTTTAAGTTTTGAAAAATGTATATAACTACTGAAGTATTCAAGATAGAGCTTTATTTTTTGACCCACACCAGCCTTAGGGTTAGACCGTTTAATAGCACACACCCTGTTCTCAGTTTGACCTTCTGCCTAGGTCAAGGTCTGGTCATACTTTGTCATTTAAACCCATGTTAAAGTTCTGCGTTTAAGTTTTGAAAGTGTTTGTAACTGCTGAAGTTTTCAAGATACCCCTTCAAGCCCTTTCAATAGCACACAACCCTTTTTTGAGTTTGACCTTCCGCCTGAGTCAAGATCAGGTCATACTTTGTCATTTAAACCCATGTTGGAGTTCTGCGTTTAAGTGTTGAAAAGTGTTTGTAACTGCTGAAGTATTCAAGATGCCACTTCAATATTTGGCCCACAACTACCTTAGGGTAGGACCTTTCAATAGCACACACCCCTTCCTCAGTTTTACATTCTGCCTGTCAAGATCAGGTCATAGTTTGTCATTTATACCCATGTTCGAGTTCTGCGTTTAAGTTTTGAAAAGTGTTTATAACTGCTGAAGTATTCAAGACACCGCTTTAGTATTTGGCCCACACCAACGTTAGGGTTAGACCTTTTAAAAGCACACACTCCTTTCTCAGTTTGACCTTCTGTCTAGGTTAAGGTCAGGTCATACTTTGTCACTTAAACCCATGTTTGGATTCTTCGTTTAAGTTTTGAAAAGAGTTCGTAACTACTCAAGTATTCAAGATACCGTTTTAGTATTTGGCCCACACTTACCTTAGGGTAAGGTCTTTCTATAGTACACACCCCTTTCTCAGTGCAACCTTATGCCTAGATTAAGTCGGGTCATCCTTTGTCATTTACAGCTGTGTTTAAGTTTTGAAAAGTGTACATGAAGCACGTAAGATATAGCTTTCATATTTCGTCTACACCAACCCAAGGGATTCAGCATGTAAGATATAGCTTTCATATTTTGTCCACACCAACCTAAGGGAAGCTGTTTCAATGGCATATACCCCGTCCTTCAGTTTGACATTTTTCAGACATCAAAGTCAGGTCATACTCTGTTATATGAGTTTAAGTTCTGCACTTAATCTTTAATATTTAAAGATTGTTTTCTTATCCGATCAGGTCTTTCCGGCGAGCTGCGTTGTCTTCTGACAATTCTTGTTAAGTCTCTTTCTAGACAGAAGTGTTTTGCAAGGTTGTATACGTCCCCTAGCACCGGCCTCAGTGGCGTTTTATTTTCAAAATAACCTTGCGTAATGATCCCAAACGAACGTAATGATCCCAAACGAACGAAAAATATAATCTGAGCAATAATGAAGTATATATACTTCATTATTGCTCAGATTATATTTTTCGTTCGTTTGGACGCCACACGGCACTTAACACCAGCTGCTGTGAAGTTAAAATGAAAAATTAAAAGGTTACTGATGGAAACTAAGAACACAAAAAGAACGAAAATCCGAACTCGGTTGTATTAAGTTACTTCATATACAGCAGTGTAATTTGCGAGGCTGTATATGCTCCTGCCTCCCTCAACCACCCTCCTCCTCCCCCTAGCACTGACTTAAGCGGTTTAAGGGTAGTGTACACCTGCTGGTGACCCTTTATGCGGACGCAATTTTAGTTAATCTGTACATGCGTATATAATTTACCCAGAGTTAGAAAAGAGTTTTAGCTGGACGAATCAGTCGTATGCCAAACCGACAGCGTCAGACGAAATGTGTTTGGGACAGTTGGGAGATATACGCTATCCTCTCTTAAACTACTGAGTTCCAGGTTCGATTTATGCATTCCGAAATATAAATGAAGATACCAAGGAAATGCCGTAACCATGACTCCCAGCAGAGATGTGCAACAAATAAGGACAACACAAACGCCACCTATGAATTAGCTGACGCGCAAACAAGGAGGAATTCCAACGATTGAATCGCATTGGAACGGTCAGTATGAAAGGTACTGGGGGAGAGGGGCTTAAACCAGTTTTACTTAAGGTTAAATCTTAACTCTATCTCCTGATGCAGCTCCAGATAGTAAAACAATGCAAACAGAAAAAAAGCAGACAGCAAACTGGGAAGCCACTAAAGAAAATGACCAAAATGCTAGCATCACAACAAGGAAACAGAAAACAATGTAGGAAGCCGTATAGCAGATAACCATAATGCTAGTATCACAACAAGGAAACAGAAAACAAAGTAGGCAGCCGTATAGCAGATAACCATACCGCTAGCATCACAGCAAGAAAACAGAAAACAAAGTAGGCAGCCGTATAGCAGAAAACCATACTGCTAGTATCACAACAAGGAAACAGAAAACAAAGTAGGCAGCCGTATAGCAGATAACCATACTGCTAGTATCACAACAAGCAAACAGAAAGCAAAGTAGGCAGCCGTATAGCAGATAACCATACTGCTAGTATCACAACAAGGAAACAGAAAACAAAGTAGGCAGCCGTATAGCAGATAACCATACTGCTAGTATCACAACAAGCAAACAGAAAACAAAGTAGGCAGCCGTATAGCAGATAATCATACTGCTAGTATCACAACAAGGAAACAGAAAACAAAGTAGGCAGCCGTATAGCAGATAACCATACTGCTAGCATCAAAACAAGGAAACAGAAAACAAAGTAGGCAGCCGTATAGCAGATAACCATACTGCATGTATAACAACAAGCAAACAGAAAATAAAGTAGGCAGCCGTATAGCAGATAACCATACTGCTAGTATCACAACAAGGAAACAGAAAACAAAGTAGGCAGCCGTATAGCGGATAACCATACTGCTAGTATCACAACAAGCAAACAGAAAACAAAGTAGGCAGCCGTATAGCGGATAACCATACTGCTAGTATCACAACAAGGAAACAGAAAACAAAGTAGGCAGCCGTATAGCAGATAACCATACTGCTAGTATCACAACAAGGAAACAGAAAACAAAGTAGGCAGCCGTATAGCAGATAACCATACTGCTAGTATCACAACAAGGAAACAGAAAACAAAGTAGGCAGCCGTATAGCAGATAACCATACTGCTAGTATCGCAACAAAGAAACAGAAAACAAAGTAGGCAGCCGTATAACAGATAACCATACTGCTAGTATCACAACAAGGAAACAGAAAACAAAGTAGGCAGCCGTATAGCAGATAACCATACTGCTAGTATCACAACAAGGTAACAGAACACAAAGTAGGCAGCCGTATAGCAGATAACCATACTGCTAGTATCACAACAAGGAAACAGAAAACAAAGTAGGCAGCCGTATAGCAGATAACCATACTGCTAGTATCACAACAAGGTAACAGAACACAAAGTAGGCAGCCGTATAGCAGATAACCATACTGCTAGTATCACAACAAGGAAACAGAAAACAAAGTAGGCAGCCGTATAGCAGATAACCATACTGCTAGTATCACAAGGAAACAGAAAACAATGTAGGCAGCCGTATAGCAGATAACCATACTGCTAGTATCACAACAAGGAAACAGAAAACAAAGTAGGCAGCCGTATAGCGGATAACCATACTGCTAGCATTGCAACAAGGAAACAGAAAGCAAAGTAGAAAGCCATATAGCGGATAACCATACTGCTAGCATTGCAACAAGGAAACAGAAAGCAAAGTAGAAAGCCATATAGCGGGTTATCATAATGCTAGAACCACAACAACAATGATCAGCATCAGAATATCGGCTTTGCAATGGACAGCATTTTAACATTAGTTTCCATAGCTTTTAGTAGTAAACTGTCAAATAACAATATTGTTCATAATTCAAGTATAAGTTTTGCAATACATATGTATTTTAAGTCACAAATGTCTAACCTGCGTCCACAGACAATAAAATACCGTGTTTACTGTAAATATTTGGACAGACAAGCTCAAGCTATCGTGTATATTCAGATTAGTTGCAGCATCTGATCTGGTTCTACACTATTTGAAAGTAGTTTTGCTGTTCTTAGACACATCATAGGGACGATTACGTTGTATGACAAATATGGTAAGGAATTCAAGTATTCAAATACTTAGTGCGGTACCGCCTAAATAAAATTTGTCTACGAGGCAAATAAAAATGATTTCCATTTTTAGATTATCAGCCCAAACATTTATAGATAGGCAGTTATTTGAAGTGGGTGGGATACCCACTTTTCTTCCGAGGATAAAAAAATTGTAATATTTAGTATCGCGTAGTTCGTGCTAAAGCAAAGGAAAAAAAAACACCTTTTTATGTCATCACGGAAACATACTTATATAATCTTGACCCCCTTAAACCCCATTTTTATATAGTAAAACTGGGGTTTACAGGAGTACCCATTATTTTTCTTATTTCTGCTCAAAACAAAGATTGTGGGTACTCGTTAGAACCGCCTCGGCAAGGCGGTTCTAACGAGTACCCACAACCTATGTTTTGAGGAGAAATATGAAAAAAAATATCGGATTTTTTTTTATCTGAAAACTTGCTGTTTTTTTGGTGGTGAAATTTTCTATATATTTGAATAGGCGTGTTTCCGTAGTGTGAACCAGAGTCTGCTGACCAGTAACTGCAATTCAATAATCCAAATTCGAGTTGGTTTAAAAATATTATATTTGCTTTTTGCCATGTGTTCAAACATATACCGAAACACGCCTATGCAAATATATAGAAAATTTCACCTCCAAAAACTGAAAATTTTCAGATAAAAACTGATATTTTTTTCACATTTCTGCTCAAAACATAGATTGTGGGTACTCGTTAGAACCGCCTCGGTGAAGCGGTTCTAACGAGTACCCACAATCTATGTTTTTGAGCAGAAATAAGAAAAATAATGTAAACCCCTGTAAACCCAAGTTTTACTATATAAAAGTGGGGTTTAAGGGGGTCAAAATTATATAGGTATGTTTTCGTGATGCAATATTTGAGCAAGCGCGCAACAAAACCTACAATAAGACTTGTGGGTCCGGCGAAGACTAAGACCAGCCTGCGCATCCACGGTCTGATCAGATATTTTGCTGATCGCATATGCCTGCTACAGTCTCAGTTTTCTATAGTCTCGGGTCTGACCCTAAGCTATGAGCTTTTCAGGTCATTTCCTGGAATTTGATCTAATTGGCTACGGCTGAAGCTTGTCCTTTTAAAAGTGTTCTCACCGGTTATTATTATATATACTAACAATGTATTTACTATATTAGCCGGCCTCGGTGGCTCAGTTGGATGCGCATCCGACAAGATTAGGAGGACGCGGGTTCGAACCCCGCCGAGGCGGCAACATTCTTTCGTGGAGATTGATCATGAAATATTTTCTACGGTCATTCTCTTCCTTCCGCTGATTCAAGAAGGGCAGTTGTCAGTTTCTGGCGAAAGACTGTGCACAATACTCGTTAACCGCTTAGAGGACTAAGCCTGCCCAGTAAAAGTGTGGATAGGTAAACTGACCGCGCTCGACATGGCCCCATCTTGTTGTTTGGGTCGTAAAACCTCAACACAAACAAATTTTATTACCAAATTAGAGTTGTACTTTGTTTTATGATACATAGGAATGTACCCTCGTCCACATTTGCTGCACTGTCAGAGAGAATGTTTACCTCTGCTCCGGATTATTGTAATAGGTCTGAAACAAAAACATTCGGAAACAATATTTTTCAGAAATTTATTACTGAACAAATTGAATAGCAATGTATATTTTACCTCAGTTTTAAATGCATCGAGCTTTCTTTCAATTTCTTTTCTTCTACGTTTCTCTTCTCGAAATGCTATTAGCAGTGCGTGCTCTTTCTTGTAGCAGTTCTCAATCTCCCCGTGAAGAGCACTCACGTCAAAAGTAAATTTCTGGTACTCATCTGTGGTACTCAACGCCTTCCTAGCTTCCTGTTTGTAGAATAAAAGTGTTGTTTAAAAACGATTTTATGTACGTCAGTTTATAATACAATTGCAGAAACATTTACCATCCGTTTGGCTTTAGGGATGCAACACGTTTGCTTTATCGATGTATTATTGACAAAACAGTCACTCTGCAAGGTGACTCACTGGGCTCTTGTTAGCGATTTCATTTTACTTACGAGTTTAGCAAACAAGAATAGGTACATGGTTTCCATTTTACTACGCTTATGGCCTGAGATATTTTATTTATTTATTTATTTATTTATTCATGGTTGTGAGCGGTTGTGAGCGTATCATTTCATTTTATAAAATGAAACAAATAATGGATGAAATAAGACTTTTCCATTTCCTAGATGTATTCTTGATAAAACTAGGCTGAAAAGATACAAGAAACTACATACCTTATCCTTTGTGTTATCACTTACTGAACGTCTTACATCCTCAAGGTCTTGTCTAAGACTGATCAGATCAAGGGATATCTTGCTGTCAAGAAGTGACAGTCTGTCCGACAGTCTGTCGATCTCTATGTCCAGTGACACCGATTCACACTGAAAAAATTTAAGAGAAGCAAGCATTAAAATATAGCATCTAAAGGAGTGCATTTTCACTGAACCGCGTGTATTTTGAAGTCACAAATGTACAGTTACTCAAAACTGTTGTTTCCAATAATAAACACGTAGCGTCAGTCGCAAAGTGTTTAAGGCCATGTCTGAAAAGGGACCAATCATTCACAATTATGATGTAGTGCCAGCTCAGCCTGATTCTGGCATTCCCTGTCGTTATATTGGTTTTGTAAGAACTATTGTAGATACCATGCTCGAAGTTTACAATAAACCTGCCCAATATCCGCACACTAATATTAGTTGGCACTGTCTCGTGGTGCTTGATGTCAGTTTTACTGTAGCACTGTTCTGACATAAACATGTGGTTTAAAACAGCCTAATTAAGTATGTTGCTTAAGCATTATTTTTCAGTCGTATAATTACATCCTATTTACTGAGAGATTGAGTATTAAGCGGGATAGATACACTGTTAATGGGAAATAACTGTAGACATATAATGTCTCGGTACCCTCTGAAATGTCTTCTGTAAAATGGAAGAATGCACACTCATTTAAGCTTTGTTTTTTGTTTTTTGTTGTTTTATTTTCATGTGTGTGTAGGCTACTTTTCGGAAAGTACTTGGTGTGTATGAAAGCCAACATGAAGTTATAACAAGTGTTGTCCTTGTGAAAGACGGTGGAAAATCTAAATCTATCACGTCTCCTTGAATATTTATATTGTATTTACTAACAGTTTGTTATCTTACAGTCACTCTGTTAAAGTTAATTGTGGGTCTAATACGGAGCATACGTATCTTACATGTTTGAGTTTTTGGCACGACTTTTATAATGTTAATTAATAAGAAAATGGTAACCATGAAAATGGCAGTAAAAAGATGACACTTAAAAAATATAGCCGAAAGTCATATAAATCATGTTAAATATTAAAAAAAAAAAACTAAACTTTGTAGCAAAATTAATCAGAAAATAATAAACTATATTCCCTTATTGTGATAAAGGAAAGTTTAATGAAATATGTAATGCTATTAACCCTGAGTCAATATTTGAGCAAAGAGCATACTGAGTTTTGTTTTACTACCAAAAGATTCCTTTTTTTTAAATAAACGTCAAAACGATTGCCTTTGGAAACAAAGAACACACTACAGATTAGAAAATGGGAGTCTATATACAAGAAATACAAAATAAGATACGCATTACCCATCTGTGGCCAAACTTGTCAATCACAGAACAAAGACGGACTTTCTGCAGAATTTATGTATCTGTTAAGTGGTAAGGTGTGGTGAGGCGGTCAGAGAAAGGTTTCCCCGTACTTCTGCGGTCATTCAAAATCATTGACTTCATTTGAACTATTGGGTAGGTGTCGTAAAGTAAAAAACACTCCTGCTACAAGGCCTATCGGAATCATAATTGTATGGTGATGTAGAGTGTCAGTTTAATAAAATGTTGGAACACCTGAATTTTCTGATCATTTTAATAAAAGTTTCATATGTTTAAATCAAAGGATTATAACACTGATTCCATAAAGCAGTCTACTTGTTTAGCGAATAATCTAATCACGATTGATCACATTTCATGTCTGTATCTCGGCTCATTGGGGGTTCTACTGGTAGCTTTCGTTTGCTTCAGTATGCTAGTGGTGTTGTTTGAAACCCCGGGGATTGCCAAGTGTCCCAACACATTGTTTCTGTTGAGTCCTTATCTTTGATTCATTGTAGGCTTTTATGTGTCTAAATCATGTGTTTAAACCGTAAGTAAGGGCGAGGATTGTGGCTGCGTAAAATCGCTTTAAGCCTCTGCCCCCCACCCCGCTATGCCATATCCGTACTATGCCATATATAGAAAAGTACCCAACCCCACGAGGGTAAGGTAAAAGGAGGTCGAAAGGAAACAGTTACAAAAACTAGGAGGTTAGGACGCTTTTCTTTTGCAGCAGAAGAAGTGATAAGGTTGGAATAATGTTGTCTTTAATAAGTTGTCTAATTTTAAAGATTAATATTTTCACTTTGAAAGAAAATTTTGTTAATAACATTGTATTATGTCACTGCTTCTGCATGTACTCTCAACACTTATACTTTAATAGTGAAGGCTTTGACTTGTATGTGTTTCAATAGCTAACTCTGTTTTGCAAGGTCATTTTTCAATCTGTAGAAACGATCCTGTAGAAAAAAAGAAGCACGACAGTGAATCGAACATAGTACGGACTTCAGTACTGATTTCACATTTATTTATTCATTATTTGCTAACCCTAGCATCGGAAAGATATACGATGTATTTCGATATATAAAGAAAGCCTGGACATGTCTGTATATAACACAACTGTCTAGCAGGTATGCATGCATTGCTTTCGCGAGAACTCGCCCGTTTCTATGGAGGCCCGGTTAATACTTAACAATTTCTAAGTATACAATTTTTTGTCTATTCAGATTAAAATCATAAAACAAAGAAAAAGAGCTCAAGACAGAAAACAGAATGTTTACTTTCTCACGCGTATATGCAAACATGACGTCATTAGTGGCATCAAGTTTTTTTTTTTTTTTTTTTGTTTTTTTGTTTTTTTTTTTGTTCCGCATTTAAGAGAGAGTATCCCGTTTTCCTGTTTGACATTTTTTTTTTTTTTAAATTTTGCATGTAAAATACATTTCAAATAAAATTCTATCGTTTTCGATAGCTTTTAAAGAAAGGTAACTATACAAAAATGGATTAACACCGCAAAATGTTCGATTTTTCATTCAATATGACCGCTACAAAAAATGTAAAAAAAAACAAAACAAAAAAACACCGTTTGATTGCAAATTTTACGATACCATTTTGAATGAAACATTTTAAATTTTACCAGATATCTTTCGGGCGTTCTTGCTTATGTTTTTTATATTAAAATTCGTATTGAATACTGTATTGTACTGACGCAAGTCTTAAACTTGCATGTTTAGGAAAATCGCCGCGCATTCTTTAATGTCCGTAATTTCAAAAGTTTAGCTGACGAACTATACTGGGTATGAATGTATAACGGCCAAACATCGTTTGGACGTAATTTCCGAAAACTAAAATAGTCATCAAAATTCCATAAAATACGCGCCAATTTACAAAACGCGACAAGAATGTTTTAACAATCAGTGGCAATTTATATTCAGACGATTCATTGTGATATGTATATTGGGTGTATTTTACCTGTTAGTATATACATGTGTACATGTGTACTATACGCTTAATAGAACGTACAATTGCTTTGCAAAACTCATTAAACCATTATCATGCAAAATGCATGTGTAAACCATTATCATGCAAAATGCATGTATTTCTCCAAAATGCAATTGATTTCGCTTCGCTATACAGCGCTTTTGTATAAACCAATATACAAGCTTAAAACATACAAAAAGTCAACCACATAGCTTTCCGATTATAAAGTTACGTTTCTTTGCAAGTTTCGGGAATTGTTTACAGGACTAGCAGTCATGGTTTGACAGAATTATTACAATATACTTTTGGGTCTTGCCAACATGTTTTTGATGCCCTTACGTATCTGTTTGATAGTATCTATCAAAAGATTTTTTTAATTATACATTCAGGTATATTGTAGTATATCAATAAGGATTGATTATGACTTTCTAATGGGATAAAATTCATATTCAATCCATCTGAAGAAAGCAGAGCCAATGTCATTTAGACATTTAATTCGACTCTTTCATTTTGACATGCCTCGCTAAATATTGATGATATATATTTTGAAAAAAATGATTGAGAAAATATTTCCTAGAGAACATCCGCATAACCAAGCAAATCCTTCCGATAACGCAGCTTAATGACGTGAATTAAATTTATTAATATCTAACGGTAAAATTACACATAAAATTAATTACAAGCAAGATAACTCTGATTCTGACATTGCAAGTTTCCCTTTTAAGATATATGGGAATGTATGTACTAGGGGTGTTAAAAAAGAAATGTCTCTTGCACCCGTTCTCATATACTGCAACTGTTCTCAGACTGATCATTTTAACTTTTTGCATTGTCCTTCAAAATACTCTCCATCAGCCTGAATACACCTTTTGAGCCGGACAATTCACTTTTGGAAGTCTTGTTCATACTCCTTAATGGGAACACCTATTAGATACTGATCAATAGCAGATCCAAGGGCATTTCCTGATGTGTTTTTATCTCTTTCCAGATAGATGATATTGAAGTTTGAGAAACAGAAAATACTCACAGAGGATAGTTCTGCAAAAAATGTGGAAGAACGGTAACCTTCCCTTACTCTACAAACTCGGTCAGAATATGTGTTTTGTGAGCAGGTGCAGTATCATGCAAATGTCGGTCTTGTTTTTGGACGGTGATTTTAAACTTCGTAAGGCGTTTTCGAAACTTATCGCAGACACAGTGCCTTGTTAGAACAAATATAGCGTCAGTCTGAAAACACTTCTGCAACAACGTATATCGGAACCATAATTTTACGGTGACTTAGTGTACAGATTTAGAAAAGTTTTAGGAAAATCTAACTTTCGGAGCAATTTAGAAAACTAACTAACCGTTATTATAAAAGAATTGTCTATAGCCTGGATATTATGCGGCAGACTGCATACCTAGTTGTCAACCCAATCATGTTCACGGCTATGCTTCACTCTTTAATTGCACGACGGCGGTTCGGGCCTCAGACTCAATGACGGCCTCTTCGTAAAACTTTAACCAATGGGTTGGAGCTTGATGATATGTCTTTGGCTTGGCTCTCCGTGGTTCAACTGGTGGTTTTCATTTACTCTGGCATACAGTAGAATTAGCCATGAGTACTCGTCTTTGTTTATCATTGTTTATCATTTGATTTTTATGTTTTCGCTTTGATGCATTGACTGATTTGGGAGCCTTTATGCGAACCGAATTTTTATGTATTTCTGTATAAAGAGTAGCATCGGGACCCAGGATGTAGTTGGCTTGCTGTAAAAGTCCTTTAACCCCCCTCCCACCCCCACGGTCGTTTATTCTACTGACCGTTCTAAGGCGGTGGTCTAGGTGTTAGTCTTACTCTTTGTTGCTTTGGGGATTTATTCTACGAGGCTATTTGTTTTTATCGCTTGTGTTATTTTGTTCTTGTGTTTTTCAGTCCTTTTAGCATTGCGATTACCTCGCTTGGAGAAAAGAGAGCTAATCTTAGTGTTTTTCGTACGTTTGTTCGATTTGCGCTTGTTTGGTTTTGTCTGTTTCCCCTTCCTCTTGATGTCTGGGAAGGGCTGCGGATTGTGGTTGTGGCACTCCCTGGACGTTTCTCTTTTTTTTTTTTTTTTTTTTTTTTTCTTTTTTTTTTTTTTTTTTTTTTTTTTTTTTTTGGTTTTTGTTTTGTTTTGTTTTGACACACCGCCAATACTACACATTTGAAATGTTAATGGAGTGGTAAAACAAAACAGCCTATGCTTTATTATCGCCAAAAGTTTTGTTTTTCCATTCAATTTTCTTAGATCGTTTTTATAGCATTTTCCTGTAACCGTACTGTGTTTTTGCACCGGAATTCGAATGATTAAGCCCTTATGAGTGAAAACAGTTGTATAAAAAATAAATACGACAACTCAGGAACTGATACATTAAGATCCACATCAACAACTTCATCGTTCTTATTCGTTTGGCAACACTTGAGCATCTCGCATATTTGGTGGCTTAAATTCGGTTGAAACACTTCCATTTTGGTTCAAAATAATTAACACAGGTCTCAACACCAGCAACTATATTGTCATAAACTGTATTTTGGGTACATATTGAGAAGTGTTTTGCCATTATTACAGGCATGTGTCCTGTTTTTTTGTTGTTTTTTTTTGTTTGTTTGTTGTTTTTGTTTTTTTTTTTTTGTTTTTTTTGTTTGTTTTTTTTAACAAATAGGTATCCATCTTGCATTTGCATAATAGAAGAGCTTGATATGAGTACCATGACTGGAAACCCTACATACAATCTTACTGCTATGTCCAAAGACAAAATTCTACAAAACCACCATTCGGTGATGCAGCCTTTCGAAATTTTCCTCCCAGAGGAAGATATTGACCTTTCCAAATTGTACTGAATTCCAAAACTTCACAAGAGTTCGAACAAACAGAGATATATTGCGGGTTCGGCTAAGTGCTCAACCAAGCCTCTTTCTCAGATTCAAACACGGATCCTAACTGCAGTTTACGAAGGCCTTCAGAAGTATTGTGAAACTGCATATGCCAGACGTGGTGTTAATCAGATGTGGATCCTGAAAAACTCCAAAGAGCTTTTAGAAAACCTAAAAGCACAATCTCTTTATCCTTTCAACAGTATAAAGAAGGGTAAGAGAAAAGTCCAGGGAATGCCACAATCACAAACCACAGCCCTTTCCAGACACCAAGAGGAAGAGGAAACAGACAAAACCAAACAAGCGCAAATCGAACAAAAAGACGTACAAAAAGCAACAAGACTAGCTCTCTCTCCCCACAAGCGAGGTAATCGCAATGCTAGAAGGACTGAAAAACACAAGAACAAAATAACACAAGGCAAGACATAAAACAAGTTGCCTCATAGAATAAACCCAAAGCAACAAAGAGTAAGACGGGACTACCGCCTTAGAACGGTTAGTAGAATAAACCAAAGTTTTTCGATTTCTCTACTCTTTACACAACTATTCCTCATGATAAATTGAAATCTAAATTAAAGGAACTTATCAACCAGTGTTCCTTCCATAAGAATGGTAACCGTCGCTTTCAGTATGTTGTTATTGGCTACAATGACACATATTTCGTTCGGGACCCTCTGATGCACAACAAAAATATTCCGATGCAGATGTCAAACAATTGCTGAAATATATAATCGAAAATAATTTTATGGAGTTCAGCGGACGGATATTTCAGCAAACAATCGGCATACCGATGGGTACTAAATGGGCGCCGTTGCTTTCCGACTCGATTTTATACTCGTATGAGGCGGAGTTTGTACAAAGTCTCCTTAAAGCAGGCAAGAAACACCTTGCATAACAATTCAATTTCAGATAATGTGTTGTCTCTGATAATATAATTTGCAGAGTATTTGGAATTCATCTATCCTGAACTTAAAAGTAAAGGAAACAATGGAGGCTGCAGCCTCCTCCTCATACTTGGATTATTATCTCTACATTGACAATGGAAAGCTTACTACTAGGCTTTACGACAAACGGGATGACTTCAATTTTCCCATTGTTAACTTTCCATTCCTAAGCAGTGAGCTGTAATATCCGTCCTGCACAAACATACGGCGTTTATATTTCACAGTTAATCCGTTATGCCAGAGCCTGTTCAAATTATCAGGACTTCATGGAGCGTGGGAAAATACTCACTACAAGGTTGTTGAGCTAGGGGTATCAAAAAGCCATACTGGTAGCAACACTAAAGAAGTTCTATGTGAGACATCATGATCTGGTTAATCCATACAATGTGGCAGTTTCTAGAATTGTTTCTGATGTTTTTGCCAATGATGAGCCATAGGTGGACATCCAAATTCGCGGACAATCGCTTCTACCTACTTTTTATTTCGTTCAGGCCTTGGGCATGGTGGGCGGAGCTTGCCTACCAAGTAATGCTTACTATCCGCGGACGCCTGATTAAACCCGTTATTCTGGGGTCCTCGTCTGCTGATTTGAACATTCTGATTCGTCATTCGTTTACGGATTTATAAGTTTGGATTATGGCTTGTGTAACATGACTACAACTACTTTCTGAGTTTTAGGTGTTTCTTCAAAATTCCATGCACTCGACCAAACGACAAGTTTGCGATTCGGGCCAATTGATTACGGTGATTCGGGCATCTTCTTTTAGCATATTTCGGGTTGTTTGTATATTACCTTCCAACGTATAATTGTTGCAGGACAACCTGTGCGAGCAGCATCTTTGAGTTCATGCTGTCCGGTGGTGCGTCCCTTTGTAATGAAAGACTACAAAAAAAAACAGGTTTTCTAAAATCACCTTTTTTTGGAATTGAATCTGTATATATAATGGTCTGTTTCCACCTAAATTTATGATAAACGGGGCGATTTGGATTTTGATATAGTCAATTACCCTTTTCGGGATGGCGATGTTCCCCGGCGTACCTCATATGGGGTATACATATCTCAACATTAGATTCACCAGAGCTTCTTCAAATCTTAGTGACTTTAACTACCGTCATAAAGCCCTTACTGGCAAACTTTTTAGGCAGGGCTATCGTTATTTTATGCTTCGTAAGGCGTTTTCGAAATTTTATCACAGACACTGCCTTGGTAGAAAAATATATCGTCAGTTTGAAAACACTTCTGCAACAAGGTATATCGGAACCAGAATTGTACGGTGACTTAGTGTACAGATTTAGAAAAATTCGTTTTGATGCATTGACTGAGTTGAGAGCCTTTATGCGAACCGAATTTTATGTGTTTCTGTATTAAGAGTAGCATCGGGACCCAGGGTGAAGTTAGTTAGCTGTAAAAGTGCTTTAAACCCCCCGGTGGTTTACTCTACTGACCTTTCGAAGGCGGTGGTCCCGGTGTTAGTCTTATTCTTTCTTGCTTTGTGGTTTATTCTACGAGGCGATTTGTTGTATGTCTTTCCGTGTGTCATTTTGTTCTTGTGTTTTTCAGTCCTTTTAGTATTGCGATTACCTCGCTTGGGGAAGAGAGAGCTAATCTTAGTGCTTTTCGTACGTTTGTTCGATTTGTGCTTGTTTAGATTTGTCGGTTTCCTCTTCCTCTTGGGGTCTGGGAAGGGCTGCGTTTTGTAACTGTGGCACTCCCTGGACTTTTCTCTTACCTTTTTTGTGTTATTTTGTTCTTGTGTTTTTCAGTCCTTTTAGCATTGCGATTACCTCGCTTGGGGATGGAGAGCTAACCATAGTGCTTTTCGTACGTTTGTTCGATTTGCACTTGTTTGGTTTTGTATGTTTCCTCTTCCTCTTTGTGTCTGGGAAGGGCTGTGGTTTTGTGGCACTCCCTGGACTTTTCACTTACCTTTTTTCTTCATATATAACCATTTAAAAGAAAAAAAGATATTTTTTTTCAAAATTCAGAATGATACTCCATCAACTCATCTCTTCATATAATAAAACGTATAAGAAAGATCACGATATGCATTTTCAACTTAAACCGAATAGCAAAGATGGTAAAGAATGTATCTGAGATGTAGATCCTGATAAACAAAGCATTTTTATACACTTTGTATCAAAATCGGATGAAAAATAAACGAGTTATGAAGATTTGAAGATTAAACTGCTCGGCCCTCCAGGGCTCAGTTGGTGGATTTAACTCGTGGTTTTCTTTTTCTCAATTGTTCCAATGGTATTGTTTGCCACCCAAGAGATATCCAGGTGTGTTTCTGTTGGGTTCTCATCCTGCCTTCATAGTAGACGTTACTTGTGATTTGTGCGTTGCCCGCAATGATTCATGGGCGGACCAAACAAATAAAATGGAAGCTGAGGAGGAGGGTTAGGCGCCCACAGGGTCGAAAGAATAGATTACCGATCTAAACGATTTTAGCTAGTTTTTACAAGTTGGCCCGATACTTCCTACCAAGATTCGAGTCAGTTGGCCTTTCGATTCGGGAGAAGAAGCGCGAAATAGATTTTCAAGATGGCGGCCAGGACGGCTGCTTGGATTTCCGACAGGAACGATTTTAGGGTTGTATGTCCCAATATCGAAAAAGGTGAGGATGTGTATTAATTTGGGCCTGTCCGTCCGTCTACCTATCCATCTGTACGTCCGTCCGTCTGTCCATCCGTTAAACTTGCATACTGTAAGGTAAACAATGAACTTTTTATATACCATGAAATATAAGCGGACCCTTATTTATTTATTTATTCGTTTTTCCGTCCGGGTTTTCTTTGCAGAAATATCCGCTTTTGTCAGCTTAGGCATTTGACGAAAGCCGGTGGGTACTTGTGTGCGCAACTCCTCATACAGTTTTATACCGACCAATTTGAAACGTTGCAGGCTTTTTTGTTGTTGTTGTTTTGATCTGTAGATATGCATGTATTTTTTGGCATTATCGACAATTGATATTTTGTCACTTTCTTGTTATTGCCATTGACTTTTGAACTTAGCGATTTTTGGGACTTAAATACTTTTAAAGAGTATTACAGTTGGTACCTTGTATGCGCAACTCCTCCTATAGTTTTAAACCAATTTTAAACTTTGCAACTCCTTTTGTTATCGTCTCTAATTGTGCATGTGGTTTTCATCAATTAAAATTATGTTACTTTTTTTCGACTTTTGAACTCAACCATTTTTTTCCGTCTAGCTGGTACGTTTTGCATACAGTCAGCAATAGTTAGAGCTAGGATCCTGAGATTTTATAGATAGCATAAGCTTGACAAATTAGCAGAACTGTATTTTTGTTGTTTCATTGGGGTTCTCCTTGCGGCATTATTCCCCTTTTTCAACTTAGGCATTTGATGACAGTCGGTTGGTACCTTCTTAGCGCAGCTCCTCATACAGTTTTTATACCCATCCATTTGAAACTGTGCAGGCTCTTTTGTTATGGCCTGTAAACGTGCATGTGGGTTTAGCATTACAGGCAATCAATTTTTGTCACTTTTTACTGCTTTCGAAATTAGCCATTTTTGGGATCTGTAAATAAGCAGATACGGTGGTTTATAGATTATTACATTAAATTTCAAACACACTGCACACAATTTCGGCAGGTTCAGGCATTGCATGTTTAAGGGAAACATGAAGTTGGGAACATAGTGTTTTACAAATACCTTTTCTAGTTTTATCTAAATTCACCCTTATACTTTCTACCAAGTTTCGAGTCATTTGGCCCAAGGGTGTAGGAAAGGTTTAGATTATATGATGGCCAGATTATATGATGGCCCAAATTAAAAAAAAAAAACTATTCATTAGATCGTCTGGTCCAGAACTTTTAATGTTTGTTTCTCAGCTCATCGGGGTTCAGCGGGTGGTTTTATTTTTTCCCAGCATTCCAGTAGTGTTGTTTGACAACCCAGGGATCACCAGCTGTCTTAACACGTTGTTTCTGTTAATTTCTAATCTTTGCTTTATTATAGGCTTTACCTGCGATTAATTTGTTGCCTGTAATGATTCATGAAAGAGTCAGAAGACCTCAACACGGACCAAACAAATAAATGTTTGTTTACCACTATAAAGGTGAGAGCGAGGTTGGGATCGCATAAAGGTAGCTTAAGCTTACACCCCCCTCCACCCCCCCCACCCCCACCCCCCCCCCGACCCCCACGGTAGTTCACTGACTGTTCAAAGGTGGTACTTTCATTGTGGGACGTTTTGTTAACTGGTATATAGTGTTTCATTTTTCAATGTGTCTCTCTTAACAATTATCAAAATTTATGATAGATTTAGTTGTGGAAGCCAGAATTGTCATCTTTTTTTAAACAGTTGTCAACTCTGATTGCTATCTGTCCATTTTATGGCTCCTTTATTTTATTTGTCTGTATTTTCCTTGGTGTTAGGAGCTTGATGTTGATCTGATTGCCTCAGTTGTTCTATTTTACTTTTAAAGCAAATTGTTGACGCCGTACGACGCACGACGGAGGACGGACGATGGACATTGACCAATTGCAAAAGCCAACCTTGAGTACTTCATGCTCAGGGGAGCTAATATTGGCGACCAAAAATGCAAAACGCCCTTGTGTGGCCCAGCGGCTTCATGACTTGCCATAGGGCCTCCATTGTGACTGATTTTCTTTAAATGTAAACAGTTAAAGTTCCTTCACATCGAAGCTTTTCATCTGAGCTGGCACCGTGCGATATCATTTTGTTTCCTCTGTTGAGTTGAACAAGTGCTTGTCTGGACGACGTTATGGTTCCTAGCTTGCACTTGTTTCTGAATCATCAGTGTCTTATGGATATACCTAAAAGGACATTGAATTTGCATTCTAGAAGTAGATCCTACGAATAAAATTGTGCATATGCGAGTGACTGCTAATATTTAGTGAATTTGTACATTTGTTTTGTGATTTTACAGCATAATTTGCATTGTTGTTTGAATTCAACTCGTATGAAGGCAATAAATGTAGATCTCCGATGAATGTGTTAGCTGAGTAACTCTGCACTGTATAATAATATTTGTACTAATTATTTTCTGTATGGTCTGTATGTATTGTCGCCCCAATAACAACACATTAAATTATGAAAATACCCAGGAAAAGCCACATTTACGAAACACAAGTCTTCCAATCGCCGGAAAAGGGTTTTATTTGATTTCATTCGACCACTGTAACTGGTGTTAAGTGCCTTTTAGCGGCCATAAAAGTCCCAAGAATTTCATCAAATTTTGTTATTTGCCTAGGATCAATGAACCTTAAATCGAGTCCCACTTAAGATTTAGCTGAAGCATTTGCTGCTCTGCAGACTGTGGTCTTATGAAAAGTCTCAGTAAAACTGAGACTCCGAATTTCGTGCTTTTATACTTTCATCGTTTCCAAAGTCAGGCTTTATAAATTTTAAATTATGTTCAACACTTCCTCGAAAAATGAATGAAGAAACATCGAACACACAAAGAACAAACTACGAATAACTGTGACACAAACATTGGGTTGGAACGGTCAATAGCAAATTCGTAATCTTTAGAATGCAGCTTTCATGTCCTCATATAGTTTAAGCTTTATATATTAAATATTCGTTCCGCGCAAAACAGTGAAAATGTGTTATCAAAAGTCGATATCAGAGCAAAATAACAATCACTAATCGTGATTCGGGCTCCTGACGTGTAAGACCTTCTCGACAATATAAACAATTACGTTATCATCTAATCATAGGCCTGACTGACCTTCTAGCAATTACAAAGGGCAAGATAGTCCGTCGCATTACATGATATTGTATTGTACCCAGTACTATGATGCTGATGATAGAAGTTTTGAATTGTTTTCAATAAAATATACAAAGTTTACCCTGTGAAATATAAAAACACATAAAGGAACGAAACTCTGTTTCATTGAGTCTTCATAGGACATCATTATAGTTAACAGGGTTGCATGCCCACCCCAATGGCCCATAGCATCGGTTTAAGTGGAACTCGAATCTGTAAATACTACACTAAGCTTACTGATCCCAAGGAAAAATTAAAAGTGCACAATGATGAAGTACAGGGAGACATTTTATAGTTTTGTTTCTATCTTTGTTGTTTCATTTGGGCTAGCATTTTGGTCAACTTTGGTATTAAGGAATATTTATTTTTGTTTATATCTCATGAACAAACTCTATCAAATAAAAGTTATGAAGGTTATTCTTGGAAACTCCGAACACATAAAAACCAAAATCTGAGTCCATTACGAAAACACACATATTCAAAAATTTCACCACCAAAAACTGAAATTTTTCAGATAAATTTCTGATATTTTTTCATATTTCTGCTCAAAACATACTGGTACATTGTAGTACTCGTTAGAGGCGGTTCTAACGAGTACCCACAATCTGTAATTGAGCAGAAACAAGGAAAAAAATATATCCCTGTAAACCCCAGTTTTACTATAAAAAAGTGAGGTTAAAAGGGGTCAAAACTATATAGGTATGTTTTCGTGATGTGGTTTCATTGAGATGCTTCTTTTTGCTTTAACTTGTAGTCTATAGTCTGTGATTTTAGATCTTCTTGGACATATTTTATACTGCATATGCCATTCCTACTAGATCCGGTTTAAACGCACATATTTTTCAACATTTAAGGACCAAACACATATTTGTAATTTGGAGCTATATCAGAATTTTGCGCAGGTACAACTAATTTAAGGTCGCGATGGGTTTATTCTGACCATTCCTATGCGGTTGTGGCAGTTCGTTTTTGTCTGTTCGTCGGTGGTTACTTTTTGTTGCTTTGTGGTTTATTCTATGAGGAGATTTGTTTTATGTCTTACCTTGTGTTATTTTGTTCTTGTGTTATCAGTCCTTTTAGCATTGCGATTACCTCGCTTGGGGAAGAGAGAACTAATCTTAGTGTTTTTCATGCGTTTATTCGATTTGAGCTTGTTTGGTTTTGTCTGTTTTTTATTCCTCATGGTGTCTGGGAAGAGCTTGTGATTGTGGCATCTCTGGACATTTCTCTTACCTTTTTTTTCATATGTGGCGTTTGTTTTGTCATTTTTTTGTTCCTCATCTTCCCTTTTTGTGACTCAGAAAGGCTGTTCTTAGTAACTGTGGCATTACCTGGGTACTTTTACTTATATTTTGTTCAGAATGGACTCAGTGATCCCAAAGAAAGAACAGTACATTCAGGGATGCTGTTACTTGGTCGTAATGAATTTTTTTCATAAACCGTCATAATGGCGCGCGAATTACGAATGTCGGGAAACACGGGAGTCGTCAATGCGATACTGGCGCTACATATAAATGTGGATTTAAGAATAACGCAATTAAGTAGTAGTTTAACCCTTATCCCGCGGATCGCGTTTATATATGATTTCAGGGGTAGGCATATTTGGGGGCACCTCCGCAATGTCAAATTTCACTACTTTCACTTTTTTCCGATTTTTCAATCTCACCCCTATCACAACAGCACATGTTGTCTGGAAATGCAGCATGCCGCCCTACCAGGACAGCAGGTTACATTACCATCCGAATAATTCGCCCTTATCTCTAACGTAAGTGTTTTTACTGCGTAAAGTGTCGTCTTACTATCGACTTAGTAAGTACGAGTGACACCGTTCATAGTCTTTTCCCAGTTCGTCTCTGCAAATAACAGTAGCAGCATAATGAAAGAGCTGCAAACATTTATCTGTCTACGTAAAGTATTATCCGCTTTGAATAAATCTATAACAGAGTGCGAAGTTTGGCTGAGCACATTTCAAAAACAGCATGGTCTGACAAAACTGTTAGTCCAAACAACTCGCGCCGAACAGTTCTGCAGATATTTTCAACCAAATTATTGCATTACGAAAACATGCCTATTCAAATATACTAAAAAATTTTACCATCAAAAATGAACTTTTTCAGATAAAAAAATCTGATATTTTTTTTTTCATATTTTTGCTCAAAACATAGATTGTGGTACTCGTTAGAACCGCCTCGACGAGGCAGTTCTAACGAGTACCCACAATCTATGTTTTGAGCAGAGTCTAGGCGGTTCTAACGGGTACCCACAATCTATGTTTTGAGCAGAAATAAGAAAAATAATGTATACCCCTATAAACCCCAGTTTTACTATATAAAAGTGGGGTTTACGGGGGTTAAAATTATATAGGCATGTTTTCGTTATGTCTTCCAGGAAAAGGTATGCATGACGGAAGAAGTTATTTCACAGACTCGATACTCTGCACTAGATATCATGTCTGAAATCCAAAAAAAAAAGACAGGAAAATCGCTACTACTTACCGCAAATCGATTCTAAAATCCTACTTAATATTAAATTATTAACTGCTTATTACATGAATGCCAATCCTAGTGTTGCCATGCTAGCATTGCGGTCAACGTTTTGAATTGCTGCCAAATTTGCTGCCTGTTTTTCTTCTATTTGTACCTTTGTTTGTTTGTATGTTTATATTAGAGTCTAGATTTTTTTCAGACGATAAGGGTTATAGTTCGTTCGGATAAAACTAGCTAAAGTACTCAGCAGTTGTTTTATGTTGACCCTTCCATGGCGGTTCCTAATCCGTCAAAGTTCTTTGTTCGCATTTCTGTTTTTGCAACTGTACCGTTGTTTCTTGTCATTGTTTGTATCTCTTCTTCTTTCGGTACCACTAGAAGGCTGCGCCTCGTTACTGTGACATTTCCTGTAAATTTCATGTATATATCTGCGAGGTTTTAAACAGAAGCTTTTTTTCTGATACGGTTTAATCTTCCAACGGTTTTGTTCGCATAGGGGTTCCCTATCTCATCCGTGGGCCCAAAAGAGAAAACATACACTATGATGAAAAATATATAAGACGGACTGCCGTTTAGAGGGACTAATAACATATTACTTCAACACTGTTCTACCGCGACATGTAAGACGCAACATCAGAAAATGTACTGTCTGGCATGTTCACCCAGCGAAGGCTTAAATCAATCTGCACATCCGCACAGTATGATTAGAGTCGTCGCTATTAGAATGAAGGAACTGTGCATTCTTGCTTATCCAAACTGCGTCCAGGGACTGAAAATTTTCAGATAAAAAAAAAATAATTTTACTTATTTCTGCTCAAAAGTTAGATTGTGGGTACTCGTTAGAACCATCTCACCGAGGCGGTTCTAACGAGTACCCACAATCTATGTTTCTGAGCAGAAATAAGAAATATAATGTATACCCCTGTACCCAACTTTTTATAGATAAAAGTGGGGTTTAAGTGGGTCAAACTTATATAGGCATGTTTTCGTGATGGATTAGAAATAAACCATCCGTTTGTATGCCACGCAAACTCTCGTTTAAAACAAGGCCACATATGTGTTTCGCATGTTGGTTTGCAGTTGTTTAACATTCACCTATTACCTATTAGTTCAAACTGACTTAATCTTCCGAGCTTAATCTTCCTTATCTTCTAATTACCTTGCTTGGGAAAGAGAGAGCTAATCTTAGTGCTTTTCGTACGTTTGTTCGATTTGAGCTTTTTTGTTTTTGTCTGTTCCCCTTCCTCTTGGTGTCTGGACTTTTCTCTTACCTTTAAAAAAAACAAACAAAAAACTTTTTGTTCTAAAAGAACAAAAAAAAGTCATATGTGAACTACACCATTACAACACTAGCGTACCGATTGGTCTTGTTGACTACGTTTCGCACGCCAAAGTTAAATCTAAGGGCTTGTGGCTGTTCGCTGCGGGACTGTTTTAAATATTTGTTCCGTTTGTTGTCAAGTTGTTCTTGCTTTGGCTTGTGTCATTGCTAGGTTATGTTCAGTGATCGTGGCTCTTCCTGGATATTTTCTCTACTATCTTTAGCGAACAAATTGACAGTCAAAGGCCGAAACATATAGCATAAAACAAACAAAGAGCAAGGTTTTAAATTGAAAAGTCTCTATTTTATTCTTATGTTCTACAATTTATTATGTTCTACAATGTCGGTATAGCAATACATCAAAGGAAAGACAGTTAAGTAACTTGATTAAACTCATAATCTTAATGAGCGTTTGCAAACTATATATGACTGTTGAAAAAGCATACGTTTAAAAGAACCAATTTGTTTTGGTGGCGGTTTGCATTAAATTTTCTGATTATGGTGTCTGTGATACTTTAAAGCATCAATGCGGAGGTACCCGGGAATGGTCGTTATCAAGGAGCACAGGCCTATAAATGCGTCGGATAAAAGTTGAATTGAAAGGCACGAAACGTAGTCACGACACTGTACTTTAATTACAACAGTTCAAACACACAAGGAGAACTGTCAACAGAAACAATGCCTTTTAATGCTCTATATGTACACTTGGAAGGGTGGGGTGTAAATGGTCTTACGAGTGCCCAACTATATTTAAGGATTTAAGTCCGGCTACATACGTTCGGTCAGAATAAGAGCTTCCTATAGTACCTATAGTAGATGAACACAGTTAACTTATAATTTAATGCCTCAACACTGCGTGGAATAAAGATGAGAGTTCCAAAGTAAAGTAAAAACCAGAGCAACAGTTTCACATTAAAACAAACCGTTGATTACGTAATAAAATAAGAATAAATACTTTAAAATGGATATGACATTCGTTACGACTCTTCGATGAAATAAATGTCATACAAAAATGGTTACTGACAATGCTACCATAGTCCATACAAATAGAAGTACCAGAGAGTTTTACAAACTATTTGAAGTTTTTTATTATTAATATTTATTTAGTTGAGAACTGGACAATTTTAATGACAATAGAGAAACTACTTCTACCGATAAATTAGTTGGATTAATAAACGAGCACAAAACAACGAGCACAAAACAGTCTAGTGTAAATGAAAATATTTCGCGTCGGGTATACATACGTTTTCATTTTATTTTCTTAAAATATTTGCATTGGGGTATACATACGTTTGCCTTTTTCTGCTTCTTCTAATAATGGTTGGTTACTAATTCGAACGTGACACTGAATCTTATTATGTGAAAAATGCAACTTACGAGTAAAATACATGGAGGCTTTGGACAAATGGTTTCTCATTGATTACATGCTTATTTAGGAGGAATGGATACATTAAATAAAACGATTTAAGCTTTCCCAACCCCCCCCGCTCCCCCCCACCGCCCCCCTCTCCCCCACCCCCCCCCCCCCCCCCCCCCCCCGCCTCGCCCCGCCAGTAATATTTTACTAACTGTTCCAAGGCGGTGCTTCTGCTGTGGTTTAATTTCTGTCATTGTATGTCTTTGCATGTATGTCCTTGTATAATTATTGTTTTGGATAGCCGTTTGGCCAATATTTTAGGAAAGAAATTGTCCTTTTGCCTTTCTGCTTATATTGCGGCGCCGTTGCTTTAAGTGTGTCTTCTTTCCCTTTGGTGTCTTAGACGGAAGGTGTTAGGTAATTGTATCGATTTTTGATCATTGCCTTCTTTTCTATTGTACATGCGGCGATTCTGCCAGCATTGTACAGCCCTTCTAAAAAAACTGTTTACTTTTAAAGGAAAGAATCTGCTGTCTTTCCTTTTAGAGTAGACCCTAGACATTGTTTGAAGCGTCTTTGTGTACAGGAAGCCCAAACGTCATAATGCCATAACAATTGCTCTTGTAATAAACAGCGAGACATTTATAAAGTGTATTCGGTTCCTTCAAGCTTTCAAAAGCAAAAATCCAGAAAAGGTGCTCGCTGCAGCATGCACATAGAACGGACGAGAACCCCAGGGCCCATATTTCACGACTTCCACAGCATCGCCTTCTTCTAGGTCGATCACAAGCAGATTGCTTCCAGAGCCTAGGTTGTTTTTACCAGCTGAATATATGAGAAGTTTAATCTGAGTGTTCACCAGCATCGCCATTTCTATATAAGAATCCTCTTTAGTGAGTATGTTGCAGTAGAAGATATAAGTACCAGAGACTGGTGCAAAAAATGTACCAGAAGTGTGGTTGTAAGCACCGCCATAGTTGTGTTCTACGTCCGGAAAGAGAAGTGTTTCCCATGGTTGAATATCTTTGTTTTCGTAAGCACGAGCAGAAAATGACACTGCATGTTGTTTAGTGTTTTCAACTAAGTCACTCACTTTCTTCTTCATGTCATCAAACACCTATAAATCAACAGAATAATTAAATAGGTACACTCAACATTTGTTTACGTGACGCATACCAAAACATAATTATATACAGTCGAACTTCGTTCGCTCGAACATCTTTGGGACCATAAAAATTTGTTCGAGACATGGGTAGTTCGAGCCACCGAGTGTTAATCATAGCACGAGGTCAGGAAGCAAATGGGGATAATTTAGGGAAGTATTTTTGATCTTCTATACAAATATGGTATGTTGAGTGTAGTACACACAACATACAATTTCATGATAAAATCAGAAAATTTCACCAAAGAAAAATCGTAAATATTTATTTTCTTGAGCTAACGGAAGAATTTCGTAGGGGCTCAGCCATGGTAAACGAGCCATCGTTGTTCGAGCTACAGAGGTTCGATATATATATCTTACCTTGAGCTATGTAATACAACCCTTGGATTTTCACCGTCTAACAAGGGCGATAGCATAATATGACAGGAATTAAAAGTTAAATAGAAATTATAATCAGATAATAAATATTGTTTAAGACTTGCAACATTTGGAATTAGCTTAACAGATATACTGCTGTATAGCCTTTCTACCATTTCACATTTAGGGGATCATGGCGTGGGGGTGCGTGGGGGGGGGGGGGGGTACATAACATCAACTTGCTAATTAAATGCCAGACTTTATTGGTTTAAAGAATATTATATTCTTTCATTTATGCAGAAAGATTTTTCGATAGATGATTTTTCGGAAACATTAAAACGGTTGCCACAAAAAGGTATTAGTATATAAAGATATCCGCAAAACAATGTCTGCAGCAAACGGCATGCAAGATTATTAACCCAGTTATGTTTGATAACTTTGCTTCCCTCTTTCTTTTCACGACGATGAGTCGATCGTAAGACTAATTGACTGCTCCCTCATCAACCTTTTTTTCCAAGGTTGGCGCTTGACTATTTATGTCTGTGATAGGGCCCATCGTGGTCCTAAATCTGGGTTTGTTGTTGTTGTTTTTTTTTTTTTTTTTTTTTTTTTTTTTTGTTTGTTTGTTTTTTTAGATCGCCATTGAGCCATTCGCTTTGCATCACGAAAACACGCCTATATAGTTTTGACCCCCTTAAATCCCACTTTTATATAGTAAAACTGGAGTTTACAGGGGTATACATTATTTTTTTTCTTTTTTCTGCTGAAAAACATATATTGTGGGTACTCGTTAGAACCGCCTTGGCGAGGCGGTTCTAACGAGTACCCACAATATATATTTTGAGCAGAAATATGAAAAATATCAGATTTTTTATCTGAAAGTTTTCATTTTTTAATGGTAAAATTTTCAATATATTTAAATAGGCATGTTTTCTTAATGTTTTATCAATTTAAAAGTGTTTATGATTATATATATGTGCTTCACGGCGATGTTTTACTGATGATGAGAGAAAGCTATGCGGGCGGAACATATTTTGCAACTGGGAGCTGCATCAGAATTAACATTACGAAAACACGCTTATTCAAATGTATAGAAAATTTCAACTCCAAAAACTGAAAATTTTCGGATAAAAAAAACTCTGATATTTTTCATATTTCTGTTCAAAACATAGATTGTGGGTATTCGTTAGAACCGCCTCGGCGAGGCGGTTCTAACGAGTACCCATAATCTATGTTTTTGAGCAGAAATAAAGAAAATAATGTATACCCCTGTAAACCCCAGTTTTACTATATAAAAGTGGGGTTTAAGGGGGTCAAAATTATATAGGCGTGTTTTCGTGATGATAGCGATGTTCAGGTAATGCTTTATAAAACAAAACCCGGATTTGTTCTCTTCACACCAGACTTCACAGGTGGTGGATCAAAATTTAAATTTATTAGATAACTCGTCTCGACGTAATGATAACATTTCGAACATTTACGTACGTTGATTTATTCTTGCTGTGAGTTGCGACTCTTGAGAAGGGACTAAATAAAACAAAGTCTCCTACTTTGTTGCTTCTGTGTGTTCTTTGATTAAAATGACAATCTTTTAAAATTTTAATTGCTTCACTGCAGCTGGTTTAAAGTGACGTGTGGCGATCGTAAAATATGTCTCCTCGTACCTCAGTTCACATTATCCTTTTTTCGTTTGGGATAGCTGTGCCCATTCTAGTTACTTTGAAAATCGAATACCGCTTAAAGCGGTACATCACGAAAACATACCTATATAATTTTGACCCCCTTAAACCCCACTATTATATAGTAAAACTGGGGTTTACAGGGGTATACATTATTTTTCTTATTTCTGCTCAAAAACATAGATTGTGGGTACTCGTTAGAACCGCCTCGTCGAGGCGGTTCTAACAAATACCCACAATCTATGTTTTGAACAGAAATATGAAAAATATCAGAGTTTTTTTTATCTGAATTTCTCATTTTTTGGTGGTAAAATTTTCAGTATATTTGAATAGGCATGTTTTCGTAATGCTAAGGTCGTATGCAGCCTCGCAAAGGACATTGTTGTATACGATATTAAACAGGGTCTCTTAGGTTTTTTATGTGTATTTTGTTTCCAAAGACAACCTTTTAGATTTTCATTTTGTTTTCGTTATTGCCTAAGGCTAAACAGCAAGTAACTAAATATTAGAACATAATGATCATTACGAAAACACACCTATTCAAATATATCGAAAATTTCATCTCCAAAAACTGAAAATTTTCAGATAAAAAAAATCTGATATTTTTCATATTTCTGCTGTAAACATAGATTGTGGGTACTCGTTAGAACCGCCTCGCCGAGGCGGTTCTAACGAGTACCACAATCTATGTTTTTGAGCAGAAATAAGAAAAATAATGTATACCCCTGTAAACCCCAGTTTTACTATATAAAAGAGGGGTTTAATGGGGTCAAAAATTATATAGGCGTGTTTTCGTGATGTAAAAAAGGTGCTCCATCGTACAACAAGTATCATGTCGGATTCACCTTCAGTCGTTAAATTGTCGGTAGTCGCATAAACAATTTATCAGACACGGTCGCATTATCGACCCATTCGTATGGATTTTCAAGTTCTGATACTTGCTTGAATTTACCGCCATATAAGCGCCATATTATTTGTTCAGTTAGAAACAAGACATGTGGACATGGTCAATTCCCACGCCGATGGATACTTTTTCACGTGAAAGAAGTGAACAATAAAATTCCTGTCAATGTCTTCTACCACTGCTTATAATTTGAACTAAATATTTTGAATAGTTCTTGATTCAAATATGCGATACACATTCGGAAAGTGTAAAAGGGAAGACATAGTAACATGAGGCAAATAAGAGTAATAGTTCCAAGACACTGCACTTCCTCTGAATGACCTCTACCTTTGAATGCGATTTGAATTAGTTTCCCTCAGAAATTTTAAATTATGTCTCGAACAAGAGAATTTAATAAAGGGTAACTTAAAAAGTAAGAAATGTAGAGTTAAGGTTATTGTATACTGCAATAAAATCCGTTAAATAGTTTTAGAGTTCATCACAAAAACATGCCTATATAATTTTGACCCCCTTAAACCCCACTTTTATATAGTAAAACTGGGGTTTACAGGGGTATACATTATTTTTCTTATTTCTGCTCAAAACCATAGATTGTGGGTACTCGTTAGCACCGCCTCGTCGAGGCGGTGCTAACGAGTACCCACAATCTATGTTTTGAGCGGAAATATGAAAAATATCAGAGTTTTTTATCTGAAAATTTTCAGTTTTTGAAGGTGAAATTTTCTATATATTTGAATAAGCGTGTTTTCGTAATGTATTCTCTTTACAAAACAAAGTGACGGAAGAACCCACGGTCGCACGGAAAACTTTATCATACCCCTTTGCTTTTGGAGGGGGATAACAATAGTTATGCGCTCTTAAAAACGCGACGTACAATAAAACGGTATTTATGCCACACAATGACGAAAGAGATCCAAATCAACCTGAACTTATCACGAAAACATGCCTATATATTGTTGACCACCTTAAACCCCACTTTTATATGGTAAAACTGGGGTTTACAGGGGTATACATTATTTTTCTTATTTCTGCTCAAAAACATACACTGTGGGTACCCACAGTCTATGTTTCGAGCAGAAATATGAACAATATCAGAATCTTTTATCTGAAAATGTTCATTTTTTTGGTAGTAAAATTTTCAATATATTTGAATACGGTAATGTCCTAAAATTTCAAACACTTTATTCCATACTACTTTGGCTTAAATTTTGCTTTTTATGCACCTGTTGCTTAAAAAACTTGGTGGAATGGCAGACAGTGTAGACCCTGATCAGACTGCTCCTGAAACAGCAGTCTGATCAGGGTCTGCACTGTTTGCATATGCAATTTTGTCAGACACTTTGGTGTTTGAAATTTTAGGACATTTACCGTAGGCATGTTTTAGTAATGTACACGTACCGCTCCAGATATTCAATGCCTTTATTACACGTTTCAGTTTAACTGAACACTGAACAATATACTAACGCAGACGTAGGTTATGATCAGTCAACGCAGAAGAGAGACTAATCATAATCTTCTTTGTTTGAAAATGTCAGTAGCGTGCGTTACCGTTGTATAATTGGCTTAATGTGAGTGGACACACTTGACAGAATTTTTGCCATTTTTTGTGTCTGCAAAGAAGACCAATTGTTATTTCCTTGTTTGTTTGTTTGTTCGTTCTTTTCTTTTTTTTTTTTTTTGTTTTCTATTTTTTTTTTTTTTTTTTTTTTTTTTTTTTTTTGGGGGGGGGGGGGGGGGGGGTGGGTTTGGTTTGTTTGTTGTTTGTTTTTTTTGTACATGAAGTCCCCTTTTAAAAAGGAATTTTCCCTAAAAGATTTTTTTCTCACGCGGATCCAGAAGGGAGCAAGGGAGAACACTTTGTTACCTTATAGTGGTGTAGGGTCCTTTTAAGATTGGGAGCTGAACAACGACACAGTTGCCGCCACCGTAAGTGTATGAATTCGTCTTAACAGTCGAACTTCAATGGCTCGAACATCTTTGGGACCGCTGAAATTCGTTCGAGACATGGGTAGTTCGAGCCACTGAGGGTTAATCATGGCAACAGTTCAGGAAGCAAATAGCAATAATTAAGGGGAAATCTTTTTGATTTTCTACACAATGATTGTATGTTGAGTGAACTCATTAGAATCGCCTCGAAGAGGCGATTCTAATGAGTACACAGAACATACAATTCCATGATAAAATAAGAAAAAATCCCTAAATATTTGTTTTCTTGAGCTATTGGAAGAATTTTGTAGGGACTGAAATAAGAGTTCGAATCATGCACGGTAAACGAGCCATCCGTGTTCGAGCCATTGACGTTATACAGTGTTTTGTGTTATAAAAAGTTCAGTCACCATGGTCTTCAATTAAACCAATTCAGGTAGTAGATCTAATAGCCTACCAATGAAGACATCATATATACAGTATAACCTCAATGGCTCGAACATGGATGGCTCGTTTACCGTGGATGATTCGAACTCTTTTTTCAGTCCCTACAAAATCCTTCCAATAGCTCAAGAAAACAAATATTTTGAGATTTTTTTTCTTATTTTATCATGGAATTGTATTTTGTGTGTACTCATTAGAATCGCCTCATCGAGGCGATTCTAATGAGTACACTCAACATACAATCATTGTGTAGAAAATCGAAAAGATTTTCCTAAATTATCGCTATTTGCTTCCTGAGCTGGTGCCATGATTAACCCTCAGTGACTCGAAATATCCATGTCTCGAACGAATTTCCATGGTCCCAAAGATGTTCGAGCCATTGAGGTTCAACTGTACCTCCTGACCTGAAATTACATTTTGGTAAGATGCGAGAATTAAATGCAGGTCAGTTTTGTCTGATTAGCAATTAGTCAAAACCTTAATCAGTTTAAAACGTGAATGTTTGTCAGACAATACATCATTAGACTTTTGTTTTACCGCTGCATTAAATTGTCGAATGTTTTACATTCACTATGTTTTAAACTGTTTTTGCGAACTACCTCTTAACGAGCATGCTTTTAAAGAATGTAATTGTTTTTTGTTGTAAAGTAGTACAGTTACCATGGTCTTCAGTAAAAATAATTCGGGTAGTAAATCAAGTATCCTAGCATTGGAGACCCTTCTAAGTTATGAATGAAATTATAGTTTGGAGAGATGCTCTAATTAAATGAAGGTCAGTTATGCCTGAAAAACAATCAGTCAAAACCTGATTGAGTTTAAAATGGGAAAACAAAACTTTTGTCGACATTATAGCGTTAGGCTGTTTTGTTTTACCGCTGCATTAACATTTCAAATGTGTAGTATTCGCGGTGTGTCAAAACAAAAAAGAAAAAGAAAAAAGAAAAGCCCAGAGAGCGCACAAGCACAAACCGCAGCCCCTTCCCAGACACCAAGAGGAAGAAGAAACCGACAAAACCAAACAAGCACAAATCGAACAAACGTACGAAAAGCACTAAGGTTAGCTCTCTCTTCCCCAAGCGAGGTAATCGCAATGCTTAAAGGACTCAAAAACACAAGAACAAAATATTACAAGATAAGACAAAACAAATCGCCTCGTAGAATAAACCACAAAGAAACAACAAAGAGTAAGATTAAGAACGGGACCACCACCTTAGAATGGTCAGTAGAGTAAACCACCGTGTATGTGGGGGGTGGGGGGGGGGGTTTAAAGCACTTTTACGGCCAGTCAACTTCACCCTGGGTCCCGATGTAACTCTTAATACAGAAAAAATCGGTTCGCATAAAGGCTCCCAACTGGGATTTACAGGGGTATACATTATGTTTCTGATTGCTGCTCAAAAACATAAATTGTGGGTACTCGATAGAACCGCCTCGCATAACGAGTATTCACAATCTATGTTTTGAGCCCGTCTGTTTTTATGCAGTGTGTATTGTATAATAACTACTTGTACACCTGATTGCTAATGTTTTACTTCAACCGTTGAATGATAGAAGGGAAATCACTCTGTTGAGTTGTGTTTATTAAATGTAAGATTGTTATCTGCGCTGTAAACTATACCAATATATTTTTCGTGCACCGAAGTAACCCTAAATATTGGGATAGACAGGCCTGAGCAGTAAAGATCCAGATCGACGCCGCAGGGTCTGCACTGTTTGCCACTCATCCAGCACTATTACAGACACAACAGTAGGTAGTAAAATAGACCTTTTTCTAATTTTAGGACAAGTAGGGCAAGTAGTTAAGGTGTCCCAGTACAGTGAACCCTCGTTACAATGACAGCATTTGTTCCCAAAGATATTGCCATTAAGATGAATTTGCTGTTGTACAGAATCCTATATGGACAAATGATATGTAAGAAACACCTTGTTTTATTCTTATTTCCTCATAGAACATATGTTTTGGATATATGTTAGAATCGCCTCAGTGAGGCGGTTCTAACACATATCCAAACCATATGTTGCTTGAAGTTTTAATGCAATATTCTTACATAATTTCTAATTAACTGTCACAATTTGAGCGAAGGCTTCGTGGCATTCAAGTTGTCATTATAACGAATTTTGTCGTTGTATCGAGTGTCGGTAAAACGAGGGTTGACTGCACTTTGATTAAATACGGCACATCTCCTCAAAGAGGAAGGATTTCCGGTTAAAAGATATTACCTCCCGGTCCAAAGTGACACAACTTGTACAGACCAGGCCCCGAGGTAATAAAACCTTTTTTCATGCTGAACTCAGCTGAGCATGAAATTTGTCCTGCTAATAAATCTCAAATTACTAACCATTGCTAATTGTTTTGTTTTTTTGTGTTTTTTTTTTTTTTTTGTTTTGTTTTTTTTTTTTTTTTTTTTTTTTTTTTTTTTTGTTTGTTTTGTTTTGGGCTGAGCATAGAATTTTTTACTGCTAATAAATATGAAATTGTGAATTATTGTTGGCATTTTCATATTTATTTTCAGAGAAAATTTCATGCTCAGCTGAGTTTAACAAGAACGAATATACAATTGTTAGTAATTTGAGACTTATTAGCAGGACAAATTTTACGCTCAGCTGAGGAGTGGGGGGCGTAGTGGATCCTATTATATACGTGTACCAGCCATATGAAGGGAATTATTATTTTCATGCCAGCCTATTCCCCTTTGATGGCGTATTCATGCACCTAAAACGCTCATGATAAAATAAAAACGTGAAATGATAATACCCCGCCACTATCGTATCGCGGACAGATAACTATCAAATATTGACGAGATTTGCACATTAGCAATCTCAAAATAGATCTCTACAATATCAATGCGCATAGCAAGTTTGGTGAAAATACATCGTCATTTACCAGTAGTCGAGTGTCTAAATATGTAATCTGTACCCAGCCGTCAAGTAATGACTGGGCGCAGTCAATGTGAGCACGAATGGATACATGTATATAGGACCCATCGAAACCCTAGAAGGATATACGTAGATTAGGATGTTCGGCTAGGAATGGGGTGTGAGATTTTAGCAAGTTAAATGCAGTATAATGCAGATAACTAGGAAGAGAACAAACTAAAATTGAGGCTTCTTACACTTTAGAGGTTACGGTCCTCGAAAATGTGTATTCCATTAAATACCTAGGAGTAACAATCATACATGACTTGAGATAGAATACACCTCGTACTAAGGCAAACAGAACACTTCGTTTCCTAAGACGAAATCTTTATCAATGTCCTCAGGATGTAAAAGAGGCAGCATATAAAGGACTTGTTCGCCCGTTTTTTGTTTTTTTTTTTTTTTTTTGTTTTTTTTTTTTTTTGTTTTGTTTTTTTTATATATATATTACAGTTGTGTTTGGGATCCCCAAGGTTGGACTTTCCTAGAAGAAATCGAAAAAGTTCAGAATACGGCTGCTAGGTTTATAACTAGCAATTACTGCTTTGAAACTGGGGGTATGACTGGAATACTGGAAAAAAATAAGCTGAGAGTCTCTCAAGTGAAGGAGGAGAGACAGTATATATATATATATATATTTGTACAAAGCTCTAAAGGGTAAAGGGTGCTGCCAGCGTTCCAGCAGACGACCTTATTATTCAAATTAGGCGCAGTAGAAATCATCATTAATTGACTTTTTATACCCCTGCTGCAAGAACTATTTACAAGGGCTCATTCTTCCCTCAAACAATTAAAAATTGGAATGCCTTTCCAGATTCGATTATTCCTCCGCTAAAGGTCTAGGGTCCAGAGGATGGTGCGACTAGGTTTGCCTCTTTGGTTAAAGCTAGGGACTACATTTCCATATCACAGGTCCTGGTGAATGAATGTCATAGACGTGTCACCAGTAAAAGTTCTGATTCTGAACCTTTTTCTTCTTTATTTTTTTTTTTTTTTTTAGCATTACTTCCATTAAGAAAGCACATTCCATTACGAAAACATATTTTTCATATTTCTGCTCAAAACATAGATTGTGGGTACTCGTTAGAACCGCCTCGGCGAGGCGGTTCTAACGAGTACCCACAGTCTATGATTTTGAGCAGAAATAAGAAAAATAATGTATACCCCTGTAAACCCCAGTTTTACCATATAAAACTATATAGGCGTGTTTTCGTGATGTCTCTCAATTTCACATCTACAAATACTGAACGTAACACAATCTGAAACAATATAGTGCAATCCAAATATAGTAGACGAGTTTCAGATCATTCGCATTTTTTTCCTTTGATTTGGGTTTTACGGCCTTTTACGGCCTTTTCAAGAATATTGCACTTATATCGAGCCGATCGTTCATCAAAGATGGACGAAACCGGAGAACGTTCTCCGGGGAAATACCACCTGACCATCCGTAAGCAGAACTTGGCTATCGCACATGTGACGCAAACGGGGGCTCGAACCGCAGCGGTGAGAAGCCTAATGGATTAAGAGTCAACTCTCCTGTCCACTAGGCTAGGGGGACCTGATCATTCGCAAAACGCATTTAATACCGTCTCCATCCCATCCTGCTGAAACACATAAAGAGGCCAATGAAAATTTCAGAACAACATAATTTGCCTGACATTATATGGACATTAACGTTTGTCGACACGCGACAATAAGAATGTATTGGGTAAAATTATTCATCAGTTTCATGTCATTTCTCATCTAAACCTTTGCTCGAATGCCGAATGAGTTTCAGAAGCCACAAAATTAACAGAACATGTTTTGAGAAAAAAAAAAAAAAAAAAAAAAAAAACACCAAGGAAACTCTGTCCCAAAATTATGCTTGCTCGTAAAAATTTATAAAGCACACAATGGCTGAAATGACACACATTAACCGGGAAGATGAAACTGTTTTGTTAAAATCAAATTTTATACAAATGTTCATGTACCTTCCTAGTTGAACAAAAATCGTTTCTTTATCAGACAAATGGTATTAACAAAAATAAATAATTCATGATTTACTACCTCAAGGAAGTTAAAACTTGGAGGATAGCATATTTAAATAAACTAACTTCCGTATCAGTCAGATTATATCAATCACAATTTCGAATCACTCAAAGCGTTCTGTCTCGATTTTGGTTTTGAAAGTGCCCACTACAAAGTTGTTTAGCCAGGGGTATCAAAAAACCAAACTGGTAGCAATACTTAAGAAGTTCTATGGGAGACATCATGATCTGGTCAATCCCTACAATGTGGCAGTTTCCAGAATTGTTTCTGATGTTTTTGCCAGTGACGCGCCATAAGTAGACTTCCCAAATCCCGGACATACGCTTCTACCGATATTTCCTTCGTTCAGGCCTATGGGCATGGTGGGCGAATCTTGCTTATCAAGTAATGCGCCTGATTACACCCTTTATTCTGGGGTCCATGTCTGTTGGTCGGAACATTCTGATTCGTCATTCGTTTATGGATTTATGAGTTTGGATTACGGCTTAGGTACCATGACCGCATCTACTTTGAAAGCAAATGCAGTATAGAAACACGCGACTTATGGGTACAGTTCTCTTTTGTCCAAACTCGACAAATGCGTACAGTGACGCCCCGATCACTGGGCCGGTGCACGCGACATGTATTACTGTGCGTACAGTATGAAAACCTCGAATAACTTCCAAAATATTCTACCTGCAAGTGTCGAACTTTTGCACATTATAGGTACCGATATTTCCAGTTTTTCTAAAGCAGAAATAAATTCCAGAACATTTCCATAAATGAACAAAACCTGTTTTTACTCCTTTTTTTCATAAAATACATGCTTGCGTAATTCGGGCGCTGCAACGGCTATCGTTTAACTCACATGTCTGTTGTTAGGCAACTATGAGGCTGGATATATATAAGTGACAATAATCAGTGAAGAATACTTCCCAAAGTAAAATATTTAAGAGTACAAACATTGTTTTAATATCCCGATAAACAAAAAATGTCCAATTTCTGCACTCGTCGACTGCAGCCAACCCGCGACTACTGCGAATTTCGAGTACAGTGGTTCTCTTGCGTGGTGGTTAAATGAAAATCTAAAAAAAAGATTGCCTTTGGAAAAATGAACACAAAAGAATGAAAACCGGAGACTTCGTTTAAGTAAGTCTCTTTATATACAGCAGTGTACTCTGCAAGGCTGTATACGCCCCTAGCACCGGCTTAAGTGGTAATTGATTTTCAAAGTATCCAATATGAGTTCATTGATCCCAAAGAAATTCAAAGTAAGTAAAATGAAAATCTGAGCAATTGTAAACAAAGAACACACAAAGGAACAAAAAAATCGGATATTCGGTTTTATTAAGTCCATATATACCAGCGTAATTTGCGAGGTTGTATACGCTCCCCTGCCCCCACCCCACCCCATTCAGCACCGGATCGAACGGTAGTCGATTCTAAAAGTAACCACAATGAGCAAAATGATCCCAAAGAATATAAAAATATAATCTGCTCTACGTTGTAGTACGGGGAAATATTTTAACACCGCAACACGACACTTAACACCAACTGCGGTGAAGTAAAATAAAAAAATCGAAAGGTTGCCTTTTGAAATAAAGAACAAACAAAGAGGAAAATCGAAGATCCGGTTTTATTAAGTCTCTAGCACAGCCTTAAGCGGTATTAGATTTTCAAAATGACCTGAATTGACTTAATGATTCCAAAGGAACTTAAAATATAATCTACGCTATGATGAAGGACGGGGAGACGTTTTACGGCCGCCAAACTGCACTTAACACCAGCTGCTGTGAAATAAAATGAAAATCTAAAAGGTTGCTTTTGAAAACAAAGAACACATAAAAGAATGAAAATCGGAACTCGGTTTTATTAAGTTACTTAATATACAGCAGTGTAATTGTCGAGGCTGTATATGCCCCCCCCCCCCCCCCCCCCCCCCCCCCCCCCCCAGCACCGACTTAAGTGCTGTTCGACTGTCAAAGTAACAAGATAGGGCTCAATGAACTGCTCTATGATAAAGTAAGGTGAGACGTTTTACGGCCGCCACACGGCACTTAACACCAGCTACAGTGAAGTAAAATGTAAATTTAAAAGGTTGCCTTTGGAAACAAAGAACACACAAAAGAATATAAATCAGTAACTCGGTTTTATTAAGTCTCTTCATATTTTAGTACAGCAGTGTAATTTGCGAAGCTGTATACGCACCCAACCAACGGCTTAAGCGGTTTTTGATTAAACTGCGGACGTACAAACAAAATAAAAACCATTACGAAAACACGCCTATTCAAATGTATAGAAAATTTCACCACCAAAAACTGAAAATTTTCAGCTAAAAAAACTCAGATATTTTTCATATTTCTACTCAAAACATAGATTGTGGGAACTCGTTAGAACCGTCTTGCCGAGGCGGTTCTAACGATTACCCACAATCTATGTTTTTTAGCAGAAACAAGAAAAATAATGTATACCCCTGTAAACCCCAGTTTTATTATATAAAAGTGGGGTTTACGGGGGTCAAAATTATATAGGCATGTTTTCGTGATGAGAACCGCTACGAATGACATGCGTTCACGCTTCTCTTCTGATGCAGCTCCAGACAGTAAAAACAACGCAAACAAAAAGAAAACATGCAAAACGGGCAGCCACTGAAGATAACCATAATGTAAGCATCGCAGCAAGATGACAAACAGAAACAAAATAGACAGCCTTATAAGGGGGTGACCATAATGATAGAATTACAACAAAACTTATCAACATCAGAATGTCCGCTTTGAAACGGACAGCCTCATTAGAATTAAGTTTTCCATTGCTTTTATTAGTAAAATGCCAAAGAACAACATTATTCATAATTCAAATCTAAGGTTTTACAATAAATATGTACTTTTTAAATCACAAAATGTCTAACCTGCGTCCAAGGACAACAAACTATCATGTTTACCGTAAATTTTCGGACAGACAACCTCAAGCTTACGGTGTACTGTCAGATTAGTTGCAGCATCTTATTAGGGTCTACACTATTTGACAGTAATGTTGCTGTTCTTTTGCAATAAATATGTATTTTTTAGTCACAAATATATACTTTACCTCAGTTTTAAATACATCAAGCTTCCTTTCGATTTCTTTTCTTCTACGTTTCTCCTCTCGAAATGCTATTAGCAGTGCGTGCTCTTTCTTGTAGCAGTTCTCAATCTCCTCGTGAAGAGCACTCACGTCAAGAGTAAACTTCTGGTACTCATCTGTTGTGCTCAACTCTTTTCTAGCTTCCTGTTTGAAGTATAAATAAACGTCAAAAAGATTGTCTTTGGAAGCTAAGAACACACTACAGATTAGAAAATGGGAGACTCAGTTTCATTGAGTCCTTCATAAGCAGTAATGACGTTTGCAATACTGCTTACGCCCTCTAACGTATACATGAACATAACTCCATTTTCAAAGATTGTTGTATAAGAAGCGATTTCATGTACGTCAGTTTATAATACAAATTAATCCATATTTACCGTCCTAGCGATTGCAGTTTTATTTATGTGTCCATTAATTTATGTTTCTGAGGGGTTGCGGGCGTATCATATCAATTTATATAACAAACATTGTGGATGTTATTAGCCTTTTCCGTGTCCCTATAGCAAACAACAATAGGTACATGAATTCCATTCATAACGCTTACGGTCTGAGATATTTGTTTATTTATTTATTTATTTATTTATTTATTTATTTATTTATTTATTTTTCTGATAATTCGTGGTTGTGAGCGGTTGTGAGCGTATAATTTCAATTTATAAAATAAAACAAATAATGGATGAAATTAGCCTTTTCCGTTTCCTTATAGACACTAGGTCAGCGCCAAAATAAGTATCCTTAATAAATCAATGCTGAAAAAATACAACAGGCTACATACCCTGTCGCTTGTGATATCACTAATTGAACGCCCTACCTCCTGAAGGTCTTGTCTAAGACTAACTAGATCAAGCGATATCTTGCTGTCCAGAAGTGACAGTCTATCCGACAGTTGGTCAACCTTTATTTCCAGCGATACTGATTCACATTGTAAGATTTTAAGAAAAGCAAATATTATCATATAGCGGCTAAAGGAGAGCATTCTCACTGAAGCGCAAGTATTTTGATGTAACAACTGTATAGTTACTGAAAACTGTTATTCCCGATAATTTAAGAAACACGTAGCGTCAGTCGCAAAGTGTCTGAAAAGTGACCAACCATGTACGAGTACGATGTCGTGCCTGCTCAGCCTGCTGGTGACATTCGCTGTCGTTTATATCGGTTTTGTAAGAACTGTTATGAATATCATGGCGAAGCTTACAATGAACATGCCCAATATCCGACACTAATATCGGCTGAATCTGCCTCGTGTTGGATGATGTCGGTTTTACTGTGGCAGTGTTCTAACATAAACATGTGGTTAAGAAGAGCCTAATTAAGTGTTTTGCTTTCGCATTATTTTTCAATCAAATGGTTACATCCTGTTTACTAAGAGCTTGAGTATTACGGAGTATGTTATACTATCAATGGAAACAGTCCAAATACAGTCGACTCCAGTTATCTCGAATTCCAAGGGACTCACTGAAGCACTTCGAGATATCCGTGCTTCGACATATCAGAGTTGAGAGAGTGAGGAAAACAATAAATTGAACAACCACATTTAACAAATAAATATGTAATTTGACTCCTGAAGCTAGAAATATATGTATAAAATAATGTGGAAAAGAGGAGAAATTGCTCCTTAGGAGCAATTTATCCTCTTTTCCACATGATTTTGTTACCTGTTGTCATAGTTTCATGTTAAAACAGGGACCAGATTTTCACTTCGAGATAAGCGGTAATTCGAAATAAGCGAGTTCGAGATAACGAAGTTCGACTGTATATTGTTTTGACACCCTCTGAAATGGGTCTTCTGTAAAAGAAAACAATGTATACCTATTGAAGCATGTTTGTTCCTTTTAGAGTAGGTTACTTTTCGGAAAGTATTTGATGTGCAGGAAATCAAACAATAAACAACAAATAGAAGTGTCGTCCTTGTATAAGATGGCGGAAAATCTACTAAATCTATCTCATCTCCCTGAATAAGTACGCATTGTTTAGTAACATTTTGTTATCTTACAGTCACTCTGTTAAAGTTAGCAGCGGGTCTAATACGGACAATACGTATCTTATATGATTTAGAATGTTTTGTGCGATTTTTATAATGTTTATTAAGCAGAAAATGGCTTTCATGCAAATTGCTGTGAAAAAGTTATACAAAATATGGCAACAAGTAATATAAGTAGTTGCGGTCATGGTACATAAGCCATAATCCAAACTCATGAATCCGTAAACGAATGAAGTATCAGAATGTTCAGACCAACCGACATGGGCCCCAGAATAAAGGGTGTAATCAGGCGTCGCGGATAGTAAGCATTACTTTGTAAGCAAGCTTCGCCCACCATGCCCATAGGCCTGAACGAAGGAAATGTCGGTATAAGCGTATGTCCGGGATTTGGGAAGTCTACTTACGGCGCGTCATTGGCAAAAAGATCAGAAACAATTCTGGAAACTGCCACATTGTAGGGATTGTCCAGATCATGGTGTCTCCAATAGAACTTCTTAAGTGTTGTTATCAGTTCGGTGTTTTGATACCCTAGCTTTGTAGTGAGCATTTTCCCACGCTCCATGAAGTCCTGATAATTTGAACAGGCTCTGGCATAACGGATTAACTGTGAAACGTAAACGCCGTATGCTGGTGCAGAGGGGATATTACTGCTCAGGAATGGAAAATTAACAATGGGAAAATTGAAGTCATCCCGTTTGTCGTAAAGCCTAGTAGTAAGCTTTCCATTGTCAATGTAGAGATAACAATCCAAGTGTGCTTATATCAAATTATAATTGGTAACAAAATCAAATCGAAAATCATAAAATGGAGTCTCTCATTTTAATAAGGGGGGGTTTAATGAAATGTCTAATTTGATAAATGCTGAGTCAATATTTGAGCAAACAGCATGCTGAGTTTTATTTTATTTCCAATAGATGCCGCTACTGAGACCCAAAGCAAGAATTACAAAACAGCTTACGCATTTGCCACCTGTGCCCAAATCTGCTAAATGTCAAAAACAGAACAAAGACGTTCAGCAGTATTTACATACACGTGTATAAATCTACGCTACACCTAGAGTTAAGTGTTAAGTGCTGTGCGGCGGCCTTAAAACGTCTCTTGGTACTTCGCTTTAGTGTAGGTTAGATTCTGTGGTATTTCATTATTACTGAGTTTATTTAAGACTCATTTTTCTCTACCGTGAATTATTGTCGAATAATGCATGGTGTTTACTAACGTGATACTTAAAGGAAAATCGACATCATTGCAATGTTTTCGAAAGAACTCTTTTGCAGCGGACGTCGACGGAAGTAAATGTTTACATGAGTACCCACAATCTATGTTTTGAGCAGAAATAAGAAAAATATCAGATTTTTTAAACAGAAAATTTTCATTTTTCGGTGATAAGATTTTCAGTATATTTCAATAGGCATGTTTTCGTAATATTTCACAACGGCTGCTTAAGTTGATGGGTTAGGGTGCACTATACATACCTACTGTAGTTGAACGTAGGGTACATACGTCCTTCTGCAGTTACTTGTCAGGATGCAAAACTGTCAGTGTGCGCTGTGGCTGAATTAGTAAGTGTCCTCAGTTGCTATTTTATTGGGACTGCCAGGGTGTACACATGTTTCTGTGATTGAACTTTCAGGGTGCACGTAATATATTGTAGGGAGCATTATGGATCACTATGGATGACTATGAACACATGCTTGGACACAAGGGGTGCGCGTGCACCCAGTGCAGCCTGGCTGGATCTACCATTGATGTTTTGTTCGACTTGGATATTATGCGGCACACTGTATGCCTAGCTGTCAACCCAATCATTGTTGATGGCTATGCTTCACTCTTTGATTGCACGACGGCGGTTCGGGCTTCAGACTTAATGACGGCCTTTTCGTAAAACTGTAACCAGTGGGTTGGGGCTTGACGGTAAGTGTTTGGCTTGGCCCGCCGTGGTTCAACTATTGGTTTTCATTTACTCTGGAATACAGTAGAATTAGCCATTGAGTACTCGTCTTTGTTTATTATAATAGTGATTACTTTGATTTTTTATGTTTTCGTTTCGATACACTTTCCGGTAGACTATTCTGTAAAAACTGATTTTACCTCCATTCTGAAATTGGGTTTACCATTAAAGGAAAGTCTTTGCTTCCACTGGGAATAAACGCTTTCCTTTTAGAGTAGAAACATCAGAAAGAAGGTTAAAATCAATTTTGACGGTTGCTTCATTTGAAAGTGTATGATTTTTTTACAACCAACTGTAGGCACATGTGACAATGCTAAGTTTTAACTTCAGGGCCCAGTTGTTCAAAGTATCATTAGCTTAACGAGCCCATTAGTGGTCAAGAAGTTATCTGTTCTAGTAAGTACTATATCAAATTCACAGATATTTTGCTAAAAATGTGAGTAGCTTTTGCTAACTGGGTTTGCTAAATGTCTAAGACCTATCGATAAATCAGGTACTACTAATGGACCAGCATGACACTGAATGATGTGTTTCAAAATTGTCGCATTTTTCCATAATCTGAAGAGTCAATGGTTGAAATATCCGACACTGCTGTTTACTGTAAGCATATTTAGTTATCTTTATAGATTTTTTCTGATAAGTACATAGGCCGTGCGATGAGAAGACGTGTCTTCGTGCATATGCGGACAGCGAAGGCCCAGATCTGCCTGCGCAAAGGCATTCCCTGTCCGCTAACAGAATAAGTAGATACTACAGAATGTATCAATTGAGAGCAAATGCCTGGACGAGACTTTGCGCACGCCTAGGATTAATTTGAACCAGTGCATTTTGCGCATGAATTTCCTTGCATGTCGGCATTCCAGATAGAGTATTTGGAGCAGAATTCCATCACGAAAACATACCTATATAATGTTAAACCCCTTAAACCCCACTTTTATATAGTAAAACTGGGGTTTATAGGGTGTACATTAATTTTCTTATTTTGCTCAAAACAACGCCGAGACGGTTCTAACGAGTACCTACAATCTATGTTTTGAGCAAAAATATGAAAAAGATAAGAGTTTTTTATCTGAAAATTTTCATTTTTTTTTTTTTTTTTTTGGTGGTAAAATTCTTAATGTATTTGAATAGGCGTGTGTTTGTAATGCAGAGTAGAAAACCCTTTTTGTGCAGTGTTGCATGGTTTCGGTGTTAGTCTTACTCTGTTGCAATTTTGTGTGTGTGTGCTTTTTTTTTTTCTTTTTTTTTTTTTTTTTTGCTTTTTTTTTTTTTTTTTTTTTTGTTTTGTTTTGTTTTTGTTGCTTTGCTTTGTTTTTTTCCTACGAGGCGATTTGTTTTAAGTTTTGCCTGGCGTTATTTTGATCGTGTGATTTTCAGTCCTTTGAGAATTGCGATGACCTCGATTGGGGAAGAGAGCTAATCTTAGTGCTTTTCGTACGTTCGATTTGCGCTTGTTTGATTTTGTCTGTCTCCTCTTCCTACTGGTGTCTAAGAGGGGCTGCGGCTTGTGATTGTGGCACTCCCTGGACCTTTTTTCTTACATTTTTTCCATATATTACTCAAGGATGCGCACCATCCATCCATCATTGTCTTCGTAACACGACTACTTACACGCTATGTGTATGTTTTTGTGCCGTTGTGTTTTTGTCTTTTTCAAATCAAGTACATGTAAAAAAGAATGATTACCCAGGATAGGCCACAAACATAAACAACAACTTTCTGAGGCACCGGAAGACGACGTAGTGAAGCAACAACAGACAAAACTCAACGTACCAAAACATAATTACAATGAAAACATAAGTATAACAGAAGGTCCGCATCACATCTCCATTGAACACATCATTCATCACAGTGGTTTTGTTTATATGTGTTTCACTGTGATGTTTCACAGATGAGGTAGAGTACTCGTATGCAGACCGCACATATATTACATATATTTGTAATTTAGAGCCGCATCAGAATTAATCTCCATCTCCCTCCAGTAGGTTTCCTTCTGACCGTTCCAAGGCAGTTTCCTATTACAGTTTGTCTTTGTTTGTGCGTATGTGGTTTGATATACATTCGACTCTCGTTATCTCGAAGTCCAAGGGACTTTACGAAGTACTTCAAGATATCCGTACCTCGACATATCAGATTTGCAGAATTGAGGAAAAAATGAATCGTTCAAGCATATTTCACAAATGAATATGTAATCTGACGCCTGATATTAGAGATATATTGAAAATATTGTGGAAAAGAGGAGAAATTGCTCCTTTTCCTCTTTTTTGTAATATTTTGTCATCTGTTATTAGATTTCCATGTTAAAACAAGGACCAGATTTTCACTTCGAGATAAGCGGTTATTCGAGACAAGCGAAGTCGAGATAACGAGTCGACTGTATGACGTTTGTGTTTTCCTTATTGATTTCTTATCTGTCCTTCTTCTGGTGGCTTGGGAGGGTTGTGCTTCGTGATTTTGGCATTTCCTGTGTATCTTCATTCATATGTTTGGAATTGGCACAACAACAACTGGGGACTTTAGCTATCTTTATGCAGTCCTAACCTCGCCCTTAATTCTGATGCTGCTACAGACAACCCCTCTTTATACCGACACTCGATACAATGACATATTCGTTATAATGAAAATCTGACTGTTACGAAACCTTCGCTTAAAAGGTAACAATTAGTCAAACATTATGCAAGAATATTGTATTTAATTCTTTTAGTATATGTTTTAGATATTTGTTAGAATTTCCTCAGTGAGGGCTTCTCTCTCATCAGAGAAACATCATAGTAAAGCTCAAGTAAACCCAAACAATGCAATGAAATAAAGTAGAGGACTCAACCATAATTATATGAACATAGGCAATGCCTATAGGCGAGCTCGCAATGCACTATGGTTTGAAAAAAACAACATTTGCAGTTACAGTACAACTGGATAATATTAAAGCCAAAAATCGTCCTAAAATCAAAGTTCAAGACCCAAGCTATACCGTTAAAATTTTGGTACTGGATTCTGGTACCGGATTTTCCCAGTTAGTTCCGGCAAATACAAATAGATCTCCCACACTAAATAAGAACCCGACAAACTGCAAACAAAATGTTTATTTCCGGTTTGGTTTGACGGCATGTCCCAGCTAGCTTGTTACTTAAATCTATATAGGACCATTATCGGCCCGTCAGGTTTCATGACGGTCCGATAACGGTTCGATATTGATTTAAGTAGAATGCTAGCTGGGTACTGTACCGTATACCTTGCTCGCGCAGGCTTTCGCTATAATCTAAAGCCAGATAAAAAATATAACCACAGGTTGGACCACGACAGGCCCTACCACAGACATCAAAAGTCAGGCAAGAGTCTTCTGAAACGACCTGAGGAAAGAGGCATCATTCAGTCTGAGGCCTGACTTTCCGTCGTGCATTTGAAGAGCGAAGCAAAGTTGTCAATTAATATTTGATTAAAAACTATACATACTGTTTGTCTCATAATATCCATCTTCCAACGTATTTTTATAATGGCTGAAAATCTTTTAAACTGTTCAAAAACATTAGTATTACAAAACCTCCTTCCGAGTTTTAAAACCAAGTTACCGCCATTACGAAAACATGCCTATATAATTTTAACCCCCTTAAACCCCACTTTTATATAGTAAAACTGGGGTTTACAGGGGTATACATTATTTTTCTTATTTCTGCTCAAAAACAAAGATTGTGGGTACTCGTTAGAACCGCCTCGCAGACGCGGTTCTAACGAGTACCCACAATCTATGTTTTGAGCAGAAATATGAAAAATATCAGAGGTTTTTATCTGAATTTTTTCAGTTTTTGAAAGGTGAAATTTTCTACATATTTGCATAGGCATGTTTTCGTAATGAAAATCAGTTCGCTCGACGCCCTCAAAGCAGCGTTCGGAGTGACCGTCGGGGTCATTGACTGAATATCAAAATACTGAATCAATTTTACGGCTTTTATAAAAAGAAAGTAACTTGTAGTAACGTTTTTGGTGCAAAACATAGGACACATATGAAGAGAGGTACGAGCGAATTAAAACATATAAATGACCCAATTTATTTCCCACAAAGCAAAAATGTAAAACCATTAGCCAAGAGAAAGACACATTGCTGGATCTGGGCAGACATGGAGCGCAGAACGATGAAATAGTCCGCTTGAATGTTTTGTGTTAATGTCTTCAAGTAGCACAATTCCTTCAGGGGAAAGTCACTGTGGTTTTTAGGTGTATCTGTATCTTTTTAGGCTGGTAACTGTTGTTTTATGTTTACTGACTTCACCTGCCATATCCTATGAAGGTTAAAATGTGTGATTGTGAGCTGTGTAAATCCATTTCTATCGTGTGTGGTCTTGGTATCCGATCGTACTATACAATACTGATTCGCCTTTGGAGACTTTCAGAGTGATCCAGCCTCTATTGCAAACGCATCAACGATAGTTTAAATGTAAAAACGCTCGTGGAACGTTTCGTTTAAGTATACTTACCATGGATTTTGAAGTATGATTGCCTCTCAACAATCATTGTGATACCGATATTGTCTATTGCAATACTATAAAGTGTCACACGTTTAAAAACTGAACGTGAGTAATTTGATATTTATGTGTTCGCTTTGATGCACTGACTGAGTTGGGAGTCTTTGGCGATATGTCTTTGGTTTGGCCCGCCGTGGTTCAACTATTGGTTTTCATTTACTCTGGCATACAGTAGAACTAGCCATGAGTACTCGTCTTTGTTTATTATAGTGATTAATTTGATTTTTGTGTTTTCGCTTTGATGCATTGACTGAGTTGGGAGCTTTTATGCTAACAGAATTTTTATGTGTTTCTGTATTAAGAGTAGCATCGGGACCCAGGGTGAAGTTAGCTAGCTGTAAAAGTGCTTTAAACCCCACGGTGGTTTGCTCTACCAACAGTTGTAAGGCGGTGGTCCCGGTGTTAGTCTTACTCTTTGTTGCTTTGTGCTTTATTCTGCGAGGCGTTTTGTTGTATGTCTTTCCGTGTGTCGGTTCGGTTTGTGCTTGTTTCGATTGGTCGGTTTCCTCTTCCTCTTGGGGCCTGGGAAGGGCTGCGGTTTGTGATTGTGGCACTCCCTGGACTTTTCACTTACCTTTTATGCGAGCCGAATTTCGAATGCATTTCTGTATTAACAGTAGCATCAGAAAACACGATGAAGTTGGCTAGCCGTAAAAGTGCTTTAAACCCTCCCCTCCCGGTGATGTATTCTACTGTCCGTTCTAAGGCGGTGGTCATGGTGTTAGTCTTACTCTTTGTTGCTTTGTGATTTATTCTACGAGGGGATTTGTTTAAAGTCTTGCCTTGTGTTATTTTGTTCATGTATTTTTCAGTCCTTTTATTTACCTCGCTTGGAAAAGAGAGAGCTAATCTTAGTACTTTTTGTGCGTTTGCTTCGATTTGCGCTTATTTGGTTTTGTCCGTTTTCTCTTTCTCTTTTTATCTGTGATGGGTTGCGGCTTGTAATTGTGGCACTCTCTGGACATTTCCTTTACCTTTTTTTGTTTTGGCAATTTGTGATCTTAGTTTTGCTTTTAGTGGACCCTGTTTAGTATTGTGGTTGAGGGGAAGAAAGAGCTAGTCATTTGGTTTGAGGTATGCTATCTAGCATAGATTTTCTAACAATTCCATGCGGTGATATTGGTAGGCTTGGCATGCTATCTGACATAGTTTTTAACCCTTCAACGCGGTGACACAATGGTAGGCTTGGCCTGGTATCTGGCATAGTTTTTAATCCTCCCACGCGGTGACTTTGGTAGGTTTGGCATGCTATCTTACATAATTATTTTAACTCTTCCACGCGGTGACATTTATATTGCAAATTTAAGCTCTTGTACTGAACTTTCTAAATTGTTGATTTTTTGTCTTACTTCCATCAGAAAGCATACTAATAAATACTGCGACAAGATCTATGCAAGATCAAGTAGGAATCTGCTTTGGTCTATTAAAACTTCGAATGGAGTTTTGAATAAACTAAAATTCAGAAGTTTTTCATGCATTGTCTGTCTATGTATGATTTTTCCACGCTTTACACTACACTACCTCATAATCTTATAAAAGAAAAAAAATGATTTAACTGAATGGACATTTAATAGGGATGGTTCCCTTTATTTTGCATATAATGGCAGAAATTCTATTTTTTTTCACTTCCGAAAAGCATAAAAATTATACCTTATGGTCATGGCAGAAAGTGTGAGAAGATCTCACTTTTCTACTTGACAATACTTATATAAATTTCATACTAAGCTATTTAGACAAATTGTGGGTATTCCGATGGGTACGAATTGCGAACCGCTTGTGGATGACTTCAAAGGCGGTGGTCCTGGTGTTAATCTTACTCTTTGTTGCTTTGTTGTTTATTCTACGAGACGATTTGTTGTATGTCTTTCCGTGTGTCATTTTGTTCTTGTGTTTTTTAGTCCTTTTAGTATTGCGATTACCTCGCTTGGGGAAGAGAGAGCTAATCTTAGTGCTTTTCGTACGTTTGTTCGGTTTGTGCTTGTTTGGATTTGTCGGTTTCCTCTTCCTCTTGGGGTCTGGGAAGGGCTGCGGTTTGTGATTGTGGATCTCCCTGGACTTTTCTCTTACCTTTTTTTGTTCTTGTTCTGTTATGAAAGAGACTTCATGATGTCTCTTTCTGAAAACAAGCAATCTGAAGTTATTGAAGCTTTCAGCTCGACCTCTAGCTATTTGGACGATTTATTAAATACTGATAATAAGTGCTTCGATGATTTGATTAGTTAAATTATCCTTCCAAGCTTCAATTAAATAAAGCCAATATTTCTAAAACTAAAGCCCCGTATTTGGATTTGCGTTTGTCTATTTTAGATGAGTTTATTTATGAGGCAAACTTTATGATAAACGCGATGATTTTGATTTAGTAAATTTCCCTTACTTGAATGGGGATGTTCCTCGTCGAGCAGCCTACGGTGTTTATTGTTTATATCTCGCAACTTATTCGGTCCGTCAGAATGTCTAGTCATGTTTCTGACTTCAACACTCGAAATAAATTGTTAACTGCTAAACTTCTACAAAAACTCCGCAAAGCCTTTCTTAAATTTTCGATGTTGTTTCAAAATTCAGTGTTCGACTTAAATCGCTTCTGCAACAAGGCATATCTGAACCTGGATTTTATGGTGACATAGTATATAAATTTAGAAAAATATATGCTTGCAATGATTTTAACACTCAATCTCGTAAAATCATTCTATCATATATAAAGATTGGGTACAACATGAATGTAATACGACAGCCTGCATGCATGGTAGTTAACCCATCACAGTTAATAACTTTTGTTCCCTCTTTCGTTGCACGTCGGCGGGTCGGGCCTCAGATTCTTTGACGGCTACGGCCCAAAGACTTTTAAGTAAGTCGGTTGGTGCCTGATGCACTGGCTGGTCGGGCCCAACAGAGTCCTACTGTTGGTTTTCTTTTGCTTCAGCATTTCAGTTATTTCTTGCTGTCGAGTCCTCATCATTGCCTCATCTCTGTATTCGTTTCATTTTTATGTTCCCGGAGATGTTGCACTGATGAGTTAGGAACCCTTCACGTGGACTGAACAAATATTTCTTGTGTATACCACGGCAGAACTAAGGGCGAGGGTTGTGGTCACGTAAGGTCGATTTAAGCCCCACCCCACCCCCTTAGTAATATTTTAGTGACAGTTCCAAGGCTGTCCTTCTACTGTGGTTTACTATATTGTATGTCTTTGCATGTATGTCTTGGTGAATTCTTTATTCTGGATAGCCGTTTGGTCATTTTTTGGGAAGAAACTGTTCTTTTGGCTTTCTGCTTGTAGTGTTTTGATTGTTGTGCCATTACTTTAAGTGCGCCCTTCTTTTCCGTTGGTGTCTTGGAACGGATGTGTTAGGTAATTGTATAGATTCCTGATCATGACCTTCGTTTCTATTGGCATGCTATCTGACATATTTTAAGCCTTCCACGCGCTGACTTTGGTAGGCTATGTTCTGTGATTGCAGCTCTTCAGAACATCTTTTATACCAATGCTAGTATAAACTAGTAAAAGTACGTGTTATTAAACAAAACAACGAAATTACCGTTTTGACGCTTTTTAACTGAAAACATAACTGGCAACAAAATTTCAAATATTATCTCTATCGCATGTAGTAAAGAGAAACTAGTGGATTGTCCAACCAAGCTTTTATAGGAATACTGAAAAAAATGTTGGAGTATGATGGAGTATGATATCTATGGCTAGCATTGTCAGGAAAACCTTAACCGGTAGTATGTATTATTGAAAAAAAAATACATTGATAGTGTCCGTGGTTTAACTGCTCCTTTTATATTCGTAGTACTACTGTTTTGTTGTGTTGGGGATTACAGTTATTAGTGTATACTATACTCAGCGGCGCAACGAAATAAAGATTCCATCAAGATAAAAAAAAAACAAATTAGAAGACCGGATGTCCGCACACTTAGTCTACGGTTTTCCCTTAGACAAACTTGGCTTAAGTATGTTTTGTTAAATTTCTATTACATAGTAAAGTTGTAATAATGTTTGTCGCCGGGCTGGATTGCTCTTTTGTACTGGTCATTGCCCATTATGAAAGCAACCTTTAGAGTCCAAGACCTTGAGGGCCACGTCCCTGATTTAAGTGAGACAGGCACTGAATAAACTAATTTGGCACGTTTAATAAAAGTAAAAAAGGATTGCCTTTGGAAACAAAGAACACACAAAATCACGAAAATCGGGACTCGGTTTAATTGAGTCTCTTCACATGCAACACTATAGTTTGCGAGCCCCATCGCCCCCCGACCCCCACCCCCACGCTCCTCCCCTAGTGCCGGCTTAAACGGTTTTCGGTTTTCAAAATAACCAGAATGGGCTCAATGATCACAAAGAAATAAAATATAGCCTGCACTATAATGATGTACGGGAAGACTTTTACGCCGCCACACGGCACAATACCAGCTACAGCAGAGTAAAATAAAAGTAAAAAAAGGATTGCTAGTCTCATATGAAATATAAAATAAATCATTTCAACGGAGAGGCAGACCGCCTAAATTTATTTTTTAAAAATGAAAAGTATGAATGAGTCAAAGTGTGAGTGTTGATAAAATGAACACCAAAAGATGTTTAATGTTCATCTAAACAGCCAACGTCCGATTCCGTGGCCTTACCCTAAAGGTTCAGCGATACTTAATACAACGCTGTATCAACAATAATATACTAGCAGTGGAAATATTAATCAAATTCCTCCAAGTATTTAGATAATGTAAAAATATCGTGAACGCAGCACTTAAATATATTAAGAACGCGATCACTGATGGCGGTGCTGATGATGCGACTTTGGTCGCATCGAAAATTCGTAGAGCATTTTGGATTAAACGAGGTGTCCCACGATAAAAAAAATGTTTTATTTCTTTCTTTGATTTGTGTTCTTTTTTTTTAATTTCAACATGAAGCACTAATCACCAGAACAGATGGCGTGTACAAAATCCTGTACGGGATCATGTACTTGTTTATTCCACAAGGTGAACGCGGTCCAGGTGAAGTTAAACGCACTGGATGGTGATTTTTCAGTTTGCTATGTACATCATGTATATGACCCAGGCAGGTGTTTCCATGGCCATACGATGTAAGATATTCTGTATGCTAGGCACTTTGTGGTAGTATCCTTAGATTTTTTCACAAAGTCTGGACTTCTTGGTATTCTAAAATTGAAGTCAAATTCGATATTAGGTTTTCAATGCCAAACAGTATCCCTTCATCTGCTTCGTTTTCAGACGTAACGGATGAACGTGCTGATGCATGCGCAAAGTCAATTAAACGAACATCTACGTTAGTACATCTGTAGTTATTTTCTGCACTTGGCCCTTCCATTGCCTGACTAGAATAGTTTTCCTCCACTAATGATATGTCTCTGACACCATCATACATCAACAAAAGCGAACACGAGAAGAAATAAAATGTTTTCTGTGTCTCCAAAAGCTTTTTCAATCGTTCTAGCTTCTCAATAACAAGTTTAATAGCATCTGTACGTAAACAATCGCCATTAGTGAAGAACAGCGCCAATTCGTCATGGACACCCTCAACACTCAGGTTCCTTCCATGATACTTGTTATGTACAATGTATGATTCTGTTGCCGCCTGATATACCTGTAAGAGATAACGTTAACTTTTATTTTGTATCTCAGGGATACATGTACTACTAAAAGTGTATGAAAATATTGCAATTTTAATACGCTATGACAAAGCCCGTACATATCTACAAAGCTCTTGCATAAACAAGTGTCACGTACAGTGCTGCGCTAAAATGAGCGAAAAGTTCTATATTATTTTCCTATTAGTGACCCCATTCTGATAAACTGGAAAATTTACGTCCGTTTAAATCAGTCCAAGAGGGTGTGTATTGCCCTGCAAACTGAATTAATGCCATATAAAAAGTCACAATAAAACCGAGATTCTGATTTCCATTCTTTTTATAAGTTTTCTATCGCCAAGGACAAGCTTTATACTTATATTTGACTTCACGATAGCTTGTATCAGACGTAAAAAGTTTCCCCGTACTTCATCATAGTGCTGTTAGTCTTAAATTCTTATGATCATTGAGCCTATGTTAAGGCTGGCACGATTAATCAGATAATCGATTAATTGATCGATAAATTCCACAAAAATGACCATCATTACAGACTTGCTAATAATCGATCATTTAATTTCTGTGTTTGTTACTTTTTACCGTATTTACCCTTAGTATTCAGAACCTCAACTCCTTACCATACTTTATCTAAAATTTGAACAAGTCCAATTTTCTACCCACTGTTGTGTCTAAAATAGCTGGGTGAGTGGCAAACAGTGTAGATCCTGATGAGACGCCGCGTTTGCGGCGTCTCATCTGGGTCTATACTGTTTGCTCAGGCCTGTCTGACAAAATACATACAATAAAGTATAACATATGATAGAGTCATGCTCAAATAGGTAAAATTATGATCAAATCTTCAGCGATTACTAATCTATTATCAAAATGGCAGGACTGATAATCGATTATCTTTTCAGCTCTGATAAGCCAGCCTTAGCCTATATGGTGTCTTGAAAAATCAAGTTCTGCTTAAGCTGGTACTAGAGGTCGTATGAAAGTCTACAGACACATATCAGCTGTCATACGACGAATACCAATGAAAATGTAAGTCGAGAAGTCGAGTTTCGTTCGTTTTCGTGTAATTAAGCTTCTTAATTTTATTTAAACGAACCACCATGCGGCGCTCAAGCGGTTATATTGAGCCTTCGGGGAAATTGGCGGCTCTTCTGCGCCCCTCTGTCTGGTGCAAGCGCGCGTGCGATCATGACGTTCTGATTAGTGAATTTTCTTTGTATTTTGTTTCGTTCAAAAAAAATGTGAAATAAGCAAACACGATTGTGGATATATAATTCTGCAGACATGGCTGGCGAGTCAGACGTCGGTGCGGAAGGGACGGAGGACACATTTAATTTCGATGAATGGGCAAATAACATTGGCCTTAAACGCCCAGCAACACAAACGCTAAGAAATGAGGATTTAACATCTAAAGAAACGCTCATTCTTTTGGAGCAAAAAGACATGAAGGAATTAGGATTATCAATGGGAACAATCAAACTTATTCTTAAACAGATTGATCAATGGAAGAATGTGAAGGACACTGAACCCGTTTCAACAGAAAGTGTTGACCCTGTTGTTGAAGACAACACAGACATTCTTGATGGGGCAGGTAAGACGTTTGACGTTTTATTCAGCGATTCACCGCCCCCTTCTGGGAAAGAGAAATCTGAACTGTTTGGCCAAATGGACCCCCGTTCTATTCTGACACTTAAGTCCCAAACAAATAAGGCTGTCCACATAACACAGTTTCTCACAGAGAAATGTAAGCGCCGACGCCAAAACAAACGTAAGGAATTTGTTCTAAAAGCTGGCACTGTAAACTCTGAAACACTTGTGCTGAAGACCGACGACGAACACCCTTACCTGGGAATTTACATGGAAGAATGGGGCGCTGCTAATATGCGCCTTTTAAACCACCTGCTCGCTTCAAAAAAGCTTCGAAGAGAAGACATTGAGTTCTATCTGGCATACACGACTAAAATATTCCAATTTGCTGAGAAATATGAATGGAATTCCGTCTTAAATTACGACCACGCGTATAGAGAGCTACAGGCGGAACATCAGTTCCAGTGGGGCACTTTTTCCCCTAGCATGGAGATTCAGCTGCTGGTTCCCAAACGTAGCCAGCAAACACAGAAACCCCCACAGCAAACTGCAGTTAACGTGGAAGATTGCAGAATCTTCAAAGCCAAAGGAACATGCCCTTTCGGTACCTCATGCAGGTACCGCCACCCCAAAGCTAAACCATCAACTGACAACAGCTCGGATCCCGCGGGGCCAAAAAACATGTAAACACCCGGTCTACAGCCCTTAACTATACAGCATGGGAAAATGAGCTTCCCCAGGACTATGAGCATCGCAATTTTTTATTAACTGGAATCAAAAACGGTTATCACATTGTTGACCCGGAAAACATAACAAAATATGTGGAAGTGGACAATTATCGTTCCGCAACTGCCGAACATTCGCGCGCGCAGGTAGAGAAGCAAATCTTTACCGAACTTGAAAATGGACGTTATAGAATTTCCAGTGAAAGGTCAAATATTGTGTCAGCCATAGGCGCGATTCCCAAGAAAAATTCTTCAGATGTCAGATTGATTCACGATGCTTCCAGACCTGCAGGTAACGCTCTTAATGACTATGCTACAACCAATCATTTTAAGTATCAATCGATCCAGGATGCAGTGGACCTAGTGACCCCTGGATGTTATTTCGCCAAATTGGACTTAGCTAATGCCTATCGCTGTGTTAAAGTTCACACATCAAATTTCAAAGCAACTGGCTTAAAATGGCGCTTCACAGGTGATAAACATTACACATACTTGATTGACGAACGTCTCCCATTTGGAGCGGCCCGGTCCCCAGAGATTTTCAACAGAATAACACAAGCTGTCCGGGAAATAATGAAGCGCAAAGGTTATGACACTATTATCGCATTTCTGGACGATTTTCTGGTGATAGGCAGGTCTTACGGTGAATGTTTACAAACGTTGAATGTTATTGCGTTTACTAAGACATTTAGGGTTCCAGATAAACTATAAAAAGATCGAAGGGCCCACCCGCGAAATAACGTTTCTTGGCATTGTGTTGAACTCTATTACAATGAACTTGTCCATCCCTGAAGAAAAGCTTCGAGATGTGGAATCTACAATGAAATCATTTCTTACCTCCCAAAAAGTTAACAAGCGTAAAATTCAAAGTCTGGTTGGTAAGTTAAATTGGATTACACAGTGCATATATGGGGGACGTTTTCACATGCGTAGACTTATAGACAGATGCAACACATTAAAGAAACCCTGGCATAGAACCCATCTTACTATAGAAATGAGAAAGGACATATTATGGTGGCTTAGTTTTATGCGCAGTTTTAACGGAACTGTGCCCATGCTTGACTGTAGACCGGCAACTCCAGTTAGTATTGACTCGTGCAAAAAGGCTGCTGGAGCTTTCTTTCATGGTGACTTTATTCATACACAATGGAAACAAGACATATCTCTTCTTCCCATTAATTACCTGGAGGTGCTAGCTTTGAAGCCGGCCGTATTACGTTGGGCTCCGCTGTGGGCAAATAAAAAAGTGTTCGTCCACTCTGACTCACAAGCAGCGTGTAGTATTATTAATCGGGGCTCAAGTAAGAATCCGCTGGTCATGGACTCTTTACGGCGGGTGTTCTATCTATCAGCTGTGTTTAACTTTAGACTTAAGGCTATATGCTATAAAGGAAGTTATAATTGTTTAGCCGACTGCGCCAGCCGTCTTCATGAGCCGGGAAAATTACATGCGCTATATCAAAATATGTCTAACTTAGGATATTTTTAACTTCCAGGAATTCCATGTACAAGTGAGCGAGACTTAGACGATGATACAAATTTCTACTTGAACCACGCCTTCTCGGACAATACAAAGAGAGCGTATAGGACTCACAGACAATCATATATGGATTTTTGCACGCAGTTTGGTTATAACCCCGTCCCAGCTGACACTACCACCCTATGTAGATATGTGTGTTTTCTTGCCAAGAAATTAAAGTACAACTCATTAAAACAGTATTTAAACTATGTACGCCTACTTCACAGTGAATGTGGTTTTCCAAATCCGCTGGAAAATAACTTCAAACTCTCTCAGACCTTAAAAGGTATTCGTAGATGTTTTGGTGATGCAGTAACGCAAAAAATTCCAGTGACTCCTGACATGTTGAAAGAAATTCTGCAAAAATTGGATTTAACAAAATGTTTCGATGCGGCAGTGTGGGCTACATGCCTTACTATGTTTTATGGACTCCTGAGACGCAGTAATGTCATGGTACCTTCTCATGCAAAGTTTGATGGATCTAAACACTTACGCAGACAGGATATTTTATTTTTCCCATGGGGCATCTTAATTCACATACGCTGGAGCAAGGTGATTCAATATAAATCAAGAACTTTTGATGTCCCTTTGCCCCGCCTCCCCGACAATATTTTATGCCCTGTGAAGGCACTGTGTAATTATCTTCGTCTGTCTAGCGGCGCTCCAGCTTCTGGACCCGCCTTCATCTGCAGATCAAATTTTGAGTGAAAGGTTATTTCTGCCGAACTTTTTATCAGACGTGTACGTGAATGCTTAACGTCATGCAATCCCTCTGAAATCGGGTGTCATAGTTTTAGGCGTGGCTGTACTTCCCTTTGCCATGCTGCCGGTTTCAATGATATGTCAATCAAATTAATGGGTGACTGGGCCTCAAATTGCTTTACCTCCTATATAGACAATAGTGTTAAAACCCGCTTGAAGCTCACCCGTCAGTTACAGAAACTTGTCTAAATGTTTTTACTACTCATACTACCCCTACAGTTTGGATGTTTGGACGATATACTTTACGTCAAAAAATTTACTGCTAAGACATTTGTGCATGATTCAGTATGATTCAGTATTATTTACATATAAAATGTATATGATTGTCGCGCTTTCAATTTGCCTATGTTAGTATTGGAGTTTTGTAGTTAGCATATTAAAGCTCCCAGTTTCCCCCTACTTTGTCTTGGTGTTTTGTTTAAGTGTAATTAAGCTTCTTAATTTTATTTAAACGAACCACCATGCGGCGCTCAAGCGGTTATATTGAGCCTTCGGGGAAATTTTCGCATCCGTTGTTTCGTACAGAAATCTTTATATACAGATGACTCTCGATATCTCGAACTCGCTTATCTCGAATAACCGCTTATCTCGAAGTGAAAATTTGTTCCCTGCCTAAACACGAAAATCTAACAACATGTAAAAATATTGTGGAAAAGAGGTGAAAGCAATTTCTCCTCTTTTCCACAATATTTTCAATATATCTCTAACTTCAAGAGTCCAATGACACATATATTTGTTAAATGTGGTTAATCGAATTAGTTTTTCCTCAATCCTGCAAATCTGATATGTCGAAGTACGGATATCTCGAAGTATTTCAGAGAGTCCCTTGGAATTCGAGATAACGAGAGTCGACTGTATTTTATTTGTAATGATCTTTACTGTGCCTTTGGTTTAGTTCGCACTCTTCAACAACCAAGGAATTGACACGAATGATAGGGATGTGTCGTAGATCAACTTTTCTTAAACTTTGCATTTTGTTTGTAAGATAAGAGTACAAACTATGTTGAGAATGTCCCTAGCTTGTAAACAGGAACATGTGCAAAGGTTCAGAACCACAAGCAGACAGATTTACAAATTGAATTTTATATGTGGGTCCTTGATGAAACCCGAATGTCCGAAAATATCTAGTCGGACACAGTAAACTTCTACACATCGGTTATATGTATCAGTGAATGTGTCCATTGCTGTCAATGGTCATTTCTTTGGTATTATTTATCTATACTACAGCTGGTATAAGTGCGCGTAATGGTCTTAAAACGTCTCACTGTACTTGGCTATATTGCATTTCACTTTTGCTAGTTATTTATAATCATTAACCCATTTATGCCGAATGAACTCTTCTACCTGAGGCCTTTTAGACAGGTCCATTTCTAATTAAAGGGGTGTCTGGTTGGTCTAGACTATTTGCCAACGCCAGGCATAAATGGGTTAATCCTATTCCTTAAGATAGTTCTGAAATATATGAGGGTCCCTGACATGGCTAATTGGACGAAATGATCTAGTCTGGACAAGAAAACATCGAAACTTTAGTAATTTTTAATTTCGTGTCTGTGTCCATTGCTCTATAGGTCATTAGAATACATTTACCTTCACCTTAGCAGGTGTAAGTGTCGTATTGCGGCCGCCAAACGTATCCCCATACTTAAATATAGTGTAGTTTATATTTATGGTCCTTTGGTGTCACTGAACCTATTCCGGGCTTTTTTGAAAATATATATAAGGGTCACTGATGAGGCAAATTGTCCGATACTACCCAGAATGTCCCAATTTGTTTTAATATTTCAATTTTATGTATCTGTTTATTTGCTTTCCTGAGCCATTGTTGCATAATCATGTCACCTAACAAGTTGTTGAAATGTCGTAAATTGCACTTGGAATGAAAGCTCATTAAGACATTTCATATTTATAGCTCCATCAAAACACAAAAAAAAACTTTACACAAGAACACATTATAGTTTATTCATAATGACAGTGTGAAAAGCGGTTGAGCTCATATTTGATTTGATACACGGGCGTTCCGAATTTACCTAAAGCAGCGGCCTTTCAATACATTGAACAAAAATAAAGGTTTCTGTATCTTGCAGATTGGCCTCGGTGGCTCAGTTGGATGCGCCGTCCGACTGGAGACCAGGAGGTCGCGGGTTCAACCCCGCCGAGGTCGGCAACATTCTTTCGTGGAGATTCATCATGAAATATTTTCTACGGTCATTCTCTCCCTTCCGCTGATTCAAGAAGGGCAGTTGTGAGTTTCTGGCGAAAGAATGTGCACAATCCTGGTTAACCGCTTAGAGGACTAAGCCTGCCCAGTAAACGTGTGGTTAGGTAAACTGACCGCGCTCGACACGACCCCATTGGGTTGACTGGGCCGTAAAACCTCAACACAAACAAATCTTGCAGATTGGTGTTATCTTCTATTATGTACATAAGACAATAGTGTCGCAGTTGAATGAACCGACGTCCAAAAGAAACTGTTGTGACTAGTTTCTCTGATGCCAGCATGTAGATCGACTACATAACGGTAATATCTATGTGCAGAACTCAAATATGAATATCCATCACGAAAACATGCCTAATAGTATATAATTTTGACCCCCTTAAACCCCACTTTTATATAGTAAAACTGGGGTTTACAGGGGTATATATTACTTTTCTTATTTCTGCTCAAAACATAGATTGTGGGTTCTCATTAGAACCGCCTCACCGAGGCGGTTCTAATGAGTACCCATAATCTATGTTTTGAGCAAAAATATGAAAAATATCAAGTTTTTTGTCTGAAAACTTTCAGTTTTTGGTGGTAAAATTTTCAGTATATTTGAATAGGCGTGTTTTTTATAATGGTTTTCTGTTGCTTAACGCTACACAAACCTGTGTGCCGCATATCCGGAAGCCTAGTGATGATGATGTGCTGTTCGCGCACCTCTCCTCAAGTAACTTCCGCTTTTCAGAAGTAGAATCATCACCATATTGCCGTCGTCCCATCTTCAAGTCCAACATACAAGGTTTCCTATACTTGCGAACTAAGTTTTCCAGCATAATGAATTCTTCACTGTTAAGGATGATAACCATATGCATATTACATTTACATGGTAGTGAAGGTCATAAATTTGAGCTATGCTAAAGTGGCTTGTTTATCCATCACGAAAACACGCCTATATAATTTTGACCCCCTTAAACCCCACTTTTATATAGCGAAACTGGGGTTTACAGGGGTATACATTATTTTTCTTATTTCTGCTCAAAACATAGATTGTGGGTACTCTTTAGAACCGCCTCGGCGAGGCGGTTCTAACGAGTACCCACAATCTGTGTTTTTGAGCAGACATAAGAAAAATAGGCGGAGGCGGTTCTAACGAATACCCACAATCTATGTTTTGAGCAGAAATATGAAAAATATTTGAATTTTTTGTCTGAAAATTTTCAATTTTTCGGTGATTAACTTTTCAGTATATTTGAATAGGCAGGTTTTCGTAATGCGAAGGTCTGATCATTTTGTGAGAAGCTCATTCAATAAACACAAACTGTCTTTACGGCTACCTTTATATTTACAATATTACGCGAGACGAACATGTATGTAATAAAGTCGAATAGTTTAGGTCACATATTCAACAAATGGAAAGTGTAGTTGCTTCACGGTACAGAGAAAAACGCACACAGTTAAAAGCATGCTTTACTTATAGCTGGGAGATGCGTGCACTCAATTCACTAGTTCTGGACGATGTTTTTTTTTATTCAGTCAGCAATATCTAGTCAATAGGATAAACAGACGTATTTATAGTAGATCACATCTGTGTAGGTATATATTCCGGTATGTTTTATGCATCGAACGGCACCTTCAGTTTCGATGCACGTTTCCAAATAAATAATGAATCTATCTGCATAAAGATGCGCATCATTACAACACAATAATTGAAACACATCAAGGAAACGTGCCTATATAATTTTGACCTCCTTAAACCCCATTTTTATATAGTAAAACTGGGGTTTACAGGGGTATACATTATTTTTCATATTTCTGCTCAAAACATAGATTGTGGGTATTTGTTAGAACCGCCTCGGCGAGGCGGTTCTAACGAGTACCCACAATCTGTGTTTTTGAGCAGACATAAGAAAAAAATTAGAATTTTTATCTGCTTTTTTTTCATATTTTGCTGGTAAATTTTCCAATATATTTGAATAGGCTTGTTTTCGTAATGATTGAAACAAAACTGACCCGTTTTCGTCAGAAGCCTTGTCTCGGTTACATGTATCTCAATGCTTATATTTTGTGTAATTTTCCTTTTTTACAATATAAAAGGGTCCAGAGCCCGAAATCTTTCTACCGCCATGTTTACACTAAGTAGACGGTATAACCAATTGCGTGTATCGCAGCAAAGGCTGAGCGGTCTATATTTGCTATCAGTTAGTTTTGCTATTCTCTATGTTGTATTTCCACTGTCACAAATACATTACGAAAACACGCCTATTCAAATATATTGAAAATTTCACCACCAAAAACTGAAAGTTATCAGATAAAAAAATCCGATATTTTTTTCATTTTTCTGCTCAAAACCATAGATTGTGGGTACTCATTAGAACCACCCCGCCGAGACGGTTCTTACGAGTACCCACAATTTATGGTATTGAGCAGAAAAAAGGAAAATAATGTATAACCCTGTAAACCCCAGTTTTACTATATAAAAGAGGAGTTTAAGGGGGTCAAAATTATATAGGTATGTTTTCGTGATGATCTATCCTGTCAGCAAACAAGTATAACATATCTGACACTGTCGGTATCCCAGTATAACAGTATTTGTCGCATGCATGTAATACAAGACTCCAGAGAAGAGAATTCAATCAAAAAGCTGATATCTGTTCTTACGATTTATCAAAAACATATGTCGTGGGTATTCATAAGAAGCGCCTCATGGAGACTTTTCTTATGAGTACCCAACAGAACATTACGAAAACACGCCTATTCAAATACACTGAAAATTTTACCACCAAAAAATGGCAATTTTTCAGATAAAAAATTCTGGTATTTTTCACATTTCTGCTCAAAACATAGATTGTGGGTACTCGTTAGAACCGCCTCGTCGAGGCGGTTCTAACGAGTACCCACAATCTATGTTTTAAGCAGAAATAACAAAACTTATGTATAACCCTGTAAACCCCAGTTTTACTATATTAAAGGGGGGTTTAAGGCGGTCAAAATTATATAGGTATGTTTTCGTGAAGAAATGCTTTTACGGAGAAAACAGAAAAAAAATACTTACGTGGTACCTCCTCTTATATTGAACTATGTAATAGCTATAGAAAAAGGATACTTTGTGGTTTATTATTCGCCCAAAATCCGTATCGACTAATTTGTCTCTCGATACATTGTATGCTCCACACTTCCAGGACGTAATCGTCTCTACAATGGATATGATTCATAAACATAATATATGGGCCAGTGCAAGACAAAACCTACAATAAGACCTGTGTAGCCGGCAAAGACTCGGATCAGCCTATACATGCATCCAGTATGCGCAGGCTGATCTGAGTCTTCGCTGGTCGCATTAGTGTCATTGTAGGTTATGTTGTGCGCTCGCTCATATACCAAAAAAATGTAGACTGGCATTCAGTAGACTGGTTACAAAAAGCTAAACAGAAAGACACGTAAGATGTCTACCTTCACAATGGTGGAAAATCTACCAAGGATCCCCTAAAATAAGACACTGGTGGTATTACCAATCGTCAAAACAAAACGTGTTCCCAGAGTTTATATTTTTCTGTCACAACCATATTATTTTAAACAGGTATACCAGATGAGGTGTGCAACTGTTTCTCAGCTACTTTCGATATATTCTATATGGGTCACATCGTGTGAAACCTCTTTGGATATATGTGACCTCAAAATGTTCGACCAAGCCTGAAAGAGACTACAGTCTCGCAAAGCTCCTACAATTTATTTTACCCTGTAGTTTTTCGGATCAGTCCTTTTCTTGTTTTTTTTTTTTTTTTTTTTTTTTTGTTCGTTTTTGTTTTGTTTTGTTTTTTTTTTTAAGCAAAAAATAATATGTTGATATTCTGCATATTACTCCATGAAAACATTACGTAAAGGTTACTTATCATGAACATGTAGAAGCGCCTCGCTGAGTTGCTTCTAATGAGTACCCAAAACAAATGCATTCCTTGAGAAATAAGAAAACGTAAATGTGCGATACCCCAATTAGCTAAAGCTATCAGACTTTGAACCATCACGAAAACATACCTATATAATTTTGACCCCCTTAAACCCCACTTTTACATAGTAAAACTGGGGTTTACAGGGGTATACATTATTTTTCTTATTTCTATTCGAAACATAGAATGTGGGTACTCGTTAGAACCACCTCGGCGAGGCGGTTCTAACGAGTACCCACAATCTATGGTTTTGAGCAGAAATATGAAAAAAATAAAGAATTTTTATCTGAAAACATTCAGTTTTTGGGGGTGAAATTTTCAATATACATGTATTTGAATAGGCATATTTTCGTTATGTATGCAAGTTCAGACACAACTGCAAATGCCTATACACATGTCTGTGCAATCTACGTTGGAATGTGCTCAAAAACTTAGGTTTTGACGTGTGCAAGCAGCAGCAAACAAACGCGTGCGCTATCAAATAAACGAAAAATGTTGACTCAATTTGTGCTCTATGTGGATCAGACTCGGCTCCAACATGAAAACATGCCTATATAATTTTGACCCCCTTAAACCCCACTTTAATATAGTAAATTGGGGTTTACAGGGCTATACATTATTTTTCTTATTTCTGCTCAGAAACATAGATTGTGGGTACTCGTTAGAACCGCCTCGCAGAGGCAGTTCTAACGAGTACCCACAATCTATGTTTTGAGCAGGTATATGAAAAATATCAGAATTTTATACCTGAAAATTTTCCTTTTTTTGGTTGAAAGTTTTTCAATATTTTTGAATAGGCGTGTTTTCATAATGCCAAAGTAATAGGCAGAATCACAGCACATGCAGTTCATACCGTATTTTCCTGGGTACAGACATATATATCTGATTAGACTGCGTTGACGCAGTTCGCAAATGAGCGCAACTTAGTATCATATTGTCGCAAAACATCAGGGTGGGGTGGGGTATTTCCTTTCACAGCGTCTTTTATTACCTTTTTTCTGTTGTATTTTCTGTTGTATTGCACTTCAAGTTTTTTTGACCAGGTGTAGTAAGGGAATTAGCTGCCTGATGTTTTCTCTTTCTGTTCCTTTTGTATGACGGTTGTACCACATTTGGTGGATCAAACGTCACTAATCCTCGCTCCACAGCGACGTTACGTGGCAAGCACGCGAGAAGAGACTTCTTAGGGGAAACCATGTCGCACTTTACATCCACTTCACCTGAAGTAAAGACAATATCAGACGGGTAAAAAGTGTCTTTGATTCATGTGTGATTGGTTAATGGCCAAAATGAATTGTGTTACATTCATGTATAGAAGAAATAAAATGCGCAAACATATTGCGTTAACATACCTTTGTAAAATGCTTACTTCTGAGCCATAGTTACTACAAGTTTTTCGTCTTTTTTTATTGCGCTACCTTTGTAAAATGCTTACTTCTGAGCCATAGCTACTACAAGTTTTTGTCTTTTTTTCTCAACCGACTATTTTCATATTTTTCTCATTATATGAGGCGCTTCTAATGAGTATCCACCACATGTGTTTTCTGGGGAAATAACAAAGATTTTAATCTTGACAACCCTCTTATCTAGAACTGTGTACATTGTGACATTTCTGTCCATTTAATAGAGTCAATGAAGGATATGTTGGTTGCTAAGCAGATTGTCCGAGTTATGCTAGAAGTACCAATCATAATAAAAAGACTGCAACATACTGAATGACCGTCTAATAGTGTAGAACCGTACATACTCCTATCATCATAACGAAAACACAAATATTTCAAATATAGTGAAAATTTCACCTTTTTCAGATAAAATTCTGATATTTTTCATATTTCTGCTCAAAACATAGGTTATGGGGAATCGTTAGAACTGCCTCGGCGAGGCGGTTCTAACGAAGACCCACAATCAATGTTTTTGAGCAGAAATACGTAAAATAATGTATACCCTTGTGAACCCAAGCTTTACTGTATAAAAATGGGGTTTAAAGGGGTCAAAATTATATAGGTATGTTTTCGTGATGTACGTATACATCACTGGGGAACATGGCGGTACGGATTACATAGATTCGTTAAAGTAATGACATAATACGAGCGAAAGAGTACCAATATTCTTGGTACCTTCTATCGTATTTACCTAAAGTATTGGGACGCCTTACAAACTATCTTTATTGTCCTAAATTCTGAAATAGTCCATTCTACTACTTGTTGATGTGTCTAAAATATTGCTGTGTGTACATGTATATCAAACAGTGTACACCTTGGATATTGTCATTTTGAATATTTAACCCATTTAACCTAGCGCCCCATAAAATGGCGTCTGATCAGGGTCTACACTGTTTGCATTAAATGCAGGAGTTTCTATAAAACATGATCATAACAAAAACTAACCAGATACCCCTAATATAGAAAATAGACTTGTCCGAACAGTGAAGGTAGAAGAGACTATTCGGCATAAATGGGTAAATGATGCTTCGTGACGTCATAAAGCCTTAATCAAATACACAAAACCTAAATGAATAAGAGTTGCAACAACATTGAACCTCTTCATTTTCATATGAGTCAGTGCATGACAAAACCTATAAATACATGTAACATGTGTGCCCAACGAAGACAAGAACTTGTTAATAGAGTAACTCCGGTGTTTCAGCCATCCTTAAATGTTTTTCTTTTTGGCAGTCAGGAACTCTCTGACTCTGATAACAGACAGATTTTCCTCGCCGTACAGAAGTTCCTGACGAAATCAAAACGTTTTGAAATGATAAATAATTAATCTATGGTAAGTAAAACTATTGAAAAGTCGCTTCTATTAGTTTAATAAAATTTCTATTAATTAGCAAAGTCGTCTAAAATTAAAATGTTCTTTAATCTCAATTTGTATCATCTCTTAAGGAATCGAATAAATCTTCTTGTGGTCGAGAAATAAATGTTACATAAACCTAGCCTGACGATAAACTAATTTATTGTTCATTATTTTACTTATCCGACTCATATGTGCGAAACGTATTTCCACATCCCCGTGGAGCAGCCATTGGTTGAAAAGATGTACCTTCACGATTGTTCTATCTGAAATTCACTCTGTCCTTTTTATCACTGTTAGTTTGTTCTATTTCAAGTCACATGTTGTATTTTGTACATTCATATTTGCAAAAAAATGGGAGACGGACTTCATAAGTCAGTTGACTTTCTTCCGAATCCCATTGTATAATATTGTAATGTAGTAAACACATGTCTTGTATATGTTCAAATATGTTAATATTATACATGAAATAAATGTTTAAACTAACGAAGACTCAGATCAGCCTGGGCATCCGCCCAGTCAGATTAGGCTTCGCTGTTCGCCTGACAAAAGCTTGGATCATTAGCTACCTATTATGTGCACAGCGAGGACTCTGATCAAACTGGGCGGACGCCCAGGTTTATCTTGGTGGTTTTGTCATGCGCTGGTTCATATATTTTCTTCTCTAGGCACTTATGGATTTGCTTGAAAACAACACATCACGAAAACATACCTATACAATGTTGACCCCTTAAACCCCACTTTTATATAGTAAAACTGGGGTTTACAGGGGTCTGCATTATTTTTCTTATTTTTGCTAAAAACAAAGATTGTGGGTACTCGTTAGAACCGCCTCGCCGAGGCGGTTCTAACGAGTACCTACAATCTATGTTTTGAGCAAAAACATGAAAAATATCAGATTTTTTTTTTTATCTGAGAATTTTCATTTTTTTTTTTTATGGTAAAATTCTAAATGTATTTGAATAGGCGTGTTTTCGTAATGTTAATTTGTATCAAAAAGACGATTTTTTTTTAAGATTCTGAAATTTTTAGAACCTCATTAAATATTCAAAATGGTGGCGCCCTTGATAATGGTGCTGACATCTTTAAATGTCTCACTATCCTAGCTTTTATTTGAATTTTGATCAAATTTACATCAAAATGCATGATTTATCAAGATTGTTCGCTTCATATACATTCTTCATCAACTGCGTTTTTCCCTTTAACTGACCTGCAGTTGTGTCTCCACAATTTATAACAATAATCTCGTATAACTGGAGCATTAAAAACCTGGGCCCAGTTGTTCAAAACTAACGACATCGTTAGTTACGATTCGTTAAAATTTGCATCGAGCGATACGCAAATATGCTGAAAATTTTTTTCAGCAAAAAATATCAGAATATTGTATATTGAATCCGCTAAAACAGTTAACGAAATGACACATAACGAGCTCGTTAAGCTAACGACGCTTTGAACAACTGGGCCCTGGTCAAACTACTCATAATTAAAGCCATCATAGCCGCGGTCAATAGTCAAGGGTGTTAATCCGTTACTCATAGGAGCCGCGACGTCAGTAAACTTACCTTCGAACATGTGCGCTCAGCGAAGATTCAGCTCAGCCTGCTCATTTGCACAGTCTCGTCAGAACCTCAACTTGGCGCATTTGGGATAGCCAAAGATTAATAGTTTCTTCATGCGGACAACGGAGACTCTGATCAGACTGCACGGATGCGCAGGCTGATTTGTGTCTTCTTTGGGCGCATTTGTCGAAAGGTACGTTTTCTTACGTCGGGCTCATCGTGTGGTCAGCAAGCTTCCTCATTCGGCTTACGTCGTACGATTCCGGTCGGGGCTTTTACCAATGGTCACGGAATCATACGAGGTTTTCTGATTGCAGTCTCTCTGTCAGTGATTTTTAAATACTCGGAACCACCTCTTGTATACGGGACTAACTGTCAGTAGACTGCTCCACATGACCTCGTAGAACGTCAATCTTTACGATAGTAAATTTGTCGAACTGTGAAGCAGTCTAAACTGTCAGATACTTACCCAAAAACCTTGGCGTAAATTCTTTCATTTCATCCGGCTCATTCTCATAAAACCAAACTTCTTTGGATTCAAATGGTTTACAAACAACAGAACTATTTAACTCTAACACACAAGTGTGACCACCGACTTGGTGAGCAAAGGGATGTAACTCCACAAGAACATAATCGTCGTCGGCTGACATTTTCACTTCTTCCTACAAAAAGACAGCCAAATTTAGTAAATCAAACGGCGTCTTATCAGGGTCTACACTGTTTGCCACTCATTCATTACTATTTTAGGCAAATCAAAAGGAGGTAAAATTGACTATTTCAAATTCCGGGATCAGTATTGTAGGAAGTCAAGGTGTCCCAATACTAAGCCCAGTGGGCACACAACGTTAAAATGACGTCGTATCAACGTCGATGCGACGTGATCACGTCGCATCGACGTTGATACGACGTCATGTTGATGTTGTGTGTCTGCTGGGAAGGTTAATACGATAACGCTTCAGCCAAACTAAATAAAGGGCATTATTGTTTGAATCTGCTATATATTCCTTCAATTTCAACTCCGTTTATCTCCAACTATTGTTAAATTGAACAAATATTATGGCCCCTTGATGTCTGAGCTAATGAGAGTTGACTGTATTTCATAAATTATTACGTTGGGTGATCACGTGTGATTTACATGACAGAGTTCAAGCCATAATTGCGCGGATTTCAGACCACACGGGTAAGCATAAAACACAAGCAGTGAACAGCAAGGGCTCGAACACCTTTGGGAACAATGGAAATTTTTTCTAGATATGGATAATTCGAAATACCAAGGATTAATTATAACGTCTGCATGTCAGGAGGCAAACAGGGATAATTTAGGAAGATCTTTTCAATATTCTAGGAAATAGTTGTATGTTAAGTGCACATTAGAGTCGTCTTGTTGATGTGATTCTAGTGAGTATATACAACATACATTTTTTTTCATGAGAAAATAAGAAAAATTCCCTAATATATCCCTAAACATTTGTTTTAATGAGCTATCAAAGGAATATCTTAGTATTATGAAAACACGCCTATCCAAGTATATAGAAAATTTCACCTCCAAAAACTTTAAATTATCAGATAAGAAGCTCTGATATTTTTCATAGTTCTGCTCAAAATATAGAATGTGGGTACTCGTTAGAGCCGCCTCGGCGAGGCGGTTCTAACGAGTACCCACAATCTATGTTTTTGAGCAGAAATAAGAAAAATAATGTATACCCCTCTAAACCCCAGTTTTACTATATAAAAGTGGGGTTTAAGGGGGTAAATATTATATAGGTATGTTTTCGTGATGAGTATCTCGTGACGACTGTCCGCTGTAAAACATGGCCGAACACCCAGAAAATGGCCGAAAAATGACCGTTGCTAAACGGTCCTCCTTGGCCGTTTCAGATTGCGATCAGTAACTTTTTATTAAACTATGATAGCAATATTATGTTTTCACTGCATGTCGCGTGCGGGAACTACTGAAACAATATGCAGAAACCTTCACTTACTTTGACTTTAAACAAAGAGCTTGGTATTTCATTTTTCTTTGCATTTAAAACATTTCTTTTGAAAAGTGTTCCAAGTGACCTCTCCCTTAAACTAAACAAAAAACATCCTCTTTGTCTGGCAATTTAGCCTACATCATGGTAAACGTCAATCATATTTTCATACCAGTATGTCTGAAACAGTTAAATGACCCTGTAACCCAAAAGCAGCAGTGTGTTTAGATAAGCAAATCAAAACTTGATTATTTGTGTCATTTAAAACAATGCCAGCAAGAAGCGACAAGTCGGTTATTGCATGTTTTAAATTTCTCGCCTAACGGCTCGAAATTTAAAACCATGCAATAACCTTTACAGAAAGCAGGCTTTCATTGCACAATGACAACATTTTGAGCTAACAGTTTATCGATAATTTGTTTATCTTTCTACGCATAGCCGGTAACTTAAATCAATAAATAAATAATATATCAATAAACTGCTTTGTTAAACCAAAGAAAATAAGAAACTATCTCAGACCTTCAAAACAGAGTATAAATGAAAAAGAACTCACTAACATATACCTCCTAGCCTATACATGTACAAATGACAACTAAGTCTGCTAATTTGCCATAGCATCACGAAAACATGCTTATATAATTCTGACCCCCTTAACCCCCACTTATATATATAAAAACTTCTTCCTACAAATTATTTTTTCTTATTTCTGCTCAAAAATATAGATTGTGGGTACTTGTTAGAACCACCTCGCCGAGGCGGTTCTAACGAATATCAACAATCAATATTTGAGCAGAAATTTGAAAAATATAAGATTTTTTTTGTCTGAAAATTTTCATGTTTTGGTGGTAAAATGTTCAGTATATTTGAATAAACATGTTTTCGTAATGGGTTCTAGGTAGATTAAGCCTCGTTTACCTATGGTATAGATACTGTAACAAATATTTCGTGTTCACACCGTGACTGCGAGTTGTTGTTGTTTGTTGATTTTTTGCTTGTTTAACAACGAAATATGATATTACCGTAGTATAAAACGTAACGAAGATTATTTATCATATGTTCGTCATTACCTGATCTGTAAAAAAGTTCACAACTACGTACATGTACGCAAATAAACTTTACCATAGGAATATAACAATGATATTGTGACGTATTTTTTTTTTTTTTTTTTTTTTTTCATTTACACGAATATAGTTTTTAGCAAGAAACTTTGGCTGTAAAAAAGGTTTAATAAAATCACAAGTCTGTCTCATTATACTGTAATAACTCTAAGTAGGTCTTCGCAAACAGTGTACACCCGGATCAGACGCCGCAGATATTTTAGACACATCAAGAGGTAGTAGAATGGTCTATTTCAAATTCTTGGACAAGTATGGTAAGTAGATAAGGAGTACCATATATTTAGGGTTACTACGAGTAATCAGAATTCGATTGGCCGATACGTATCAATACCAAGGCTTATCAGTAAAACATGCCTGTATAATGTTGACCTCCTTAAACCCCACTTTTATATAGTAAAACTGGGGTTTACAGGGGTATACATTATTTTACTGATTTCTGCTAAAAACATAGATTGTGGGTCGCCGAGGCGGTTCTAACGAGTACCCACAACTTATGTTTTAGGCAGAAATATGAAAAATATCCGAATTTTTAGTTGATTTTTTTTTTTTTCATTTTTTTTGGTGGTAAAATTTTCAGTATATTTCAATAGGCATGTTTTCGTAATGTCTCAGTAAAACAAAGCAAGACCAGAGTATAAGAATCTATACAACCAGATACATGCAAGTCGTGCCATTGCAAACCCGGGCGCTCATTTGCAAGTCTAGCGGCGGGGATAGCTTGGGGGTAAACTGTACGCTTAGTATCTATTCATGACTTTAATGGGTTGACTTGGCCGTAAAACCCGAATGCAAACAAATAGTTCCACCTATACATTTCTAATATCATATATATATCACCTGCTAATTCTACAGGAAGCAGAGAAATGTCCCTTAGACAAATGAGCCAGCACACGACAAAAGCTACAATAAGATTTGTGCGACCAGCGAAGACTCAGATCAGACTGCGCATCCGCGCAGTCTGATCAGAGTCTTTGCTGAACGCATGTGCCTTCTACAGCATCTAGCCTATCCACAGAGAGAGATAAACGTGAACCCTTGTCAAATTGGATGGCAGTACAGGCTCATCTGAGTATTTGCTAGCCAAACAGTCTTGTAGGTTTTATCGTGAGCTGACCCAAATCATCTCAAACCAAAAGCGGATAAACGTTCAAGGGACTTGGTATACTTGGTAGAGTTCCCGCCAGGTTATACAAAAAAAAAAAAAAAAAAAAAAATGCAAATTTTGTAATTTCCCGCATAAATGCAACTCGGGGGGGGGGGGGGGGGGGGAGTGTCTTCCTTTATATGGCATAGTACGGATGTGCGTGCCGAATAGCTCCCTTTTTCAGCGCTGCCAGGTATATGATTGGCCCCCTTTTTTCAACAAAAACTATATGAATGGCCCGATTTTTCTGGATTCCTGTGTGAAAGGCCCCATTTTTCTGACATCCTGGAATATGCACATATTTTTCGCTCAGAGATTTTTCAAGGCTGCTTATCCTCTTGGTAGTATATGAATTGACTGTGATATTTGTGTAATAATCAGCAAAAAATGGGTACAAAAAGTCAAATGGCAGTATATGAATAGGTCAACATTTTGGATGATCAAGTATATGAATAGGTCCGTTTTTTCGAAGGCCAGGTATATGAATGGGGTAGGTTTTGAAATACTGGCTCGCACACCCGTACCAAAATTACCCCTAAGTTACCGCCCCCCCCCCCCCCCCCCCCACCCCACCGAGAAATGCAATAGGTTCTACCAAGAACTTAATATCCCAGCTAGCATTCTACATAAATCTACAGCGGGCCGTTATCGGCCCGTCAGCTACCCTGACGGGCCGATAACGGCCCGCTGTAGATTTATATAGAATACTTACTAGGATTAGACTCTTCTTGTTGATAAGGGTAATCCTTATACGACATGGCTAATCACATACGTTTCACAGCTGGGGATGCGAATTTGTACTTCTTATGTCGGAAGATAAAATCTCGTCGCTGGGCAGCAAGTGTTATCACGTGACCCATATTGACCTACATGGGCAGCGCTGTGTTAAAAGGCGCCTTTGGTACATGTAGATATAAACAAAAGTATTAATCAGATCAGTAGGCGAAAGTCGGGGCAAGTTTTTTATGTCGATATATTTTTCAGTTAACCATGATTGTTTAAGCGGAGAATGAAGGCCCTGAAAGGACTGCATGAATGCGCAGGCTGATCTGGACCTTCTCTGTCCGCATGTGTTGTCAAGATACTTTTTTCACATAGCGCGACTCATATATGTAATCCAATCTATAGATACAAACAGCCTGTTACAATTATTTAACATAATCCCGGATCAATTTCCTATGTACCTCAGGAAACAAATGTGTAAAGAGAGAAATATGTAACCCTTGTCATGGTGAATAAATTAAGATGCCACTTCGAATTTTCAGCCAGTCAGATAACTTGATCCTGATTGTTGATATAAACTCAAATCCTGAATGACAAACAGGGCAGATCCAGATCAGTTGGCTTCTTCAGCCAACTGATCTGGATCTACACTGTTTGCAAAGACATGGTTTATACGGATTCTGCAGGATAAGGGTTAATAAAGAGCGTTAAGAGTCCACGACAGATGTGGATATATAGAGAAAATTGAAGATCTAACAAATATCAATTGACTTTCTATTATTCCTACCTCGATTCCTACTTGTATACGTGTATGTTTGTATGCGTACATGTATATCAGTAACATTTTTTTTTTCTTTTTGGATCTTCTATTTTTTAATATTGTTTCAATGACCGTAACAACCTTTCTACATCACAAATGCAAAAGCTACTTACATTTCTTTTTATCAAAAATACCTGGGAATTAGATATTAGAACTGTCAGCATTTTGACCACTATAGCGAGCTCGTTAATAAGCTAACGATGCTTTGAACAACTGGGCCCTGTTTTATAAGCTGCACTATTCTGAAAATCAGCCTTAGGGCTAACAAAATTGATCCCTACAAACCCCTATTTTCACTATTTATGAAGGGGACATGGGGATACACAGACATAAACTTGTTAACGTAATGCAAGGCTGATGATATCGCGCCATTACGAAAACATGCCTATTTAAATATACTGAAAATTTTACCACCAAAAAATGAAAAGTTTCAGATAAAAATTTCTGATATTTTTCATATTTCTGCTCAAAACATAGATTGTGGCGGTTCTAACGAGTACCCACAATCTATGTTTTTCAGCAGAAATAAGAAAATAATGTATTCCCCTGTAAACCCCAGTTTTACTATATAAAACTGGGGTTTAAGGGGGTCAAAATTATATAGGCATGTTTTTGTGATGCAATGACTACTGATAACATAACAGTATCCATTTAAACGCGCACCATTCTGTTCACATATACCTGTACGTCAAGACTTTTTTTTATATATTTATTTATTTATTTATTTTTCGACCCCGCACGAATTCGTTCGTGTCCTCACACTTCGATCAGGAACTACACTGTTAGCTTCTGATCCGGGCATTAAGACACATAAATAGGACGTCAACTGGACTTGCTTAAGCCGGTGCTAATAGAGCGGGGAAGGGGGGCGGGTGGGGGGAGGGAGCATATGCAGCCTCGCAAATTACATTGCTGCATATGAAGAGACTTAATAAAACTAGGTCTCCGAATTTCCTTCTTTTGTGTCTTCTTTGTTTCCAAAGGCAACCTTTTAGACTCTTGTTGGTCAAAGTTTAGAAGAAGAACGATCAGAAATTAAGTTGTAGGAATACTTAGGATAAACACAGTTCATATCTTGGTCAGAGATACGTAGGGTCGCCTTAGATAAACAAAAAGTATTTTCGTGCACACTAGATAAGGAAACCTTGGATTTTACTCTAGGATAGAAATTTTTATCTACCGAGGTTATCCTACCCAGGGTGAGATAAGAATCGAGAATTCTTACACGTGTTTGATATACACTGGTTGTAATGGACGTCAAGTACGCCATCGTTAATGTTTACGTCACTGAACGTAATTACGTCATTAAACGTCACAGTAATGTCATCACAATACAGCGGACGTCAGTAATCGAAGTGACTGCATTAATGATTATTAAAAATATCTACGTTCAGAATAGAAAGTTGTGCAAGAAAAAGAATCTATGGTTAGATAGAAACAACAGGCACACGGGCCACGGGTCGCTCACGTGACATAGCCACTGCAGATATGCAGACGTTATGCAACATATTTCCAATCCTGTCATCGCAACTAATGAAAAGATCATCATTTAAGCAGTTCTTTATTTTGAAGAATATAATATGACATGACAGTCAATGGAGCGTGATCATTTGAACAAACTCTCAATCACATTTCAACTGTAGGATCAATGTGAAATTTGGTGGCAAATGGCTAAGTGGATTCTGAAGAATCACGATTTTATACATATAAACAGCTCAGTGACAGGGAAATATAATAAACATAAACAAGATGGCAGCCATCTTGGGTTTCCAATCAGAATGATTTTACCTACTGTTGATCTACAAGTCCCCTTAATACTTCCAATGAACTTTGTGTCAATTGCCCTTTCGGTTCAGGAGAAAATGTTCAAAACAGATTTTCAAGATGGCCGCAATTTGGGATTTCCTATCGCAACGATTTGAGTTATTTTTTGTCTACAACTCACCCCGATGCTTCCTACCAAGTTTCGAGTCGATTGGCTTTTCAGTTCAGAAGAAGAAGGGAAAAATAGATTTTCAAGATATCGGCCATGACGGCCATCTTGGATTCCCGATCGGAACGATTTTAGCTATTTTTGATCTACAAGTCACCACGATGCTTCCTATTAAGTTTCGAGTCAATTGACTCTTGGATTTAGGAGAAGAAGCGAAAAATAGATTTTAGATAGTTAGTGAGAGTTAGACTTTATAGCCAATATATATATATATATATATATATATATATATATATATATATATATATATATATATATATATATATATATATATATATATATATATATATATATATTTTTTTTTTTTTTATCTTAGTGGATTATCAAACAGGATTATGAGAAAAATATTTAGTCACTGGAGACTGGAGCCAGTCTATTTGTTCAGACACAGCTTTCCGAATATTTAGAGATAATACGATACTGCAAACTTTACCAGAGTCTCTCTTGGGTAATTCAGCTGACGACGAATTGGTGATATTTTTCACATTTTTCCCAGACAACAGATTTTGGCATTTTATGCCAGCTGTTTCCATCCATTGGAGACAATTCGCATGTAATGCAAAATCCTGTTTTCTAGGAAAAATAGAAGAAAAAAATCAGTATGTCGTCTGCTGAAAATTTTACTCAGCGTGCTTAGCGTTAATGCAACATATGAGAGTAAATCGATAGTACCTCAGTAATCAATGTTCTAACACTAGAAATCAGTGATTTTTTAATGTTTCTCACAAAATCATTAATCAGCAGCTGCAATCACCAACTTATCTTACCTGAGAAATACCAAGGCTGAACAGGCGCGTGTGGGCCGCCTCACACGAAAAATTACCTTTCAGCATTCGAAAACTGCGCAGATTCAGATCACCCTGCGCATGCGCAAAGTATAGTTCGTGTCTATACATTCCGTTATATCCAATGATTCTGTTAGCGGACAGTGAAGGCCCTGATCAGACTACGCGGATCTGGGCCTTCGCTGTCCGCAAATGGACGAAGACACGTATTCGCACGGTGCGGACGAAGAAATGAAGTAACTATATTTTCATGTTAAGATGCATTCCCGTTCTAACTTATGAAACTAATTTTGTCGTTCGTTTGTGCACGTATGAATGTGGGGAATGTGTACACGTTAAAGGTGTGCAACTCTGTGAAATTGAATTCCTTCGTTCGGAGAAGAGTCCAACTCGTGTTCAACTCAGCTGGGCATGACATTTGTCCTGCTACATTTAATAAATCTCAAATTACTAGCAATTGCAAATTCTTTCTTGCTAGATAAGGCTGAGCACGAAAACTTCTCTGTTTATAAATATAAAAATGTTTTATTATATGTTATTTATTATTAGTAGTAATTTTTATTTATTTTTTTATTTTTTATTTATTTTTTTTACCAACAACCCTATCATTACGAAAACACGCCTATTCAAATAAATTGTAAATTTCACCTAAAAAAAATGAAAATTTTTAGATGAAATATTTCTGCTAAGACGTTGATATTTTTCATATCTCTGCTCTTAACATAGATTGTTGGTACTCGTTAGAACCGCCTCGGCGATGCGATTCTGACGAGTTCCCACACTCTATGTTTTCGAACAGAAATAAGAAAAATAATGTATACCCCTGTAAACCCCAGTTTTACTATGTAAAAGTGGGGTTTAAGGGGGTCAAAATTATATAGGTATGTTTACGTGATGGTTACATCAATGGACTTTTCCAAATACAAAATTGGAAGTGCGCACCTGTTCTAAAAACTGGAACAAGTCCATATTACTACCTGTCTTAAAACTTAGGATGTGTAAAACAGTGAAGATCTCTCTCTCTCTCTCTCTCTCTCTCTCTCTCTCTCTCTCTCTCTCTCTCTCTTAAAGTGCTAATCACAATTGCAGCAGATTTTTATTTTATCTTATATATATATATATATATATATATATATATATATATATATATATATATATATATATATATCTTTTTTTTTTTCTTTTTTTGTTTCTTTTTTAATTTTTTTTATTTATTTATTATTTGTTTTATTTAAACAAAATAAGGCTTGGTATTACATGCGAATATTCTGGTAAAAATGTGTTAAGCACTTTAAGGGTTGAAAGTGCACGAAAGACAATTGGTGAGGAAAAAAATAAAGCAAGATAAGTAACAGATTATTACATACCTGCATAAAGCAGAATAAATATCCATAACAAACTTACTTTTTTCCAATAATCTTTACTGATCCAGATATAATGTACGTCAAACAAAGGTTATAAGTAGCTTAGATTATGTACTGTGAAGACGTAATTGACTTGCGCGAAACTAGATTGACTGCTGCTACACAACACAAATTATTCTCAATTTTATTAAAATGCGCACTGATTATTTCCCCACGATTCGTTCCCAATAGACTCTCCCGACTGAAATTTACCTGATGAATAAGCAAAATAATTTACCCGATATTTGTCAATAAATGCGGAAGTAGGCTATATAAGATGAAGAGATTAACCCTTAAAGCGCCAATCACAACTATTGTCGTCTGCTTTGTCTTCTGCTGGTTACTTTAAAAGTCACTTCTGCAAACAGTGTGGACCCAGATCAGACTGCTCCTAAGGAGCAGTCTGATCTGGGTCCACATTGTTTGCCTGTATGCAAAAATATGTTTGAAACGTTTGCAAGAATATTCAGCAGACGACATAAACAGACGACATTTTCAGATGCAGGTTTTCTTGGCGCTTTAAAGGTTAACATTATAATATGGCCGCACATTGCCCGCTTTCAGCTATCGTTATACTAAACGTCTAAAGAAACGTGTCTTATAATATACTTAATGCAGACACCATTTTTTTTTATTTTTTTTTATTCTGGTTAGATTTTTGCCATGTTACTTTTGATTGGTAACAAGTTCTAGCTGTTAGTTAAGTGATATTCTATTTGATCGCAATAGTCCATTTTTTTGTTTACATAGATACATAGATAGACAGATAGACAGATAGACAGACAGATAGATAGATAGATAGATAGATAGACAGACAGACAGACAGACAGACAGACAGACAGAGAGACAGAAAGACAGACAGACAGACAGGTAGGTAGATAGGTAGGTAGGTAGGTAGGTAGGTAGGTAGGTAAGTAAATAGGTAGGTAGGTAGGTAGGTCGGTCGGTCGGTCGGTCGGTCGGTCGGTCGGTCGGTCGGTAGGTAGGTAGGTAGGTAGATAGGTAGATAGATAGGTAGGTAGGTAGGCAGGTAGGTAGGTAGGTAGGTAGATAATGCAATAAGCCGGTAAGGCTCATAAACATATATACGTAATACAGTCGACTCTCGTTATCTCGATGTCCAAGGGACTATCTGAAATACTTCGAGATGTCCGTACCTCGACATATCAGATTTGAAGAATTGAGGAAAAAATAAATCGAATAAACACATTTCACAAATGAATATGTAATTTGACTCTTGAAGTTAGAGATATATTGAAAATCTTGTGAAAAAGAGGAGAAATTGCTATGAGGAGCAATTCTCCTCTTTTCCCTATAATATTGTGTTACCTGTTGTTAGATTTACATGTTAAAACAGGGGAGCAGCTTTTTCACTTCGAGATAAGCGGTTATTTGAGATAAGCGAAGTCGAAATAACGAGGGTCACCGGTACATATTACGATTACATGCAGGGTGGATAGATAGATCGATATATTATTAATTCCATAAGCCCAAAAGGCCCATTAGCATATACAGTCGACTCTCGTTATCTCAAATTCCAAGACACTCTCTGAAACACTTCCAGATATCCGTACCTCGACATATCAGATTTTAAGAATTGAGGAAAAAATAATTCGAACAACCACATTTAACAAATTTATATGTAATTGGACTCTTGACGTTAGAGATATATCGAAAATATCGTGGAAAAGAGGAGAAATTGCTCCATGGGAGCAATTTCTCCTCCTTTCCACAATATTTCTATTTGTTGATAGATTTTCATGTTTAGGCAGGGACAAGATTTTCACTTCGAGATAAGCGGTTATTCGTGATAAGCGAGTTCGAGATAACGAGAGTCAACTGTATATGTAACACATATTACAAATACATGCAGGATGGCAGCTATAAAATACACCCTTCAATGGAGTCAGACGCATCATTGATAGTTTTTATCGCCATTATTTATGTGAGGAGAGGTGCAGCCTCTGTTTCACCAAAATAAACTGCAGACTGACAGCGATGGAATTTATCAAGTTTAGGTTACATGATTGTATCGCAAATTGATTCCAAAAAATGGTTAAATTTAGCAATGATATTCCGTGTATATCAACCATATATAGTTTGATTTTAAGTCATCGAGTCACCAGCGTCTCCTACGAAAGTGCTTAAGGGCCACATATACTTTTATTTCTGTTGATAGTTATCTCGAAATTTCGACTTACTATCTCGAAATGTCGAGATAATAAGTCGAAATTTCGACTTAATAACTCGAAATGTCGACTTAATAACTCGCAAATTTCGACTTAATGTCTTGAAATTTCGACTTATTATCTCGAAATTTCGACATAAGATCTCGAAATTTCGACTTAATAACTCGAAATTTCGACATGATATTTCAAGGTAATTCTTCGTTTGCAATTCCACACCTGGCAATCTCGTAAGGAGTAGCCGCTGGCTATCCACTCAAAATCTTTACGCGAACTTCCCCGCCATGAGTTACGAGACATCCAAATGTCAACAAACGGGTAAGTTCTGGGTAGTTGAATTCGACGGGAACGCGTGGAAAAAGACGGGACCAAAAAACATGACCAAAATTTGATCGCTCAGGAAAAGCCTTTACCCTTCATTGAATTGAATATTTTTGGTAGGCATATTTGTTATAGAGTCTTCTGCATAATGCATATCATCACGAAAACATGCCTATGTAATTTTGACACACTCAAACCCCACTTTTATATAGTAAAACTGGGGTTTACAGGGGTATATATTATTTTTCTTAATTCCGCTCAAAAACAGAGATTGTGGTACTCGTTAGAACCGCCTCGTCGAGGCGGTTCTAACGAGTACCCACAATCTATGTTTAGAGTAGAAATAGGAAAAATATCAGAGTTTTTCATCTGAAAATTTTCAGTTTTTCTTTATATTTTCGCGCAAATGATCATGTCCTAAATTTCTGTAAGTATCGCCAAAATAGTCAATGACAAGTAGTTTTTATGGTATATGCTAGCCAAAATCATTCTAGGGAATCCTCAAACCGAAACATTTTGATCGTTTGTGCATCAGTTTTCGCAATAATGTGCCCGGGACCAGGCCAGGACCAAAATAATTTATATTCGCCGCACACTGTTAAAATAATGGTATATATTCACCTAATATTTGGCCATTTGTTCAATATTGCAATCAAAATGGTTAACTGGTTACTTGACCACAACTTAATGGAACCGGGAAACTAAAAGTATCCAGTAATCTTCTATCAGATTGAAAAAGACCCCAAGAGCGGACATATTTTAACAAATCGGACAATGCCATTCCCAGCAACTTTCATTTCTACGTCGGAAAAGATCGGTGTGGGCTTGGAAAAACAAACGACTATTTTTAGCTCACCTGCACAAGGCTCATGATGAGCTATTGTGGTCACTTGCCGTCCGTCGTCGTCCATCCGTCCGTCGTCCGTCCGTTTACACATTTGAACGACTTCTCCTCTGTAACCCCTGGGCCAATTTTTCTTCAAACTTCATGTGAAACCTTCTGTTAAAAGGGGGATTGAAAAATTGTTCAAATGGTTTTAGTTCGTTGATCAAGATGGCCGCCATGCCCATATATGGTAAAAACATTTAAAAAACCTTCTTCTCCAGAACCAAGAAAGGTTTAAGGCTGAATCTTGATATATAGCATCATGGACTCAAGGTCTACCAAATTTGTTCAAATGATGACTCTAGGTTGATCTTTAACCTTTTTACGACAAGGTCAAATTTGCGACCCCATGCATATGTATGCGGAAAATGGTGAAAAGTCATTTTCTCAAAATGTATTAAAGACTAATGGCTGAAACTTACGTACAATGAGTGATTAAAGTAGTAAAACATTTTAGTTATAATCAAAATTTTGCCCAATGGGAGTTATCTGTCCTTGCCCCTGGGCTATATTCGTGTATAAAAATGTGTAACTGTCTTCTTCTCTGAAACCGCTTGAGCAAGTTTCACCAGATTTCACATGGGGCCTTCTGTCGATTTGTTCAAATGGTTCCGCGCCATTGAATAAGATGGTCGCCATGCCCAGAACCAAGAAAGCTTTGGGGCTGAATCATGGTGTATAGCATCGAGCTCAAAGTCTACCAAGTTTGTTCGAATGATGATTGTAGGTTCACCTTTCACCTTTTATGGCAAGGTCAAATTTGTGCCCCCTGCATTTGAATGGGGGAAATGATGAAAAGTCATTTTCTCAAAATGTATCAAAGACAAATGGCTGAAACTTACAGTGTGTGATTAAAGTGGTAAAATTTAGCGATAATCAAAATTTTGTCTCTTTGGGGTTATCTGCCCTTGCCCTTGGGCTATATACATGTATAAAATTATGTAATTTTTAAATGTCTGCTCTGAACCCGCTTGAGCAATTTTAACCAGATTTCATATGGGGCCTACTGTTGAAAGGGTATTGCCAATTGTTCAAGTGGTTCCATGCCATTGAACAAGATGGCCGTCATGTCCATATACAATAAAACACTTAAAATTCTTCTTCTTGTTCAGAACCAATAAAGCTTTGGGGCTGAATCATGGTATATAGCATCGCTGTCTCAAGCTCTACCAAGCTTGCTCAAATGATGATCGTAGGTTGACCTTTGATCATTTTACGGCAAGGTCAAATTTGCGTCTCTATATATATGTATGGGGGAAAAGTTGAAAAGTCTTTTTATTTTTTTTTTTATTTTTTTATTTATTTATTTTTTTTTTTCAATATGTATTTAAGACTAATGACTGAAACTTACAATGTATGAATAAAGTAGTAAAACTTTTAGCTAGGATCAAAATTTTGCCCCGGGGTTATCTTCCCTTGCCCTTGGGCTATATACAGGTACATTGTATAAAATCAAAACTGCCCGACTCATTTTCTTCAGATTTCACATGGGGCCTTCTGTCGAAGGGATGTTGACAATTTGTCCAAATGGTTCTGCACCATTGTACAAGATGGCTGCCATGCCCATATATGGTAAGAGCATTTAAAAAATTCTTCTCCAGTACTAAGAAGGCTTTGAGGCTGAATCTTGGTATACAGCATTGGAGACTAAAGGTTTACCAAGTTTATTAAAATGATGAGACTAGGATGGCCCTTATCCTTTTATGGTATGGTCAAATTTGTGTCCCATGCGGTGGCAATACTGGAAGAATGTTGCATGGCATTTGCAAATATGCAGTAGCTATTTTTCAGTGTAAGAAATTAACTTTTTTTCGCAAGTAGCAAGTAGTTGCTACCTGGTCTGAAATTAGGTAGCAAAATGCATCACATGGCAGCAAAACATGTTGCTCCCATGTCATGGGTTAAACCTTCAAGTGCTAAGCATATTTAGCAGACAGCATTTTCAAAGTATTTTTCTTATTTCAGCAAAAATGAGGCTTGACATTACATGTGATTTGTCTGCTTGGCAGACGAGTCACATGAAATGTCATCTAATTTGCACTGAAGACATTCACAACACTTAAATTTGATAGTGTTCGGGGCACTTTACCAGGTAGCAACTTTTTGCTACCAACAGTTTGACCAGGTAGCAAACTGAATTTTCAGGCAGCAAATTTGCTACTTGCTACTGTTAATTTCGAACCCTGCTATTTTTATCAGGTGAGCGAATTGTGGCCCATGGGCCTCTTGTTTATTTCAATTTCACCCGGAGATGAGTAGTCCGGTATTCCTGTTTTGACTTCTTTTCCAGTGCAAAATGAAGGTTCCGGGGACTGAAATACTTGTGCCGAATATGACTTACGAGGCCGACTACCCCTTACGGGGGCATTAACCCTTGTTAATTGATAATGTTTTGGGTACTCATTGGAAGCGCATTCGATATTGTTTTATCCAGAAATGAGGAAATATGTCAATATTTTCGGCAAAGAAATTAGTTCATATTGAACAATGGATAAGAAGTATATGTTTCTATCATATGGGCCGCTCCAAACATAAAAGTGTCTTCGAACATGCGCAGTGTGCACGGATTCAGATTCATCTCACGCATGCGCAAAGTCTGATCCGGATGTTTGCTTTCCGTGAAAATACGCTTTATTTGTGGAGAAGAAAATTATTCATTCCACTACCCCTATCTAGTGATTTGTAAGCTGTTGTAGTTTCACCATATAATGTGTAAATTATGAAAGATATCAGTTACTAATCAGCACACTATTACACTTATGTGGATTGAAGTAAAATCAAAGCGCTGACAGCACTGGTGTGTGGATTGTCTCTGAGAGTAGGTTGGGAAAATGGCCGGGACCTTAAGACTTAACTCCCTATTTATGTGAACAGTGCAGACCCTGATCAGACGCCGCCTTGTGCGGCGTCAGATCTGGGTCTGCACTGATTGCCAATGTCCCAGTCCAGGTTTTACAGAATACCTCTTTACACTGCACTCTGGCGTCAGAGCGACAAAAATAGCGTTGCTATAAATAACCGTCACCTAGATTACGCGATATGATTTTATTAAGTAGACAACAATCTGTATGTAAACTTAGCCTCAAATTGAAACAATCGATCTTTCAACTTTCTAAAAATCTCAATAATAATACAGATTCCTTCAAACCTTTTTTTTTTTTTTTTTTCTATATTTTCTACAGGGGAACCTAGGGGTGCAGTGTATAAATACTTATTCACGTAATTCGTTTAAGATGACTCGGCTGGCTGACCTAATCCTTCGCTGTTCGCATAAGTCCACTTTTTTGTAACTATTTGAATTTAAATCCAATGCAATACATAAATAATGAAAGTAAACAGCTGCGATGTAAGCAAATGAGCCCTCGGGGAGCATTCGGACAAAACAACTCTAGATCATCTTGTGATCTTGCAAATTGAAATTGCTTCCAGTCCCTAGTCGCTAAATTTAGATCAACTTGTGACTCCGAAAAGGTTAACAGTTCCTTCTCTGAATGCTAAGAGATTAACTGGAATCAACAAAATGCATCAAGAAAACATGCCTATATAATTTTGACCCCCTTAAACCTCACTTTTATTTAATAATAGTAAAACTGGGGTTAACAGGGGTATACTTTATTTTTCTTATTTCTGCTCAAAAACATAGATTGTGGGTACTCATTAGAACCGCCTCGTCGAGGCGGTTCTAACGAGTACCCACAATCTATGTGTTGAGCAGAAATATGAAAAATATCAGAATTTTTATCTGAAACTTTTCATTTTTTGTTGGTAAAAAATTCAGTATATTTGAATAGGCATGTTTTCGTAATGGTATCCTTGAGCAACAAGCACCGCGATCAGACAGCGGTGAGGTGTAGGCTATTACTCGATGAATGTTTACTGTCGTGCCAATGTACTTTTAATATTGGGATAATCCGGGGTCATGGTGAAGCAGGTTGTTACGGGTATAGATAATGCCAATCGGTTCTTTCCGGTTCACCAACCCCGTTTGATTGAGAAACTTATGCAATGATAGCGGCTTCTTGCAAGTGTATTGGATCATAGCTCGTACGTTACGCTCGTTGTCCATAAAGTGAAAAACTAAATTGACTGTCGGAGGTTCGATCCCTGTAACAGTCTTTGTTTATTTACTCATGAAAATATTTTATCTCTGTCCGTTTGTTTTTGTTTTTTTTTTGTTTTTTTTTTTTAATTTATTTATTTATTATTTTCTCTTTCTTTTTCGTCTAAATCACGCGATGTGAAAACATTACGAAAACATGCCTATTCAAATATACTGAAAATTTTACCACCAAAAAATGAAAATTTTCAGATAAAAAATTCAGATATTTTTCAAATATCTCCTCAAAACATAGATTGTGGGTACTCGTTAGAACCGCCTCGATGAGGCGGTTCTAACGAGTACCCACAATCTATGTTTTAAGCAGACATAAGAAAAATAATGTTTACCCCTGTAAACCCCAGTTTTGCTATATAAAAGTGGGGTTTAAGGGGGTCAGAATTATGTAGGCAAGTTTTCGTAATGATGTTTATGTTGCTTAAAAAATTACCCCGCTATGGGCAGATTCAGCAGACGACAAATTGCTATGCACGCGGTGTTTCTTATTCTCCCTCACTCCCCCCCCCCCACACCCCCCCCCACAACCCCCCCCCCCCCCCCCCCCCCCCCCCCCCGAGAAAGTAGGATTCAATCAAGGAGACAGTTTGCACGAAATGTCGAATTCTATTTTCTGGAGGGAAATAAGGAAATTATTTCAAAATGTCGTCTGCTGAAATGTATATCCAATATGATAAACGTTAATACAAAAATGTCTTTTACGCGTGTAATGATGAGCTCACATTGCATTCGAATAGCGTAGGTCAAGATCAACATGTGCATCCGCACAATCTCAGATGGATCTTCTCTAAAGGATAATAAAGTGTTGGGATAACGACGTAATATCTTCTTGATTATTGCCAAAAAATAAAAGAAAGAAGAGAGAAAAATACCATGTTTACCCTAAACATTCTGACACCTTACCATATTTGCCCTTCAAATGTAACAAGGTCATTCAAATACCTGTTTATTTATCTAAAATTGCCAGATGAGAGACATTCAGTAACGACTCTAATCACTCTGCTTTCTGCTCTGGGTCCACACTGTTTGCTCAGAGGGTAAATACAGTAAGTGCCAATTAGCCAGGTTCCTTTAAAACAGTGTATGAACAGCAGATGCACATTTAGCCGTTTTTTGTTTTTTTGTTTTTTTTGTAATTTGGTATAAAAAATAATAATAATAAACAATAATTTTTAAGCTACAATTGACATACCATCACGAAAACATGCCTATATAATTTTGACCCCCTGAAACCCCACTTTTTTATAGTAAAACTGGGGATTACAGGGGTAGGCATTATTTTTCTTATTTCTGCATAAAACATAGATTGTGGATACTCGTTAGAACCGCCTCGGCGAGGCGGTTCTAACGAGTACCCACAATCTATGTTTTATGCAGAAATAAGAAAAATATGAGAGTTTTTTATCTGAAAATTTTCAGTTTTTGGAGGTGAAATTTTCTATATATTTGAATAGGCGTGTTCTCGTAATGAAATTCCAAAGTAGAACACACACAAAAAAAAGAGACCGCGTGGTGTTAATACGCCAATTTACTCTATTCAACAGTCATACCTTAGTGATATACCACTACACTACGCATATTTACTATTCTCGTGGCGCTATCGCCGAACGCTTCACGGATAAGTCCGAAAATGCCCGAGATGTTATTTTTAGTCATGCTTCCCTAAAAACGGATTTTGGATGAACTCGTCCAACCTTTGACACGACAGTAAACATTCACCGAGTAATAGTTACAGTCTTTTAGTGTAAGTTAAGGCAGAGTTTGTAAACTGTTTTGAGCCGCAACGTAAGAAAAAATTCAGTCGACTCTCGTTATCTCGAAGTCCAGGAGACTCTGTGAAATACATCGAGATGTCCGTACCTCGACTTATGAGACCTGCAGAAATGAGAAAAAGCAAATCGAACAACCACATTTCACAAATGAATATGTAATTTGACTCTTAAGTTAGAGATACATTGAAAATACTCGTATTTCAGAAAAGAGGAGAAATTGCCCCTTAGGAGAAACTTCTCGTTTTTTCCACAATATTCTGTTACCTGCTGTTAGATTTCCATTTAAAACGGGGACCAGATTTTCACTCCGAGATAAACTGTTATTCAAGATTCACTGTTATTCAAGATAAGTGAAGTCGAGATAACGAGAGTCGACTGTACTTTCATCATGTTCAAATATGTATCCTCACAGCGAAGATTCGAATTCACCTGCATATCTTGATAAGTGGAATCAGGTCAGACTTTTCGCTGTTCGCCTTGTATTTATGGATTTCCAAAGACCACCTGGCGAAAACTGACCACAATATGCTGAAGCGTTGGGATAGCATGTTAGAAGATACATGTACGTTTTATCATGAATCATTCATGCTGGATAATCAGCCAACTATTTAGAATGAACGGAAATGTTGCATTAGAATTCCAGGTGAGATTGCGGCCACGTAAATATGGTTATAGTGACCTTTCAAATATTCTACTTCTTTAGCCGTTAACCATCACGAAAACATGCCTATATAATAGTGACCCCCTTAAACCCCACTTTTATATAGTAAAACTGGGGTTTACAGAGGTATACATTATTTTCTTATTTCTGCTCAAAAAAATAGATTGTGGGTACTCGTTAAAACCGCCTCAGCGCGGCGGTTCTAACGAGTACCCTCAATCTATGTTTTTAGCAGAAATGTGAAAAATATCAGAATTTTTATCTAAAAAACTTTCAGTTTTTGGTGGTGAAATTTTCAATATATTTGAATCGGCGTGTTTTCGTAATGCTAATTTCGCTTTGTCGGTAAATGTAATTGTCCATCATTTGTCATCACGTGATCTTCCTTTTAATGTATGAGCCCGCACCCAATGTCTCCAGTTTTACTATAAAAGTGGTAAACTGGGGTTGGGTGCCTGAATACTGAAGAAATGAGGCATCATTTTCATAGTCGTATTTCAAACTAAAATGTAGTTTAGGAAACATTTCTTTTAATAAACCGTTCACTGAAATACGACTGAGCCTTAATTTACGCAAACAGAGAAGTTTCGAAGTTGAAAACCTTATTCCAAACCTGTTAGTCTAAACAAAAACAGCCACCATTTAAACATTTTTTGCACAGAATATAAACAGTTACATTTCATAAAAAAAATCCAAGTGTTATTCTCTATAAAACACACTAATATTCGTCTGATGATGTAACTACAAGTCTAAAATGTAGTCAACTCTCGTTATCTCGAAGTCTAAGGGACTCTCTGAAATACTACGAGATATCCATACCTCGACATATCAGATTTGCAGAATGCAGGAAAAAATAATTCGAACAACCACATTTCACAAACGAATTTGTAATTTGACTCATGAAGTTAGAGATGTATTGATAATATTTTGAATAAATGGAGAAATTGCTTCTTAGGAGCAATTTCTCCTCTTTTCCACAATATACTGTTACTTGAATTTAGATTTCCATGTTAAACAGGGACCAGATTCGAAATAAGCGGTTATTCGAGATAAGCGAAGTCGAGCTAACGAGAGTCGATTGTATATGGACACGTATTGTTATGCTTTGTACTTACTTCGCAATTTCCATAAACATATTTTCAGGCGGTTCCTGATATAATTGATTATATCTGCCAAATACAAGTGCATATGCACAATTACAGACTTGTAGGCACAGTTCTAGATAAGAGAGCTACAGTGGTGACAGCGTTTTTCATGTCCACGGAAACGCATGCAAAACGCTTTTTAACGGTTTGGAAACGCAGCGTTTCGACCACGCTTAAACGATCGTTTACAGTTTTAGCCAATCAGATCATCGTTTCTGAAACGTTTCAAGCGTTTCAAATATTAACCAATCATATTAGCGTTCGGAAAACGCTGTCATGGAAACCATGTCTGGTTTCAAACGTTTTAGCGTTTGCAGAGTTAGCCAATCAAAATCCCGCGGACTCAATTTATTTTACATCTTTTTTTTTTTTTTTTTCCAATTTCACTTAATTATAATTGTTATAAAATTAATAAAAATAATAGTCAAATAATTTTATGGAGACGAGTATCTGATGCAATAAACAGGAAATGTGTTTTGACGGACAGTGATAGTGGCCGGACTCTGTAGCTCAGTCGGATGCGCTTCTGACTGGTGATCAGGAGTCGCGGGTTCGATGCTTGCCGGTGCAGTCAGGTAATAGTTGTTTGTTGCACACTATTTTCTCACCTGAGACAAACACTGGGTACATAAATATTTCGATTATAAATTACATCAAGTGGTATTAAAGCCATTTGATTATATTGAATGCAATGATTAGACTTACATCAATGAATGTAATATTTGTAGTAGTAATAATAATAATAATAATAATAATAACGATTATTAAACATGTATTTTTATGTCACGGTTTTGCAGATTAACATTTCACTGTATCAGCATACACGGGAGTTCCCTGTCCAAGATTGCGGCTAAGTAGCGGTAGGAAAAAATCTAGAGTAAATACATGTATTTCGTTATATTTTCCTTCCGCGATGATTTAGGATATTAGATGGTGGCAATTAGCTATTAAAGACACAATTTAGATTACATAACACGCTAATGGCCATAAGCAGATAAAAATAAGAAGTTCTTGGTGACTTTGGCCAACCTTATAGGTAGGGGCCTAATAAGGGGAAATTATTGACATTAGTAAAGTTTATGATTAAAACATAGAAACAGATAAGGTCGGTAATTTGGCGAAAGGTTGGTGTGCATTTTTTTTTTTTTTTTTTTTTTTACTCATTAAAATATAGCTGGTTGTTTTTAATAAAATCGCCTCGCAAAGGCAGTTCTAATGAATACCCACAACATATTTTATGGATAAATTATGGATAAATTAACATTTATGTCTTAATATGCTAGTTTATCATCAAATTCCCTCTTCTGCATAAATTTCCATTAGCACAATTTCAAAGCTTCGTCAAACTAAAAGATAATCACTAAAAAGGGTATAATAAATAAATCCATTGTTCAGGAAAAGCATAATTTTGGAGCACTTTTTTTCGCAAAGACATTTAAGAATTATTTACCACGCTATGGGGCAGTTTCCGCAGACAAGAAATTAATAAGATTTTGCTTTTATTTTTTCTGAAAAAATAGGATTTGAAATGTTAAATGCCATTTTACGGGAAATATAAGAACAAAATCTTTATTTTTCATTCATTCCTAGCAATGAATAATGATAGGAATGCCTTTCAACTTCCAGTTAAGAATGATTGATTATTGACTTTTGAAAGTACTGGAAAACACGTTGTGTCTTAAAATGCAATATACAACGGAAAAGGAATTTTAACAGTTTTTGACAGAATCACTTTAATTCCTGCAAAAAAGAATGTACTTTCAGTGAATATGTGGATCAGTCTGCACATCCCGCAATCTTATCAGTCTGTGTTTTCTGGACGAAGAAGCAGTAGATCTTCTAGAGTGTGTGGTGAAGACTGATCAGACTGTGCAGACGTACAGGCTGATCTGAATATTCACTAAACATACAGAGTTTGTAGAAATAACTGTGTTTCAGAAAATTCAGTTTGCGCAATTGCAGAAAGTAAATATTCGCATTTTAGGATACAATCATTCTTTTTTATTTTTTTTATTTTTTTTTAAATTTCCTATCACATTTATTATACAGTTCTCCATCAGTAGAATTAGGATCCAGATTTTGAAGTGTTCTTATTTACTTTAAAAATAAGTAAATAAATAAATAAATAAATAAATGAGGTTCATTTGAGAAACTTTATGATCGATTTATGATTATGATCATATCTTGTATTTTCATGTTTCTCCTCCAGAAAATATATGGTTGGTACTCATTAAAATTACTTCTGTGAGGTGATTCTAATAAATATACACAACAAAATTATTTAAATGGAAAAATGAAGACACACATCAATTATTATCAAATACTCTATGCTACATGAATCTGGAGTACTGTGCAATTAATGCGTATAATATCATGATATTTTCCAATTTTTATTTATTTAAATATTTTTTTTTTTATTTATACTATCCCCTTTTTGATCTTTCAAATGTTACATAATATTAGCCTGTGTATTTCTTAAGGAGGGTGAGGTATAGGATATACTCATTCCATGTATTGTTTATTGGAAGTTTTATGATATGCAGGTGCACTTCCAAATCTGTTTGGATGAGAAAAAAAGAAACATCATGCATAAACAGGTAATGCCTTAAAAGGATATAATGCTCGTATATTTGAAATTAAGACAACACCAGACGTAATGTAAAAAATATATATCGAAGTAGACTTACTTAAAAACTGCTACGTCAGTTTTGAACAAATAAAAAAAAAAAAAAAAAAACATTTCAATTTCATCCATTCATCTTTGATAAAAAGTCATTTTCATTTTAAACTATCGAATACATGTAGATACAAAGTAATTTTACCAATATTAAAAAAGAGGAATACATGAAAATATGAGATAAATATAGGGCATCCGCGCACTCTGATTTGCTTCGTAGCTGCTCATCTGTACATTGTCTTATTCGATACGATTTGCCAATAGTCTTGCATATTATCTTCTAATATTTAACCTATTGTTACTGAATGAACTCACCCACCCTATATACTGGAAGATTCTAATTTCGATTTTAGGTATGCCAGGCTATGTTATGTAGAGAAACAAATGGTTGAACTATTTGCAAATAATGGATACCCTGATCAGACGTCACGTTCTGCGGCATCTGATCTGGGTCTCCACTGTTTGCCAATTACCCTTTTAGGAGTATCCAGACTACAATGTGCTATAAATGCAACATTGATTTGTATGTTCATCCGTGCATTTTGATCTGATTCGTTGCAGTTCGTCTGTACATTTTTATTATCATTATTATTCGAAAGGATCTGCTGTTTCTCCAGTGCATCGGCTTCTAATATTTAAGTACAGGTTGCAAGATGCAAAATACTAGATTAGAATGTGCATCCGCGCACTCTGCTCTGGGTCATTGCTGCTCGTCCATACATTTGATCTGTTTATCCAGCACATCGTCTTCTAATATTAAAATATATCGTTCTTAAGGTTAATAGCTTTGCATATACATGCCAAAAATGTTTTCATAGTGAGAATATACTTTCATGAAAGCCCTCCAGCAAGATATTTACCGACTGTCCACATAATTGCCATGATGTGCACAGTGCATCGTATTCGAAAAATAATGGCCCAAACAAGTAAAAATGGACCTATTTATATTTTACGATTCTGATCAGTCTGTGTATTAGATGGATACTGAGCGATTCATGTATTACAGTATTTTATACTAATGACCTGATCAGTGAACTGAGTGGACACCATTATGCACTAGACTGATCCACTCACTTTAATCTGAGTAACACCTATGCTCAGAGGGACGTTTTCACTGGATAATGATCTAATGAAAGGATTAGTATTGGTGACACATAATTCTAACAATAAATTTCAGTAAAGCAGATCATCTGTTCCAGAACCATTTGTCTAAACGACAGTGTACATTTCATTAAAAAAAAAGGTGGGGGCGTGAGGGGGAGGGACGTGAGGGGAAGGGGGGGGGGGAGAAATATTACTCAAAACAATAATGGCAATTCACAGGTTCGACGTAGTTCAGACTGGTGTAGAAAATCTTTCATCTTGATCCTGCTGCGCAAGCTGATCTGGTTTGGTCGGCACTGGTTGAATATATATTAGCCCCTTTGAATAGAAATAAGAAACGACCTTATGGTATTTGAGAACAGCTTAGACCAAGGTGAACCGGCATTTCCGCGCAGTCTGATCGTGGTCTACACATATCACCAACAGAATGGATTATGTCAACGATTCATTGTCCAGTTGAACCTTTATCACTCTCAGGGCTAACTCAGCAGATGGCAAATTCATTACCTCTTTTCCTATTTTCTCCCGTAAAACAGGTTTGACATTTCACGCAAATCTCCACTGAAGACAATTTGCAGGGGAAGTGAAGTCCTGTGGAGATAATATGTATGAAAAGCCGACACCTGTTTTCAGGATAACATAAGAAAAATACTTCAAAATGTCATCAACTGACTATTCTGTACATTTCATGCAAATTGTCTTGAATAGAGACAACTGGCATGAAATGTCAAATCCTGTTTTCTGGAGAAACGAAAAAAATGTCATCACTTTGTTGTCTGCTGAATAAACAGAGTGGTAAAGGTTAACATTTAACCTGCTTTGTTTAGATATAAGCAGATGATATTATTATTTTTTTTTTTTTTTTGATGTGAAAACAGTTTAACTCACTTTAATTTGGAGACACAAAACCGGCTATTGGAAAACAGTGCAGATCCAGATCAGACACTGCAAAATGCGGCATTTGATCAGGGTAGCCATTGTTTGCACAGTTTAGTCATTTTTCGCTAGGATTATCTAAATCACATAACCTGACATGCCTAACATTGAATTAGACTCTTCCAATATAGAGTGTGGGGGAGTCTATTTGGACATATATACTCTTGTTGCATCTTTTCACCTTTTCCCATGATGCTGTCAAATTGTGCTACATGAAAGTCAAATAAAGAACTAAACTTGTATAAGTTTTATCTCTGGCATTTTTACTTATGGGATTATTTCCTATGACATTTTACCAGGTAGCCTCTGGCATTTTTATTTGTTACATTTTTCCTCTAACATTTTTGCATATGGCATTTTCAGCTCTGGAATTTTTACCGCACACCTTAAAAACAAAATAAGTCAGAAAAGCCTGCCGATTTAAATGACAAATCGTAGCCATTTACATACATCTAAAATTATGCAATAATAATAATAATAATAATTATAAATAAAAATAAAATAAAAAATAAATAAATAAAAATAAAATAAAATATAAAAGTAAGATAAATAAAATAAATAAATATTTTCTTGGTTAAGGCATTCTGATATTGTCAAATCATTTGCAGGCAATTTGTATGAAATGCCAAAATCTGTTTTCAGGAAATTATATAAACTTCAAAATGTCATCTGCTAAATATTTTATACCGAGTACTATGTGCTAAAACATGTAATTGTCAAAAGACGTTCATTGTCATGATTGCAGTGTAAAAATAATAGGCTTCACAAAGTATAATAATTAATCATGTTAATTCTTTCGAAAATACCAAAATATATTTTATAGAGAAAATATAAATAAATAAAATAAAATAAAATAAATATAATTTTAATACGTAGATACAGAGTACTTTAGTTGTAATAAACACGGTTTAATACGGTCCAACAGGTATTTATGATTCGATTGGTCTAACATACAAACGGTGCGAAACGGTCAAATGATTGGCCGAAACGGAAAAAAACGTTTCGATAAGGCAAGCTGATTGGCCGAAACGGTGAAAAGCGTTTCGAGAAAACGTTTGTATCTCCTCAGTGCGCATATGCAAATTAAGCGTTTGAGTGAAACGCTTTGCTCTGTAATTTGATTGGCCGAAACGATATGAAACGCTAGAAACGTTGTCGAAACGCAAACGTTATGCCATGATTTTAAAACGCACCCCAAACGCATAAACGGACAAGAAAAACGTAATCGCTACTGTATTCATATAAACATTTTTTTTATTACTGCATGACAAAGCGTAGGTTGTGGGTACACTGTACGCACAAAAAAGCCTCAAGGTGCTTCTCATATGTACCCGCAACCTAAGCTTTCACTGGAAATTATTTCATTACCCTTTGGTTGCGGAAGGGCCTTGCCTACATTACGAAAACACGCCTATTCAAATATATAGAAAAGTTCACCTCCAAAATCTGAAAATTTTCAGATAAAACACTCTGATATTTTTCATATTTCTGCTCAGAACATAGATTGTAGGTACTCGTTAGAACCGCCTCGGCGAGGCGGTTCTAACGAATACCCACAATCTATGTTTTTAAGCAGATATAAGAAAAATAATGTATACCCCTATAAACCCCAGTTTTACTATATAAAAGTAAGGCATGTTTTCATGATGTAGAGCAGCGCTGTAATAAATCAGAAAAGTAAAAAATGTTAACAATTCAAAGTCTGGGAGTCTTAGTCATACGAGGGGCATTCAATAACTAGTGCCATACGCCACATCATTCTTATATATTATATCATGTCGTATTTCATTACGAAAACAAGCCTATTCAAATATCAGCCATGTAGGCTAATTCTGCGCATTAGCTAATCCTGCTCATTCAAACATCAAAACCATTTCATTTGGTACATCATTTTAATACACCGATGGATTTGTTTGTGTTGAGGTTTTACGGCCCAGTCAACCCAATGGGGTCATGTCAGGCGCGGTCAGTTTACCTAACCACACGTTTACTGGGCAGGCTTAGTCCTCTAAGCGGTTAACCGGTATTGTGCACATTCTTTCGCCAGAAACTGACAACTGCTCTTCTTGAATCAGCGGAAGGGAGAGAATGACCGTAGAAAATATTTCATGATCAATCTCCACGAAAGAATACACCGATGGAATGGAAGTATAAAAAGCAGTTTTAAATGGCAAATTCAAACTATTTATAAAATGATTACGAAAACACGTGTTTATGTGAAAAATAACACAGGACTGTGTGAAAATCGCAATTTTCAATAAGACTGTCGCAAGAAGGTATGAACTTTATTATTCACATTTCATCAACTGCCCTGGCCTACTCAAATGTGTTTTCGAAGAACCAAATCATAGCAGTATTATAAAATAAGGAAGCGCGTTATTCCAGGTGCGCAGAATTAGCAGAAAACTTTAATGTCTCAAAAACACAACGGTAGCGACGTTTGATGGCCTACACTGACAACAAAGTAAAATTAGAGATGAAAAAATGATGTCCAATTGGCTCTACATTGGCAAGGCTCTGAAGTGTCGCTAAAATGCATTTTATTTTTTTCTCTGTATTGAAATTATGACCTGCACAGTAGCTTAAGTGCGCAGGATTGGCCGACAGCACTGTACTGAAAATTTTAGCACTAAAAAAATAAAAATTTTCAGATAAAAATTCTGATATTTTTCATATTTCTCCCCAAACCATAGATTGTGGGTACTAGTTAGAACCTACTCGGCGGGGCGGTTCTAACGAGTACCCCACAATTTATATTTTTGAGCAGAAATAAGAAAATAATGTATACCCCTGTAGACCGCAGTTTTACTATATAAAAGTGGTGTTTAAAGGGGTCAACATTATATAGGCATGTTTCTGTGATGTTTTGTTTATGAATGTACCGAGGTAAGACTAGGACCACGAAATCCGAGGCGAGGCAGCGATAGAAAGCACGTAGCACAAACAGCAATAAAAGTTGCTATAGCCAACACGCAAAAGAAGAGAGGGACTACAGCGAAGCAATCGCCTTGTCAAAAGCCAGTAGAAGACCTACAATGAGGTCCTCAACGAGATGAGGGTGTTTAAACTAGTTTCGGACATAGCTTAATGTACTGTGTATTATTTCCTGTTTTCAATGAAAAATAGAAAGGAAGGCAATGATCAGGAATCGATACAATTATCCCACACCTCCCATCAGAGACATCAAAGAGAAACAAACACAAACACGAAATAACTGGACTCTGATGGAAACATAACTAGCAGAAAGCCAAACGGACAGTTACTTTCCCACAAAGTGGCCAAATTGCTATCCGAAACAAAAAGATGTAAGCGACACACACATTAAAAGACGAATTATAACAAAAATAAACCATGACAGAAGAACCGCCTTGGAACAGTCAGTGAAAAGTATTTCACTGGGAGGCTTAAATCGATTTTACGTGGTCACAATCCTCGCCCTTACTTCTGCCGCGGTTTAGACACATAATTTGTTCAGTCCGCATGAAGGCTTCCCAACCTGCGTTGAAGTTTTTTCTTTATATATATATATATATATATATATATATATATATATATATATATATATATATATATATATATATATATATATATATATATATATATATATATATTTTTTTTTATTTTATGTATTTATTTATTTTATTTTTTTTTTGTTTTTGTTTTGTTTAATAGCGTCAGGTTACTTCCCTGTTATATACGTCAACTACTCGTACGTCGTATGTCAGATGCCAGCTAAACACCACGTATTAAATATGGCGTTAAACGGTTTACACACTAATTTTTCTTTCAAAATACCCTGGTGGTTTTCTGGTTGTGATCATGAAATTATATATACCTCGAGTACAGATGAAAATCAGCTTTGTTCTTTGCCTATTAGTACTATTAGGAACTGTATTTTAATTTCATTACGAAAACACGCCTATTCAAATATACTGAAAACTTTACAACCAAAAAAGGGAAATTTTCCGATAAAAAATTCTGATATTTTTCATATTTCTGCTCAAAACATAGATTGTGGGTACTCGTTAGAACCGCCTCGGTGAGGCGGTTCTAACGAGTACCCACAATCTATGATTTTTGAGCAGAAATAAGAAAAATAATGTATACCCCTGTAAACCCCAGTTTTACTATATACAAGTGGGGTTGAAGGGGGTCAAAATTATATAGGCATGTTTTCGTGATGTGTGAAATAATAGAACCAATAAACACGACTATCAAAGATATTATTACTGAATATCCCACTTCGAAGCTAGCAACAAAGTTGTAAATGAGAATACCTTGCAAAACTCTTAATATCTGAATACAAAGGGCGGTAGCTACATTTTGTAAATGCCAAAATCGCGCAACACAGCATTGCTCTGTAGATAAAAAGTAGCATTATTCAAATATTTTTTTCGGTGCGTTAACATTCAAATGTCATCGCCCGGTATTGATTAGAAGGATCATTTTCTGTACGGACGTCATGCCAATTAGTATTCAAATCATCTCAGCCATGGCAACTGCGGTAACATTTTCAATTGACTCTCGTTATCTCGACCTCGCTTATCTCGAATAACCGCTTATCTCGAAGTGAAAATTTGGTCCCTGTTTTAACATAGAAATCTAACAACAGATAACAAAACATTGTGGAAAAGAGGAGCAATTAAGGAGCAAATTCTCCCCTTTTCCACAATATTTTCAATATATCTGTAACTTCAGTAGGCTAATTACATGTTCGTTTGTTAAATGTGGTTGTTCGATCAATTGTTTTATTCAATTCCGCAACTCTGATATGTCGAAGTACTGATATCTCGAAGTGTTTAAAAGAGACCCTTGGAATTCGAGATAACAAGAGTCGACTGTAGTTAGTTTACTGTTTTTGTTGACTTACTAACCTTTACCACTCTCATTGGAAACTCAGCAGACGATAATTGATTATATTTGTTTCTTATTTTTTTCCGAAAAATAGGCTTTGACATTTCATGCAAACTGTCTCCTTAACTCCTAAGGAGACAATTTGCAAGAAGTATCAAAGCCTATTATCCGGGAAACAAAATAAGAAAAATATTTCAAATTGTAGTCTGCTGATTTTTTCACCAAGAGTGTGGTTATTATTTTATGCGGAATACGGGGTAATAGCCCTCGTGCCATATGGGAACAGTAATGACTTGTCCAGACCAGTCAGCGTATCGAAGCAGTATGGTCAGGATTTTCACAGTCTGCTTATATAATCATTGGAAACCGTAGACTATATCGCTGAACAAAGTCTGCCCTGACTGCACGGAAGGACTTCGACAATCGCACATGGACCTTTTTGTTTCACATTTCGAATCCTTTTGACAAATATACTACTGAAATAGTGGTTGACGGAAATTGTGTACCCGATATTAAATGTGAACACCTGACTAAGGCAGAAGAAATCAAAGCACTGAGAGTATTGATGCGGGCGGTTGCTTAATAATATTCCATATAGATAGAGTAAGAGAAGAAAACTGCATTTTATTTTGTTCTTTATTACATATGTAAGTCTGCTGACACCTTTTCGGCCCTGCCAGCAAACTCAACCTGCGTATTCAGCCTGCATGGAGAACACAAGGGAAGAAAGTGCCAAAGAGATTGGATGTCTCCAAGTTTAAACAAGACAGCAAGAGGCAAGCATTCATCAATGATATATACAGCCGTTTAGATGCATTGGGACACAGTTCAGAGGATCCAGATGAGAACTGGACAGTCTTCAGTCTTCAGAGATACCGTTAATCGGCCATCATCTATCAATGACGAATCTATCAACAGACTACCATAGGTGGAATGTAATCTGCTGTTTGATGAGTTCCAAACCGTCTCTGATACAGTGAAAGCAATATAATTCATGTCATCTGGCAAGGCTCTAGGATCAGATGCAATACCTGCAGAGATCTACAAAGCAGGAGATCCTCCAGTTGAAGAGAAACTGACATAGTTACTTCACAGTATGCGGAGAAAAGAAGCCATCCCTCAGGATTTCAAGCATGCACCAATTATACACCTATTCTGACGGAAAGAGAATCCTCAAGTCTGTGACAATCACAGGGACATCTCGGAGCAAAGTGGAATCAGACTTGACACAAAGCTGAAAGTCTACAGATCTGTTGTGCTGCCAACACTATTATACGCATGTGAAAGTGGACAATTTACCAACGGCATGCCAAAAGACTGAACCACTTCCATACAAGCTGTCTCATGAACCACTTCCATACAAGCTGTCTCAGCAAACTTCTAAAGATTAATTGGCAGGATTCCAGACACAGAGGTCCTGAAAAAGGCAGGGATGCAGAGTTTACATACTCTTCTGAAATTGGCACGATTAAGATGGTCATATTACCAGAATGCCTGATGGACGTTTGCCAAAGAAAATCCTCTGTGGAGAACTTAAAGTGGGAAAACGCTCCTATGGTAGTCAGAAGAAGCGATACAAGGACACACTCAAAGCCTCTCTTAAGAACTTCAACATACCAACAGAGTCGAGGGAACAGATTGCACAGGATCGAGCAGCAAAGTGGCGAGGCCTCATAAGAAGGGGTGCTGGTGAATAGAAAGCAAAAACATTCGGCGAAGCCGAGCAGAAACGCGCTTAGCGGAAAGCCAGAGCTAAGTCATCATCAACAGAGCTTACTTCCTCAGACCTACCTTGTTCTGTCTGCAACAGGCAGTTCAGAGCTAAGAGTGGTCAACTCTGCCATCTTAGAACACAAATAGTAGCACTTTACGCATTTGATTAAGATTAATCATTGTCAGTATTGACAGATGAACTATCAAATATTTTGACAACAATGTAAGAAATACTTTTTTCAGGTTCGTTTTAATTGAAATATGCTGAATTCAAAATCTGAAGTTTTGTATGTTTGCGTTGTGGCACGAGAAACAGACCATTATGTCATGCATGAACAATGAAATTCAAGGTCAGCATGTGCATCCATGTTTTCGGATCAGATCCGATTCTGGTGATTCGTATATAATGCAGTATCCAGAGTTTTAAGCAGAGACGGAAGGCTTTGAGCAAACTATACAGATGCACAGATGATCTGGGCCCAGTTGTTTAAAGCGTCGTTAGCTTAACGAGCTCGTTAAGGGTCATTTTGTTAACTGTCATAGTGGATTCAATACACAGTATTCTAATATTTTTTGCTGAAAAAATGTGAGTAGCTTTTACACTGCAAAAGCTACTCACATTTTTTCAGCAAACGATTTCAGCATATTTGCGTATCACTCGATGTAAATTTTAACGAATCGTTAACTAACGACATCGTTAGCTTTGAACAAATGGGCCCTGGGCTTTTAAGATGAAATCTTTATCCATGGCACTGTACTTTGTTTTTGTTCTGGTGTTTTTTTGTTTTTGTTTTTTTTTTTTTTTTTTGTTGTTGTTTTTTGTTTTTTGTTTTTTTTGTTTTTTTTTTGTTTTTGTTGTTTGTTTTTTTATTTTATTTTATTTTTTTTTTTTTTTTTTTTTTTTTTTTTTTTTATTTCTATTGTCACGGCAATATTTGTCTGCTTCTCATTTTAAGAGAAGTAAACGATTTTTGAAATGAAGTTATACAAGAAAGATTTTAACAGCATGGGAGTCAGTTATAGTGATTAGTGTTTCAGTTGTATATAAATAAAACAGTTTATCCTGTTTACATGTTCGGACCGATAGGCCGAAACAAACAGTGTAAAATGCCATGACAAGCTTAGACGAAGCACAACGTATTCACTGTTTTGTAGCCAATTACATTAAAAATTGTAAAACTAAGTAAATTTATATTTCATGGTTT